>VXAK01027372.1:83020-102624 GCA_013399435.1 Arenaria interpres | reverse complement strand
ATTAGAAAATACCTGTCTTCAGTAAACTCAGATATTGCCCCTGTAATTGGAGTAATGAGAGCCTCTGGTACCTTAAAATACAAAGAACAAAGTGGAGTATATTGTGTTTTCAGTTTTGCCATGAATCCAGAGCAATTCCACTGCAGATTTAATCAGGGTTTACAATGTCTTAACTGACAGCAGATTTTGACCCCAAAGTGTAAGTAAAAATCTCCAAATAGAAATAATCTATTTCAGCCTGTTTACATCTTATATTTGTTGCGGCAGCTGAAATCTTTCCTTTAAAAAAAATTGTTCTTTCAAGACTATCCAAATAAACTAACCACAGTTTTGTAAAATCAGTTTGAGGCAAAATAAAAGAAGATGACACCCTATCTTACCTGACAGCTGAGAATGATGAACTACCCCAGTCCCGGAATCTAGAATACCTAACAAATTCCAAACAATTTGGAAGTGCACAAAAGAATCAATATCTCCAGAAAAAAATGCTGAAATTCAATACCTTTAATATAAACCAGAAAGATCAAAGGAGCATCATTTTTTTTTTTTTCTTTTCAAAACCACCTTCATTTGGAATCAAGTTTGAAACTTGGTTGCGTAGTGGTGCCTCATATTTTTCTTGCCTTATGTTGTATCCATCTCATACTCACAAATTTTACTGAAATATTGCAGCCTGCCTGTAGGATTCGGGAAATTAAAATCTAGCAAACACGGATCAAGAGTAAAATCCAGTTACCTTTAATATTGACTCTGAGGCCAGGATTTTTATAACTCTCTATGCTTTCAATGCTGCCTCTACAACAAAGAGAAGAATGCCCACAAGTATGACTTTGAATGAAAATGAAGTGCAAAAGCTCAGAAAAACAAAGAATATAATGCAGAAAGTAGATTCTTTACATAAAGAAATAAAATAGACAAATCACAGAACGATAAAAATGTAGAGGATGAATAACAAAGCAACACAGAGATGTAATTTTGGCCAGATATCTTCTGAAGCGTTCACATACCCTCAGGAGAAAAATCTAGTGCAAAGATAATAATAACAAACAACATTAACTTCTAGTACTACAGTTCTGTTGGAAAGTAAGGAACTAAATTGTCTGGAACTACCCCAGAGTCCAAACATTTGGCCATAGGTATTAAATAAATGCTGAAATAAAACCTCCAGCATACATGCTACCCTGGTGAAAGAAGGGTAATGCACTCAGTGAGCATCCTCCTTACCTCTCCCAGCTAGCAAAGAGAAACTATCCTCTGGAAAAGCAATAATAACAGAAAACACATGTATCAACTAAGGGAAAAGCCCTTATTTGCCACACAGCCGAAAAGAAGAAGAAAAAGAAGAAGAAGAAGAAGAAGAAGAAGAAGAAGAAGAAGAAGAAGAAGAAAAAGAAGAAGAAGAAAAAGAAAAAGAACAAAAAGGAAAAGAAGAGAAAGAAAAAGAAGAAAAAGAAAAAGAAAAAGAAGAAGAAAAAGAAGAAGAAGCAGAAGAAGAAGAAAAAGAAGAAGAAGAAGAATAAGAAGAAGAAGAAGAAGCAGAAGAAGAAGAAAAAGAAGAAGAAGAAGAATAAGAAGAAGAAGAAGAAGCAGAAGAAGAAGAAAAAGAAGAAGAAGAAGAATAAGAAGAAGAAGAAGAAGCAGAAGAAGAAGAAAAAGAAGAAGAAGAAGAATAAGAAGAAGAAGAAGAAGCAGAAGAAGAAGAAAAAGAAGAAGAAGAAGAATAAGAAGAAGAAGAAGAAGCAGAAGAAGAAGAAAAAGAAGAAGAAGAAGAAAAAAGAAAAAAGAAAAAAGAACAAAGAAAAAGAAAAAGAAAAAAGAAAGAAAAAGAGAAAAAGAAGACAGACACAGTAAAAAAGATCAATGACTTGATTATTGTCTCAAAACTGATATGAGAAACACCTTGAAACAGTGCACTATATGTAGAAAAATGAACAAATACAAATACACCCTTGAACTAAAAAAAACCCCACATTGTAATTTATCTCCTATTTACACAAAATCTGACTAGCTTTGAGAATTTAGTTTTCAAGGCCCAGGTCAATATTGGATAATTAGCAATTACATGTCTCTAGGTCATATTAGTATGGTACCCTGACTTATATTGCACCACAATTATTAATTGAGTTACCCTCAGAACCTCTTTCTGAGGAACAGACCTATTATTAGTTTAATACTCAGTATGATTTTATTAGTATTGGGGAACTAAGGCAGAGAGACCGAGAAATTTATTTAAGGTTTCTACAGAATCAGAGAGAGCCCAGATGTCCTGATCGCTTGCCCAATGCCTAATCTACTTAAATATTTTAAAATCTACATCACCGTGCGTTTCAAACACCTCATTGGAAATACCGAAACTGCCTGTAGATTTGTCACTTTAAAACAGGTAACAAACACGATAGTGACGTTACCATATCTCAGCGCTGTATCAAATGAGATGTATCATAAACCGCTGTTCTTTTGTCATGACTACATATACAGACCCCTTCACATACACAGTTGCATATAAATAACTATAATAAAAAGTGCGCTTTCAAAAAGTGACGTCCCGGTCTGTCGTGGTATGGTGAGGAGTGGTTGTGCAGCCTACCTCCAGCCCTTTCTCCGTCCTCCCCGATACCACCTCCCAAGCCCCCAGACGGCACCGGCGCTGCTCTCCCCTCCCAGCAGCAGCCCCCCCTGCCAAGCCCGTGCTGACCCCCAGCAGAAGCACCCTGGTTCCCTGGTTCCCTTCACCCGGCCATGGGGCTGATGAGCTGCGGCAGAGGCATCCCCAGACTCCACCAGCTGCAAGTAAAACACTGCTGCCTGGTTTTTAAAGCGTCACATCAACTGTAATGGATTAATATTGGTTTCAAATTATGGAGTCTCCCAATCCTCTTCTGAATGCTTTAAAATTTTATTTTTAATTCCCTAATGGTTGTTCTTTTTTCTCTTAGGGGTTTGGGTTTTTTTTGTGATTATATCTTTACTCCTTGAGACAGCACATTTATCAATATTGAGCTCCTCAGGACTGGAAGGTTGTTGTGGGTTTTTTTTCGTCTACTAAGTGCCAGGGATAGCAACAACATAATACTTCACATATTGAGTGTTCTACCATTTGAGCTGTAGAGTGAAACACATATTTAAAACACAGGGTAGAAGTGTGAAAAGAGCTGAGAGCTCCAACGTCTTTGAAACACAGTGAGATTATGCACGTAACTCCCTTCAAATCACAGGACTGAAGACGGTGATACAGGAGAGTGTTTATCTGATCGATGCTGAACATACTCCAGCGTACCGCACCAGTAAGGCCCCAAACACATGGGATCGGGGAGTTGCTCTAGATCTGTTTTGACACAGTACAGAAAAACTCTTCCGCTAATAAAGTGAAAAAAAGCATGTCGTAAATCAGAAAATGGTGACAAACCCAGGCCATTTTACATGTTTAACAAAACTTGGATGAAAAGACAGATTTTAGCTTTCATTTGGAAATCCTTGATTCTGTTGGTTTAAATCAAATTCTTAATGTTACCTTAACTTAACCACTTATGCATTAAACATACAATTTCTCCAAAGGTTTTCATTATATAGATTCATAAAAATTGGGAGGAACATAAATCTTTTTTAGACCATGTACATTTATTTCCTCTGCTGAGCTGAATTATTTTGTACCATGAAGGACAACAATCAGTTTTAATGAGCTGTTAAGATGAGACTTTCCAACCAATCTCCGCACATGGGTTCTGGCTGGCAAGGCACCAGGAGGAGTCTGCCCACAGCACCAGCCTCTGCCCCGCTCCCAAAGCCCACGGGACATGCAGGCTTGCTGGGGGACAAGTGGCACAGCACAGAGGTCATCAGTGGATAAGGCCTTTGGGTCAGCAAGGTGGCTGACTTGATGCTCAGCCAAAGTTGTAGGTGCCAATCCGACTGGAAGGGATGTTGGAGGAAAGGGGAGAGGGGAGGGAAGCAAAGTTCCTCTCTGGAGATGGGCAGCAAGAATGGAGGGCAGGCTGCAGTCCCAGGGCTAAGAGAACTACTCCCCTCCCGTCTCTCATGGTTTGCTCAAGCAGAAGAGGCTTGAATCATCTCCCTGGGGAGAGCAAGCTCCCTCACTTCTCCCTTCTCGTAGCCAGGGTTAGGGCACCAGCTCCAAGCCTCTTCCATGTCCTAGGTTGGGCAGTAGCACAGCCCATCCCTTGCATCAGAGCCAGGGCTGAGAAGAGAGGACAGCTCCATTTCCCAGGGGAATTTCCCAGGGAAACTTCACAGATCTTAGATGCTGTCCTTCTTAATAAAACAAGTGAAGAGTCCTATGCTATGATATGTAATCTGAAGAGATGGAAATTCTCATGCTGTAGCACCAACACTGCAGCCTGGCAAATCTTTGTAGGCTGTTAAGCAACTGGATAGAATTACTCAGCACTGTCTTCCACTCCTACCTCTTTTTTTTTCCCTCTTTCCTCACCTTGCTGGCCAGATTATTCTTTATATTTATAATAAGCAATTACAGAAATACTTCACAAACCCTTCTGAAAAACAAGACAATCCAAAATTTCCTTGTCTCATAAACAATTCTTAGACGCAAATTACAGACATTGCTTGCAGACAGCTTTAGTAAGCAACACTCAGTTACAAACCTTTGAAACACAGCTCTAACACATGGAAGTGCAAGTTCTACAGTCGACTGGCAATTCTCCTACAACAGAAATGCAAAATATTCCACACTGTACTGTGAACTTGATAATACTGATATGAAATTGCCCCGAGTAGTTGATATTGGCACACGAAAATAAAGCAAAGCTCAGCAAGACACATGAAATTCATGCATTTCCAATGCAATTCCAACCCCTATAGCATAAATCAGCACGAGCATGTAATTCTTGGCTGTCTTGTTTGACATAGGCGAAGCAGGAATTATGTGTTGTTGCAGGTGCTTTGCAAGCAAACATGACGCCCAGCTGATTGTTAACAGACGAACTTTTTTCAAAGGAAAACGAGCTGAAGGAAGATCTCCAAGCTGACTAATAAAAAAAACCCCAGGTGGAAGTAGTTATGACCATCCCTGGGCTGGAGCAGCCAGAAGCTATTGCGTTATGTTAGGATGACACTGGAAACAGGCTGCTCCTACGGGAACGAGGAGCCAGCTCCAGCAGGCTCGTGAAGCATCCCTGGGGATGGCAGCCACTTCCAGCTGGGCCAGTGGCTGGGCTGCTCAGCAGGGGCAGCTCCATTTGGCTCAGACATTCTAAATGCCTATCTCACCCTGAAAGCTACAGAACACCTGCAATTTATGCCGAGAAAACTGCAGTTTCTAGCCCCTTGAAACCAAACTCTGAAGTTATATGAGCTATAATACTGTTAATCAAATTGATTATTTCATTTTCCAAATGTAGGAGTTTCTTGTTTTTTATACAAAGCTTCAAACATGTAAAATACCTTATAGGACTTAAAGATGGAGCCTCTCTGCTACAGGTCCCTTTTATTTATGAAGATATGTTTTGCATAACATTAAAAGCATTCAGAGCAGTCAAACAGCCCTTGCAGTGTGTCGGTTAGAGCAGCAAGGGGGGAAAAAAGTCAGAAAAAAATCTGGTATTTGCAAAGTTATCTACACTTTATAATAAAATTCAGCCATTTGATACAGAAATTATTAGGGCAAATTCAACAGATACGCTCTTCATAACAGAAAAATATATTAAAAAAAAAAATCTAAAATATAAAGAGGGATCCTTGACATGCAGACCTGGGTGAATCACCTTGGTTGTTTTGGGTTTTTTTTCCCCTCTCTTTTCTGCTGCTCCTCCAAAAAACTTCTGTGTAAACCATGCACTGCAGGTCTGCCCCCCTGCAACTGCAGGCTGTTTTCAGGAGACACCAGCATTTGAAGCTCCCAGCCCAAGGGGGAGAAAACGGCAAAAAGGCTGTAGAGACACAGAGGCAAGGCTGTTCCTGGATTTGATCAGAAATCGCCTCTCAGCAGTGACACCCAACACTGTTCTCAGGCAAAACATGAGCAAAGACGTGCATAAACTTTTGACTCAGAGCAACGCCCCACTAGTTCTGTGATCCATCAGATCTTCGAAGATAAACATGATGAGATGTGGTTGCCTCTTGCTAGGAAGGCTTCCGAAAAGGTATGTAAAAAGCCTCAATTAACTAATAATGCAAACGCAGGGCAACAGTGTGCTCATGATGAACTTCAGGACCAAAGTCCTATCAGACTAAGGACATAACGAAGGGTGCTGTGCAGTGAACAGTACTGTGTGGTTGTCAAAAGAAGACATGATGGTTTTTTATCAGTTCAGGTGTCCATAACGTGCTGCACTGGCCTGTGCCAGTTTCATTTAAAAGACCTAGCAATATTGTGGTACATAAAAGGAGATTAAAAAAAAGTATTGTAGAACCTCAGCTGGATGTCATCTTTAATGTTATGCAACTCCCTTCTCCTGAAAAACGAGGGCAGATTCATCACGATCTAAGTCTTGTTGCTTGTACAAGGTAAAACCCTACTCTGCTCTCTTACTGACCGTCTCTAACTCTACAGAGGCCCCATGCACGGAAAGAGGAGGTCATGGAGACCTTCTAGAGGACCCTCACAGTGAAACACACTCCACCAGCTCACGCAGACATTCCTCACAGCAGGTAAATGCTAGGAAGTCCCCTCACCCTTTCCTTCGTGCCAGCCTCTCCAAGGGGAGTTGGGGGAAGAGTCCCCAGTGAGAAATGAGAAACCGATGCCAAAGAGAAGGAGGTGAAAGCACAAAGAAGGACCAACAGCTCTCCACAGAGCGACACACGCACAGAGCCACAAAGTGTAACCTTTCATGCAACTGAAATGGCCTGAACGGAGCCCTGCCTGGGACTACCAGATGTCCTCATAACATCAGGACAGCCTCACTTCTCTGCGATTCCTCAGTAGTTTGGAGGGATGTCAAGTGACAACTCCAAACCCTAGCCTTACCTATTTGCAAATTAGGCTAAATCTGGGTTTCTGCCAATAACCCCACCCAATCTGGGTCAAAAAATGGCAAGATCAGGGCTCTGAAAGATGCCACCATCCACCAAAGTCAATCTGAAGCCCCCCAGCATTGTGAAAAGAGAGAGGTTCATGCTGCGTTTTTAATTAGTATTTTGTACATCTCACTTGGCAAACCAAACTTTGCCTGTGCTAACATTTTTTAGGACTCCTTATATTTCCAAGACAAATGAGAAGTTTTTTAAAACAAAAGGAAAAAAACACCCTACATCCCCAAAACCCCCAATCAAATTATTTATAATTTACCATTTGTCAAGCAGCGGCTTTAACAGGCCAGAAAAATTTTAAGAAATATATTGTACAGTGTGGTTGATGTGCCTACATGTCCAATTAGCACTGCAAACAAACATAAATATCTCATTAAAATATATAGAATCTTAGAACCATAGAATTGTCTAGGTTGGAAGGGACTTCAAAGATCATCTAGTCCAACCATCAACCTAACTCTGACAAAAAAAAAAAAAAAAAAAAAAATTTACTAAACCATATTCCTGAGGCCCATGCCAACCCATCTTTTGAACACCTCCAGGGATGGTGCCTCAACCCCCTCCCTGGGCAGCCCATTCCAATGCTGGATAACCCTTTCCGTGAAGAAATGTTTCCTAATATCCAATCTAAACCTCCCCTGGCGCAACTTGAGGCCATTTCCCCTTGTCCTATCTCCTGTGACATATAAATGTATATTCCTTTGGTTTCCTATACTTTACAACTTCCAATGTCTTTCTGAAAGGCATTTTATTTTAGCAGGCAACACTCCACCACACTCTCTCCTCTGAACAGACCTTTGCACGCTTGTGCTTCCTTGTTATTGACAAAGCTTCTGCTTTACGCAGGATTTGTCATGGAATTTAAAATAAATACCTACAAAAATATTTTAGTCAAGCAATCAATAGAAATACTCATTGAACAGGAAAAGGGCTTTTTTTTTTTTTTTTGCAGCTTGTGTGCCTTTACTTGGACGCAGTACTGCTTGTATAGACTTTTAAATTACATTGCAGGGTTCTTCACTCTGCTATTGATTGATCTGAGATTTTTGGCAAGTCATTACACCACTGTGTGGTTCTGTCTCTTCCTACCTATCCGCTGTGTCTAATTAGCCTTTAGAAACCCTTTGGGGCAGTGACTGTTTCTCATTGCCAGCTTGTAGTACCTGTCTCCGTGGGATCTGATTTCAGTTGTCTTGACGGACTAATAATATTAACGTTCATGTTTTAAGAGATTAATTTTCTAAAGAATAAAAAGAAAAAACTAAGCAACTGCACTGGAGAAATACCGTGCAGGTTCTATTGGGAAATGATACATATTTAGATAAATCCTTTCTTTCTAAAAAGCTAGTTTAAATAACATTAAAAAAAAAAAAACTATAAAAAGACAGCACACATGATGAAAATATAATCACTATGATTGTGAAACTCAGCAATTTCCCAGGAGTTTTTTAGAACAATATCTCAAAGCCTAGATCAGGAAACCAAAGATGAGAGGAAGTTTTACACCATCCCAGCTTCCCTCCCTGCACTGAAATTCAGTGAGGTTGGTGAGGACACCAACCGTAACTCCCTGTTGGGGGAGTCTGAATAAGCTCTTTTTGTAAAGGCCTTTAGGATCTGGAAGCTATTCAGAAGTGTAATATTAATGTCCAGAGGGATACACGTGAAGACTTCTGTTTTAATGCCTCAGCTGCAAATCTCTTTCCCAGCAGCATCCTCCTCACTGGCTGGCCAACAACCTGCAGATACGGAGGGAGGAATTCTGCAGCTCACTGCAACTAGCTCCTCCAGCAACTGGGGAGAAAGCTGGCTACTGCTTAATATTGACCCGAAATAACACTGTTGGATCCCAACTGGATCTGTTACGTTTCCTAAGAGAAGCTGATACTGTTCTGTTCAGATGCAAGAGGTGCTTCTCAGGTATGCAAAAAAATAAAGTAAAAAAATCTTCAGTTTCTCCAACTTTAAGAAACATTAATTTTATTACCCTTAAAATACACATACGAACAAGAATCCCTGTCAAAGCAAAGCAGCTGTTATACTTCTGCAAGTTATATTAACTGTACACAAACCCCTACAATATTTCACACATATTTAAAGGAGACATTTTTAAATTTTATGGGTTCATCTGTTCTGAAGGGTATTTCAGTACATAAGTACCACAGGCATAACATAAAACCTCAACATAAATATGAATCCAGAAGACCTTTTAATTAATATTTCAATTACTGACTTTTAATTAAGAAAACCCAACATCTTGGTTTTGCTTTATTTTCCCAACAAAATCTCCAGTGCTGTGATGCATTCTTTCCCTGAAATCTTTTATGCTATTTTTACTGGAAAATGACCAAATAGAGCGAGTCTTGCAAAAGCTCCTTTTACTGGCTTATCAGAAATTCCAGTAATTCTTCTAGAAGTTTACAGGGGGGGAAATGTTCTTCCAAAAGTAAATGGAGCAGATAAAAAGAAAAACCTAAATTGTTCAGGAAATATATTCTTTGTATTCAGGATAGGTTTTTTGGACAGGCTTCACTAGCAGTAGCTGTGATGGAAAGACCATGAGACAACAGACCAGTGCTACCAATAATAGGCTCTCCACATTAGTCATAACTGGGTATTTTCTCTTAAATCCTATTGTTCAACTTTCATCTACTTTACAGCTTCTATTACCAAGACTGAAATATTGTCAATTTGAGTTCCAGGTCCTGCGTTAAAATGATACAGAATATTTCCAATAACTATTACCAAGAAAGTCATTACGGCTAACTCTGAATTTAAAGTGAATACTTACTTACATTGCCATAGAAACCAGAGACTCCCAACTTGAAACTGTCATGCTAGTTGCTGTAACAAAAAGACAGCTCTTCTCCCCAAAACGTTTAAGACTTTATGCATGAGACAACAGGCAGATGTAGCAAACCCACAAGGAAAGAGAAATGAAAAATACCGGGAAAAAAGTCAATACAAAGAACAGGAGTCACAGCACCCCACCCAATATTGCCAAGTGCAGAGCAGGCATCTCCACAGCACTCAGCTTCAAGGAGAGTGTTGCAGAAGAACAGTGCAGTGGCTGGGCAGGAAATCTGGGGGGTAATTACACTCTACCCAACCCAAACACATGATAACTTAAACTGAAAAGGTTTTCACCTCCTGCCCCAGTGTGCTACAAGAGTTCAGCAGCTGCTGCCTTTCCTGCTCCACAAGGACTGCCCTTCAATGATGGGAGCACCTAGGTCCTCTATTAGTTTATTAAGTTTGAAACACTTTGAAATATAAAATGCTGTTTCTATACAAGGACAGAGAATTAAAATATAATGGGATTAATCCTTGTTTATACTAACGTACCACTTCGGAAGCATAGGAGAGGCTTACGTGACATTTATTAATGCAGATTTAGCACAAAGAAGGACTTAGTAAGGAAATAACAAAAACTAACACAGCCACTTCAGCTCATATCAGTTAAAGAACCAGCCCTGCGAATGCAACACGTTAGAAACTATTCAGTATAACTCATATAGGGGTACAAATAGGACCATTCCTCAATTTTCAATCTGAGTTTGAAGTCAAGCAAACAAAAAATGTGTGTGTTGTAAGAACTTACATGTGAAACAGATGTCCTGGAATGAGACTGATGCCCTAATTTTGTTTCCTTTCAGTGTCTGTGGCACAAGTTAGGTGTCGCTTTATGAAATTGACATATTTTATCCAAAATATGCAGATTAATTCATGATTGCCATTAAGGAAACAAAGCCGGAAGAATTTTTATTTTACCAAAAAAAAAAACAAAAACCACACCATAAAATGTGCAATTTAACAAAACTTATTCCACATTTCATTTTGATAGATGCAAGGCCAATGTGAGATATGAAGATACCAAGACTAAATAGGTACGTAATAAAAGATGACTGGTACCTGTTTCCAGGAAGGACTTCCACTCTGGAATACTAATGTTACATTAACACAGCTACACAATTTACTTGCTAGTATACAGTGTACCAAATTTTGCTCATTATATTCCTACTATTATTTTCCAGTTGTTCTGCTATTCATAGCAAATCTATCAGCACGACTCATAACTATAAAATCGATTTCTAGTTTTTTTCTTTTTTTTTTTTTTCCTGCATACTGAGGACGCAATATTTCTTCTATTCTGAGTTTTTCAACACAAACAAATTCGCTATGACTCTGCAGACAGTGACTGATCTCAATTTTGTCCTCAGTGTCTGACCTAACAGGCTTCCCAAGGAAAACTCTGGCCCCCAGTGTGATAATCTGGGGACTCTGTGAACGATTTAGTAATTTTGGATAATTCAGTGAAATGACTGCCATTGATGGCTATAGAGACTACCATATGTTGTCAAGGCTGTGTCACGTATCTCCCAGACCAGGGACAATGGGAGATTGTTAAACCAGGCTTGCTCCCATCAGAACAGGAATGATCTGGAACCATGGAATGCCAAAATTCTGGGTCAAAACAAGTTTCTTCATGCTTTCTGAAGTAAATTTGAGCACAGAGGGTAGAAATATCTTACTGGCAGACTAAACTAGTTGGTGCTGATGCCAACCCTGAAAGACGCACTACTGGAAAGGGTCAAGGTGAATTCCAGGGACACAGCAAGCTCTGAAAAAGATGCTTCAGTAGCAGAAAAGGTGTGGAGCTGGCAAGAAAGAAGGACATTGGCGGCAGGTAAGACTCCATGGTTTGTAAGAAAGAAAAGGTATATGGGGGAGCTCCCTGAAGGACATTGATCGGAACCAAGGACAATTCAAGAGACTCAGAAAAATGTGATATAGAAACGTAAGAAGGCATTATTTCAACTATGGCTTTTTTCTGGCAGTGGACATGGAAACTCTGCTCTGTCTGCAAACCATACAACGCATGCACGCTTGTTTTTTCTTCTTCCATTTTTACACAGTCTTCAACACCTGAACTGTAAGCCTTGCTTCCCAAGGTCGGAGGTCTGAAAAGAAAGGCGCAGAATTCACTAAAGTGTTTGTGGGCCAGCACTACTTCTGAAGGTCCCACCACCAAGGTTTGGTACCAGAGATGGGGAGGATGCAGACAGTGAACGGGGGAGGTGAAGGTGCCGCCTCAGCAGCAAGGCACGCAGTTCTGGTATGATGGCAATTAAACACTACTGGGTAAATCTCCATTTTCATAGGACTGTCACACACATACAAAAGTCATCCTACACAAATATGTGTCATCCAACACAAATATGTGTTTCTCCCCCGTTTCTCAGGGGGCACCATTGTTTCACCCCAGTTTGGCAAGAACTTGAGACAGAAATAGAGACACATTAACAACAACTCGTGGTGTCAGCTAAAGAAGAAGGAACACCATTTTTTCATTGGGTCAGTTGTGGGTATTTTAGAGGGCCAGCTTTACCCCAGCATGAGATTCCAATTTTGAGGAACTAAGACAGGCCTAGGAAATGCATGTTCCCTGTGCTGACTTTCCCTGTGCTGGAGAATCTCCTCAGGGCTGTACATCCTCTCTTGACTAGGACAGAACATATGATTTCCAAACCAAATAATATTTTAGTTTAACAATCTCTGAATATTTTTTCCTGGGACTCTTATATCCCACACTTTACTTTCTCCATTTTGTTCCTTGTCTTACTTTCCTTCGTCTTGATTTTATGCATTGTGGAACTAATCAAAGATATTCAGGAGAAACGTCTGAAGATGATATGCAGAGTGAAACAGCATTATTCATATCTTACTAATCATAACCTATATATGAATGAGAAGACACCTGGAAGTGCTGCGTTGACAGCAACATACCTTTTGATTAAGCTATCTGGATCCTAGCAATCTGCATGTCCTGACTGAGAGTTCAGAAAGAATGCACTTCTGGTTCATTTACACACTGTAGAAAGGGTAAATACGTGGCAGATATAAACAAACAGCAGCCTTCTGTCAACTAAGCTTCCAGTGAAGAGTTCAAATTACAGACAGGAGGTTTGAATAAATTAGAATTTTTAGGCTAATATTAAAAGAGCATTCAAACCATAAGTACCGCTTAGAGATTATCAATTACCAATGAGAATTTTTGTCCAGTTTAGGAATGCAAGATAAAGTTCCTTTTGGTTAAAGCCCTTCACTCTGCTCCTTTGCTCTTGCTTCTGTGTGCTATTCCAGTTTCCACTGTGGTAACTTCAGCCTACAGTGAGAAAGCCATACAAATGGCAAGCAAAATTATTACACCTTGGGTAGATTTCCATGAGGCTGAAAGAAAGCGTAATAAATTGTAATAAATTAGGCGTGCTGAAGAGATAGTGTTGGGATCACAGCCCTTGTGATTTCAGAAAATTCATTTAAGGGCAGCATTGCAATGACATTCAGCAACAAAAACCAAAGGCAGGCACTTTGCTACTGAAATCAATACCTTGAAACTCTGCTCTATAGACTGCACCTGCTTGGGTAGGCATCTAGTCAATCTTATTCCAAAGTTTATGACAATATTACTTGCTTCTGCAGAATACCATGCCATACTGCACATAGCTTGGCCATGAGAGTGAATGGGTTCATTGTAAATATCTCATATAAATGCATCAAAACTTGTATGAAAAAGATTCTAGATTAGTACTGTAGCCTGTATATATTCTATTACTGTGTAGCAATACTACACGAAGTCTTACACATTCTCAACCTACAAAGTCCTACCCATAACTCTCAAAAAAAAAATTATTCAGATGTATATGCATACCCATATATTTATAAACACATAGTATACATATGGAAGAAAAAAAATTACTTCCAGTATGTTAACACAGTCGAGCAATAGCACTATGTTCTTTGACCCTTGCCTTGATGGTCTCCAGCAAAAAATGTTTCCTTTTTTTTTCATTTGTTTATACCACTATGAGGAAGAAAAGAACAAGAAACATCTGCTTCTACAACTACTGCAGCGCCTTCCTGTCCGTCACCCTTTCTAAATCACAGTTACGACCACCTCCTCACATAAATCCCTTCTGAAGGAGCACTTTTTGTATTCTATGTATACACCATTTCTTGTATACAAAAAATGTAGATGAATAATTTATCAACTCTTTCATGTCATGAAAGGAGCGCCTCATCTATAAGGAGCAAGGAGAAGATCATGAACACTGAAAGCAAAAGTGCAGAATCCATATCTTGCATTAAACGCTGAATTAATTCCGGTTGAAGTTATAGGATGCATAAAATAAGTCAGACGCAATTTTACCCCCTCATACCAGTACTTTCCTTTGATGTCAACAGTATCAACAGATGGACAAGTGTTAGTGTGAGATGAACTTTACCATATGTGACTCAACAGAACTAAGCAGAGCACTCTCAATTATTTCATTTCTTCAAGGAAATGATGCACTAACAAAGTCATGGCCCCATCCTTTAATGACACATTTGTAATTTTCAGAGAAGGAAAAAGACTGATGAATATAATTCTACTGCCAGTGAACACACAGAGTTCCTGACATGAAACATCACAATCTCTCTGGAGGAGCTGAAGAATAAATCACCAGCTACATGAGTCAGAAGTCAGCTTCAATGGTCTTTAAATTAAGATGGACAACCATAAGAATGACATAAAGTAATGGTAAAAAGAGAACTCTGAATTTCATTTTTTAGAGTTCGTAAAATCCTAAGAAGCAAAAGTTAGGAAAAGGACTAGGTGTGAAATACAGTTTATTTTCAAATATCTTTGCATTATATATCAGAAGCACAACCATGCAAGTTTTCATTGGGTTTGGTTTTTCAGGACACGTGAATATTCTTTTTATTTGGGAAAATAATGCAGATTTCTACTGTAAAATATTGCTGTTTATATTAGTGAAGAAAATTTTATCCAACATTCCTATCTTGGAAGATAGTATCTATCAATACCCAGTAAGGAAAAACACAAAAAGACAATCTCTATGCAAAGAGTATTTTAATGAACGAAGAAGACAATTCTTGATGAATAAGCAAAGAAATTTCTTTAAAAAATAACTATACTTAGGAAAATGTGTATGAAAAAGTCTGTAGGAAAATAGTCACATTCTAACCAGCTGACATGGCATTTACATGTGGAAGGCAAAACTTTGGAAAACCAAAACATTCCCATACTTCCCCATCGAAAGCCTTGTCACAGACTTTTAAAGAAAAAAAAAAAGTTTACGGCAATCCAGGTTTTAATTGCAAAATCCATGGATGAGCTCATTAAGGAAAAAAAAAAGAAAAAAAAAAACAAACAACAAACCCCCAAACCACAACAAGGCTATTAAATCCCAGAACCACAAATCACTGGGTGCTAGGACAGTCCTGTCCTGTCCCTTTATTCTTCGCTGGAAAACTGCTGTCGGCACTAAACAAATGAAATACTGAAATACTGAAATACCTACTGAAATAGGATGTGGAGGATGTGGACCTGCAGTCTGCCCAAACATCCACTTTTGTATCGATCCTAGTGAGGGTCATAGAATCATAGAATGGTTAGAGTTGGAAGGGACCATAAAGATCGAGTTCTAACCCCCCTGCCATGGGCAGGGACACCTCCCACTAGAGCAGGTCGCTCAAAGCCCCATCCAGCCTGGCCTTGAACTCTTCCAGGCATGAGGCATCCACAACTTCTCTGGGCAACCTGTTCCAGTGTCTCACCGCCCTCACTGTAAAGAATTTTGTCCAATATCTAATCTAAATCTCCTCTTTTTCTGTTTAAAACCACTACCCCTCGTCCTATCGCTACACTCTCTGATAAAGGTCCGAATCTTCTGACTGGGAAAGCACTTGCAAATATGCCCAAGTCCATCTGTAGTCAGCAAAACATTTCATCACATGCTTACTGTTAAGCAAATGACTAGACTGTGAAAGTAAAACTGGTTTTAAGTCCCTGCTTACATTATGTGTCCTAAATACCTTTTTTGCATAAGGAGCAAAAGGATTATGGGCTGAAGCCTAAAGTCTGGCGATTTAGTCAGATCAGAGACATTAGAAAGTGTCAACATAAAGTACCAATTGAACTACTAGTTTCATATGGTCATACAACTACAGACTTCTAAAAGTAAATTAAATTGCTTAAGTAGTCAGATCACTTGGTTACTTAGTGTGTCCAAACCATTTTCCTTGAGGAAGAGATGTGTGAGGCAGCAGCTCCAGGACAAAATCTGCTGCAATGCTCCTGACTTCTGAAACCCACGTTTTCAGACCATTCGTTGAGACTCTGATGAGTGCATCTGCGGAAGTTTATAACTCCATGCAAAGAAAAAAGATCCTGGCTCATGCAGTAGAACTGAGTGGGCTGTTGCTGCAACCCTTCAAACTAAAACCAAAGCTGTGCTGGAGGCTGTGTACATCATGGACCTGTGTCGCCTACTGATGGGAATTGCTGGAGAAAGATGCTGTGGATCTGAGACAGCAGTGATGAACAGAGAGTGGAACTGGAGACAACATTGCTCCTCACATGACTCTTCCCCGTGTGATTACTTATCCAAATTAGGATGCTTTTCCTCAACACGTTGCTACTTTTACAACTATGCATCTGTGCATCTGTGGGAAGAAGATAGTACTTAATCTAAAATGTTCTGCATGTAAAAACAATCACATTGAAATTGAGAAGTATTTCTTTCAGAAACAGTAAGGCTCTTCTCTTCACCAGAGTGAGTAGAAGGTCAGAATGCCTAACATTTGCAACATACGCCCAACTGATTTGACTGTTGTACAAAATTCTCCCACTGAAAGGGTAGATATTCAAAAAACAATAGGACTTTACAGAAGAAATCCTGTTGTCTTCATTTGATGTCAAGGACAGGTTTGCCATTGGCTTCATCTGGGCCAAGATTTCACCCCATGTATCCTAAGAGAAACCCTGTGATTCTGCCAACAGTAGCACAGTAAGTGTCTTGCAAAAAAAACTAACAAAAAAATCAAACAGGAAATAGTCTCCAAGGAATAGTTCACTGCGAACCCTTACAATTAGGATTGAAAAACAGCAATAATAATGTTTTTTCCAATCTTTTCTCCCCATGCAAAACCAGGCAATAATTTCCTATATTAAAACCTTATTTATTGGGTGTCATATTTAGGAGAGTTCAATGTCGGATCATTTCATGGAACTGCTAATTAGTTTCTCATGATGTTTACTCCTCCTGATTATATACAGCAACTCTTACATTATATGATTGTTTTTTTCTAAGTTAGCATTTTTAGCTCAAGATATTCAGCTAAAACAGAACAGCAATATCCTATTGGACTTTTTTTAAGGAAGTATTTCACCTTGTAATGTGATAAAAGATAAAGTATTTCATTATTTCAAAGAGGGGGGTGTTTAATCAAACACAATGAAAAATCATGAAGGCACCTTTATTTTCCTTACTTCAAAACAGCTAAGCTGATTCCTGTAAACTGATTTAGCCATTCCCTGATTTCATCTACAAGTGAACTGTCACTGTTCTATTATCAAAACTTTCAAACAGAGAAATACTCACAGTCTCTTAAACATCACATTATAAATAGTTGTGTCCTACCTCCACATTTCTCTCTCTGACTTCATTCCTAGGCAGCACTGAAGAAGCAGCTACAGTCACATGGTGCATTCAAGGTCATGCTATTCTAATTTAGAGAGATATCATTGATAAATTATGCGGAAACAATGATAATAGAGACATTAACCTTGTTCCAGCACACTAAAGGTGTTTAGTAATTAAAAGGCGAACAAAAGTTAGAAAAACATGTAAAGATTTTACTGCAATGCTTTTTCTCTCCTACACATTGCTGCAAAGTACTGTTGGGGAATAGTAATTTGTTCCTGTGAGTAACGTAGATGCCTGCTGTCTGTGCTTTGTAACCAGGGGGTGCACAGATTAGGCTGAATTAAACTGAAAGAAGTAAAATACACAAACCATTGAGCTTTTTTTTCTTTTTTTTTTTTAAATAGGAACTTGAATCCAGAAGGCCTCTCCCTTTGGCGAAGTAAAGGATGCTGGAGCACAAGAAAGATCATTCCAGCCAGGAAGTCTCTCTCAGTCCAAGAATCTATGCAGAACTGACACTTCCAAACACGCAGTCATCTGGCCAGTGCTTTGAGGAACTTGCATCAAAAGTGCAGAGTAATAACATACTAAAGTGAAACTCCTCAGAGATATACAGATATATATAAAAACTAGGTGGAATTTAGAATTCATCCTCTATGTCACATTCAAGAACCTCGCAGTAATCCACAGACTAAAAGCCTGACTAATGTCCCTAATTCATGTATGACAGATATCTTTATTGAGAGTGCACACATTAATGAATCACTGGTGATTGCTTTGACTTAAAGAGAAATATTAGGAAAACAATGAAGAGGTGGGACAGAGACTGCTTCACATAGTAAATGAACGTAACCTGAAATTGGCATTACTGTAAAGCATAGAAAAAAGTAAAAATTTAAATAACGGACAGTATACCCTTATCTTCTTGACACTTCCATTGTTGCTTCTTTTTAATCCCATCACAGTAAGACCACTGACGCTAAAATTACTGAGAAAGACAGGAAACTACAGAGCAGGTTTCCTGGAGTTCAGGTGCCCAGAGACGACACTATACTGCAAGACAGAATCCATTATACTCCTTTCTAATCTTCACTTATCACATAAACTTTTGTGTCTCCCTGCATTGCCTGACTATCAAGATATGATCTACAACATATTGCACAACTTACCCAAAAGGACAAATAGAAAAATCCCAGATCATATCTTTATTTAGAGGTTTGACCTTATGTAGATAGCTGAATGCATCATAAAGTACATGCTGGAGGCCTGAGTGAAAGTCAAATTCTTTCTGCTGATTCTGCTGTGTTTGGAAAAACTTGTAATTGGTATCTCTTTCAAGCATTCAGTAATGTGTCGCAAACGCCACTTTAAACAATAAACCGCCAATTGCAATGAGGAAGTTAAATGACAAAATTATACCAAATGTCAGAGGATCTCTCCTGTACGTCCTCTGAGCAAAGGCTGCAGGCTACAGCCACAGAGTTCAAACGTCTCTGATGCTCGGCATCAAAAAGTCTTCCCACTGCAGAAATCCCCAAGTTTTCAATGGCTGAGCTTACTGCCCGGCTGAAACGCGTACTTTAGCAGAACGCGTCCAGCCGCTGCACCATCCATGTCCAAAGAGCACCTACAGACTCGGTTCCCAGAGCAGCTCACAGCTCCCGGGCTTCCGAAATGCTGCTGGGGTAGCAGAAACCTCCTCCCAAGCGTTCAGCTGCAGATAGCCCAACTCAGCACAGTTTAAAAGAGGGCAGAAACAAACACGTAAACAGCATCTGTGGCGTCTCTACTGACTTTCCTAGAAATGCATTAACCCACTACAGTACTTCAACAATAAACACGAGAAACAGA
This sequence comes from Arenaria interpres, assembly GCA_013399435.1. Classification (NCBI taxonomy): domain Eukaryota; kingdom Metazoa; phylum Chordata; class Aves; order Charadriiformes; family Scolopacidae; genus Arenaria; species Arenaria interpres. The sequence continues at coordinate 83,275 of VXAK01027372.1, read as the reverse complement.
GGAGGGGCAAAAAGCAGACCGCTCCCTCCCGAAAGTTTCTTTCTGCCTCTCCCTCCCACTTTTTCTGGGCTCCCCGCTCCCCAGGATTAGGCGAGCGTTTTCACCAGGGATCAAATGAATGACTTTTCCGCTAATGACACTTAAGAGATGCTCAAGCCGCCCTTAATGCCACCGGGCGCCCAGCGGCCGGCCAGCCCCCCCCGTCCCCACGCCGGGAGGCGCCCGGAGCGAAGCCCAGCCAAGGGCAAGCCCCGC
>VXAK01027372.1:0-81879 GCA_013399435.1 Arenaria interpres | reverse complement strand
CCCGGCCGGCCTCCCCCTCCGCCGGGACGAGCTGAGCCCCCCGACCCCGGGCCGTTCGGCACGGTCCCGAGCGGGGTTTGGGAGTTGGGGGAGTCGGGGACGCCGCGGTCCCGTGGCGCTGCTCACGGCGGGGGAGGAACCGGCCAACGGAGTTTGTGGGCAGGAGAGGGAAAGGCCGCCGTTGGGGTGGAGGATCTCGGCGTTGGGAGCCTTTCGCAGAGGGGCTTCCCGCTGCCCGGGGGTCTCGCGCTTCGGCTTGTTGAGTTCAACCCGGGCGTAATTTTTAGCGCCGGTTACTGCGGCCACAGGAGACAGGAGCTATAAGCTCAGATGGGTTATACCGTTGTACCTGAAGAGAGTACAGCGAAGAGAGAGGCGGCAGTTTGTTCTGTAAAATCTACTTACCGTCACCCGCCAGATGTTCACCCTCGCTCGGGCTGCTGTCTGCTCTTTGGCCTTAAACCCCAAATGACCTTAGGGGCCAAAGACGGACATTTCCAGCCTCTGGAGCATCGCTCTGGGATACCTTTTGTTCGGCAGGTGATACTGTCTCCTGCCGCTCCTCCTGTGGGCTCGCCTTTAATTAGTTCTGTCTTATGCCTAGCGTGTGTGCGAGCAGTGGAGTGTAGCAGTTGGCATGGCTTTCTGAGATGCTTGCCTCGCCTAAAAAAATAGCCTCCATCTGAAGGGGAGATTGACAAAATGCGGGCAGAGCAACCTCCTGACTTTAAGAAGTGGAGTTTTTGGGCCGGGGAGGATAAAGGAGAGCGGGATATGTGAAGGCAGGGGTCCGCAGACCGGGTACGGAATGAGGGAAGGTGGGAGAAATGTAGCGTGTGTTACAGCATGTGATTTAAAGCTGGTCAGATATTTTTAAAATTTCAATTAAAGTCACTCTGCAATGAAATTTTTCACAAATTGTATTGCTGTTTTCCCTCTAGGTTCCTATGGAAACAGGCCTTTATGTGATCATGCTTGGCTGTGTCTCCTTTACTTCTCCAATAACTTTTGAAGCTGTTGGGCAGTTTCACCCAAATCTATCTCAAATATAATTAAGATATTTCATGAAAATAGGCAGCTGGGTAGGGCTGAGAGATCCTGTAAATGTCCCAAAGGCTGTAACATGAACTTGCCTCTTATTAAACAGTGATTCACATGGTTGAGAGACCATATAAATGTCTTGGTAATGAGAAAAGTTTCAATTACAGCTCATTATCAGCCTTGGTATAAGTCTGTGGGAAACCAGGGTTCTTCAGTTCATGTTCTCCCAGAATTACTTGTTTAACGTCCTCATGCACTCAGAGGTGGAATGGGCACATGCAGGGGGGAGAGAGAAAGCAATGAAAAATTACTGAAGTCTGTATCCTGCAAGTCATTTCACCTGCTTCGCCGCGTGGGCCTGGCCAGCGGTTCAAAGCTCTGTGTGTGAGGGGCTTCATGAAAGTGGGGTTAAAGAACAAAAAAAAAACCAAAACCAAGACCTCACAAGCCTGGAAATGAGATCCGTAAGCATGGACGGCTGAAGATGGGACTGGAAAGGTACTTTGACAGGAAGGTACTAAGAGGTTTTCACTGGTGGGACAAGGACTACAGTAGTGGTCTCCTTTTCCGAAGACCATCAGGAGTATCCTGCTGCCACTAGGCTTCAAGCGACAGCAGGGTAGGTTTAAACTGAACATTAGGAAAGAGTTTTTCACAGAAAGAGTAGTCAGGCATTGGAATGGGCTGCCCAGGGAGGTTGAGTCACCATCCTTGGATGTGTTTAAGAGTCATTTAGATGTGGTTTTGGGCGATATGGTGTAGGGGAGAACTGTAGAGTAGGGTAGATAGTTGGACTCAATGACTTAAACTGCTAATGGCGACTGATAATAAATCACAATAAATTATTGGCGATCCTAAGAAACTCCACCTGGAGTACTGTGTCCAGCTCTGGAGTCCTCAACGTAGAAAGGACATGGACCTGTTGGAACAGGTCCAGCAGAGGGCCAGGAAGATGATCGGAGGGCTGGAGCACCTCTCCTATGAGGACAGGCTGAGAGAGCTGGGGTTGTTCAGCCTGGAGAAGAGAAGGCTCCAGGGAGACCTTATAGCAGCCTTCCAATATCTGAAGGGAGCCTACAGGAGAGCTGGAGAGGGACTCTTTGTCAGGAAGTGCAGAGACAGGACAAGGGGTAACGGTTTTAAACTGGAAGAGGGGAGATTTAGATTAGATACCAGAAATAAATTCTCTACTGTGAGGGTGGTGAGGCACTGGAACAGGTTGCCCAGGGAAGTTGTGGATGCCCCATCCCTGGAGGTGTTCAAGGCCAGGCTGGATGGGGCTTTGAGCAACCTGCTCTAGTGGGAGGTGTCCCTGCCCATGGCAGGGTGGTTGGAACTAGATGATCTTTAAGGTCCCTTCCAACTCTAACTGTTCTATGATTCTATGATATTGTGAGGAAATTAAACCTCATATAAGGTGCTTTTGCAGCAGTTACAGCATTTCAGATTACTGTGTTTCAGTTTTACGGTGAGAGACGGGTAGCTGTAAAACAAGATTATCTTTGCTATGGACGGAGCAAGTGTGCCAGCACGTGGCTGAGGGGGGCGAGTTTACAGGTTTTATGTCTGGCCCCTGAAGAGCCTGAAAAAGACTTCATGACTTGCCAAGATCTTTCTGTTAGTCCCTTCCATTGGGTTTCATCCCAGGAGGGCGTGAACTGGTCCTGAACATGAATGTAAGGGTATCAAACACAAGGGATTTCCTATGGGGCAAGTAACAGCAGAACATAATGAAACACGTTCACCAAATACAACATAAATGCCTTTTATTATTCCTTTAAATGTGGTACACAGGAACCAGTAAGTCACTGTACTTTTGGGAGTAAAGTTAAGCACATGAGTAAGCTGAAGTGTGAGACTTCAGTAAATAAATGTATTCTGTAGCTGGAAAGTAATCCTTCCTACTGTAACACTACAGATTCAGTAAAAAAGTAACTGAATTCTGTCTGTATTTTCAGTATGCAACATTTTTGGATAAGTGAATTCCTCAAGTGGAAAATGATGTATTGCATGTGCCATAGGGCAAAAAGGGAAAATACATCCATTATCTACTATTATTTATGCAGAAATGGAGTTCTCTACCTTGTAATTGTGTTTGAAACATCAGACTTGAACTAAGATGTTAAATTTCCATCTTTGGCTCATGCTTCCTGTGTGACTGGATGCTAACTGTATGACATTGCCATCTCTTATTTTTAGTATGGGCATAATCCCTCTTTTCTCTCATGGCTTTCTCTTTAGATGTCCACTACCTGACAGCCTTATTCTTACGTGAGGCTTCTCAACCCTACATCCTACCTCCACCACAGAACATATGTTCATCTAGGAGCTGGGCAGAATTCAGATGTTTGAATCCAAATTCACAAAAAATTTGCTTATGTCTTCAGTTCCCTGAGAAGATTGTCACAGCTAATCTTCCCACCAGGAGAGTTCTGGTGTCTTAGCTGCTTTCACTGTCTTCTGCTGGGAGTTTTAAATGTTCTCTTTGGGATTCTGAGAAGATTCTAAGTCCTTTTTTTCTTTGGATAAAAATTGAGAATTCCTAGACTTTGCAGATGCAAATTTTACCAAAAAGTCACTGAAAGTTTGTTATTATATTTACTGCTGCCACTCACTTCTTTTATGAGCCTTGTTTTAATAGTATGAGCCCTGTATTATTAATAATATAGTCTTTTCCAATTTTCTGTATTTTGACAACTTTTGCTTCAGAAAGGCTAAAACTGCAGGCTATTGATCTAAAACCCCTTTTCCCAAGCCTTCCACATTCTGAGAGCTTTGCTAAAAAAATACATGTTTTATTTTACTACAAAGCCAGAGAAGGATTTTGGGTGTTTTTTTAAAGTCTTAAATCTTCCATGGTTTTGGCCATCAGTGCTTCAAAATAATCTGTTATTTAATTGTGGTCTTCAAAACTCTGTAAAACATACATCTGGTTAGAATGGAAAGTAATGGGAAATACTGAGTTTTCTCAACCCATTAGAGGATTTCTGTTGTGGGAGTAGGTCTTGCAGAGGGCAAATCTGATTGCTTCTAGGTGTAAAGAAAATAGCCTCCATGCCTGTTCTGAAAAATAAAAGCTGTCTTTGGGAGAGAAGGACAAATTAATGAAAGGAGTTCATCTAAATAGTATAGTTTACAGTGGGTTTTTAAGATTGCAGGAGATATTTTGTTCTCTCTTCATCATCTCTGTATTGCTGTTCGTTTTAAATGTGATCTTTTCCAGTCTCCTTCCTCTCTCTTCTTATCAAACCTCGGTATTACATACTTCCTGTGCTGCTCTTGCTAGCTGCTCACGACTTGATTAAGGTGAGATACAGGAAACTTGTTGGAGGTCAAAAACTTCCCCAGGGAGAAAGTTCTGGGAGACAGGCTGTCAAAATAAATTTGGTAGGAGCCGTTATAATAAACAAATGGTGGCCTCTTTCCACAGAAATGCAGGTTTAAATTGCATCCCAGTAAATACCCACACTAGGAGATAGAATAAGACAGAAACAAAACTGCACAGAATACCCTATCAGAAAATAATCCTTTACATTTGACCTCACACTGGAAAGATAGCAAGCCTACAAGTATCTGTTACTGCGAATGGAAAGAGAAGCGTGAGGCTCCCCCAGTGAATTACTGCTGCCGAGATCCTCGCAGCACACGGGGCGGAGGTGGCTGGGATTCCAAAAAATACCAAATGAAGTGGCCAGGTAGCCGCCTGGGTTTGGAAGGATGACTTCTCCACCACAGTGGCACTGGTTTGTATGCTCACTAGCTTAAATTACCCTATATCCACTGGTAAGCTTCATTGGATAGCACTAGGGTATTACCGCACTGAATGATGCGGATTAGCCTGTATCTTTCACTGAATCTGAATTTCTAGTGTCTTCGTTTCCTATTGAAATATTTAGTATTCAATGATTTATATCACAATTAAATTCTCTATAAAAATTAGTTATTGCTCTAACATGATGATATCTTAGATTAACAAACTACAAAAGACCTATTCGCTGAATTCTTTTTTCCTTGCTGCATTTTCATTTCCCTCGGATTAGAGCAAAATGAGGCTTTCCTCTTTCATGACTATAATCATTTTACGTTTCGTATGAACTAACAGTGCTGCTGAGATTGATCTCACAGCATAGCTGGGAAAGAAGATGAATATTTTATGAACTTAGAAAAGATAAAATGAAAGCGTATTATTCTAGGGATGTATTGTTCACGTTCCATGTAAAATTGTGACAGCATGTCCATTCAGAACCTTATTTGCACATCTCTCTCATCTCTTTGAGAGGAATCACCTTTCCATGTCAAGATTCTTGCGCTTAATGTGATTGCAAAGACTTTTTTGTCATGAAAATTAACAAATACTTCTGAAGTTGGAGGGAGCGTATTTTCACACAGACATCACCATGGAAATTTATAAAAGGTTACATGTTTTGTAGATATGTTTCCATAAATATTAAAGCATGGTAAAGTGAGGAGTTTAGGGAAAATGGCTCTAAAATAATACCTGCACAAACTCTCCCAAATGCTTGTCACTGCTCAGAGGCTGAGCATGAGAAAAAGTGTGTAGGAAAGATTTACACCTCAGACAATTTAGCACTTCAGTGCAAGTGGTGCAGAAGCACTGAACTGGCCAAATTCTCAACTTTGTTGCCTTAGTAAGCTTGAAGCTTTAGAGAATTTAGTTGGGTGAGGATGATGTCTTATTTCCATTGCTCTGCCAAGCTTTTAAAATCAACAGAGTTGCTGACTTGTGCTGCCCCATGGCAGCTGGGGGGACAGGGCATCCCCTGACTGGTCAGAAGCTGCCGAGGACCAGTCTCCAGCTAATCTCCAAACCCTGCTGTGGGTGTTTTTCACAACCACAAAAACCAATTAGGTTGCTTCCAAAAGCTGGTTGTACTGAAAGATTATCTAGTGACGGATGTATGTTTAGGTAAAAGTATCATCACACTGATGATTTTTAGTGGCAAAAATGTTTTTGAATTACCAGGGCTTCATTCCAGAACAATATATAAATACTCTCCAAACTTGAATACTAGGGTAAGCTTAGAGGCTGGTAACCCCTTCTCTCTGCCTCACAACCATAGTGTGTGTGCTCCAGATGATGTGACATAAAGGCATTTGTGCCACCATGCATATGCATAGCGTCCTCAAAAGAACTCGTCACTGAGATTTTACTCAATTTTGTATATATAGTTGTGGAATTGGTGCACATGCTTAAAAGCATGTGATGAGCTTTGCTTCGGAATTGAGATGATAAACAAAAGTGCGTTGAAGGAGGCTGAATCACATTATTGTGCAGTTTTGGCATTATTCTCAGAATATGACTTAATGCTCAGCCATGCTACTGGTTGTACATTAGACTCAATAAGAACGTATTTCTACACAGGTGTTTCCATCAACAGTAGCTCACAGATTTGGACTGCACTGTATTGCCAGGTCACTAATGCTCAAGGTCTGTTTTTGGATGACCTTTTCAGAAAAAACAGCCTTCAGCTGACATAATGACCTACATCTAATGATTTGAAGACAGAAGGCCCAATCAAGATTTCAATTCAAGATTTTTACTTCTGTAAGTTGTAGGTCAAGTCCACAGTCTCCAGGAATATCCAGGGAACCACGAGTTATCCCGCAAAAACTCTCAGATAGGCACATGCACTGAATTTGAAGAAAGAAATGTGCCCCACCCTCATGAAGCAAGACAGGTACAAAGTAGTTCTTCCTGCAGTCAGTTGAGAGATTTGTGTTGAACACATAGAATATGAAAATAGGGAAAAAAAATTTCAGAAGTCAAATTATTCTGATTTTGTCTTTGGAAATGTATTTGCTTGTGCTGGGAGGAAAAGATACTGTACTTTATCTTTGCATTGTTATACGATAGCTGGAAATGAAAGAAATACTGTGTTTCCTAGACTGGCATAGGTGCTGAATTTTTTATCACTAGTCAAAGGGAAAAGAGTTCTTACTAACTGACTGTGTAGTTAGAACCACACTTGAAAAAGAAACACTGCATGAGCAATTAGATGGCTTCAGAATTTTCCTGCAGATTATTTAATTAATCTGAATCTGAGATATTTCATTCAAGGACAAGCATGTGGGTTTTCTTCTACCTAAATAATGTCAGAGCTCTCATAATCTTCATGCCATGATGGTATTTTTTTCTCATAAGAATTCTTTATTTGCAAGTCCTATTCTTTCTTGTCAAGGCGAGGGTCCAGGTTGTTGTATCTTAAGACAGCATCACTAATTCTTTTGTTTCTTTCAGCTAATGTTGTATGAATTGGTACCTCCGATCTATAGTTCTCCTACTGCAACATGATGTCCTTTACTCCATTGTTTTTCATCCAAAAGTCAATAATGAGGTAGTGGAATAAGCATGAACATACCATCAGGTAAATAATGAGACTAACACCATGCACTGAGATTTTTAAATTTGGGGTTTTTTTTCATAGGCTGGAGAGGAAGAGGGAAAGAAGTACTATCATCAGAAAGAATGTCACAAAAAATTAAATAACCTCTCCAAGACATTGTGGTATATATTGGTGTGGGATGTGTCTTGTTTTCACTTTAGCCTTGAAATTGAATGATCTCCCAGGCAGATACTGTTAACTTGCATTTCTCAGAGGACTCCTACTATCACCATGAGCTTTGTGCTATGAAATTACATCATAAGAGATAGTTCATGCTCTGAACAGTTTATAACCCAGATGTAGTAGGTAATATGGGTAAAAGCAGGCAGGATCGCATAGCTCCTAGTTCACCTTCTGAGCATATAACAGAAGTTGAGGGTGTTTGAACACTAGAACAGGTTGTGCAGAGAGACTGTGGAGTCACTGTCTTTGCAGGCACTTAAAACCCAACAGGACTCAGCCCTGAGCAACCTCCTGTACCTGACCCTGCTCTGAGCATGGGGTTGGACTAGACGATCTCTGGAGGTCTGTCCAATCTCAACAATTCTGTGACTTTGTGTGATTGTGTTAGGAGCAAAGTCAACTCGACCTAAGTCTCTGGAGTCTTATGACAAAACTGTTCCTTGAACCACATCAACTTTGCCATAAAGTTGTACAAAACCACTATTTTTATGGATGGAGACCAGCTGTTTAATTATTAGATTGAGTAGTACTTCTTCGTACCAATCGTCATATTGACTTATATATTAAATTGACTTCTGAGCACCTCTTGACCTGACGGTTAAGCTGTTAATATGCAATTCAATTTAAAAATTAATTGGCACTATTAAGACACTTCTTCCAAATCCAGATTAATATACCTCTTAATTTCCAGACCTAGGAGCCCTGAATGAATTAATAATGTATTAACTGGGTTAATACATTGGCATTCCTGGAGTAGTAAATGGGTGCAACTGGTATTAGTTCAGCAGGTCTTAGAACTGATCTCTCCCAGTGATGAGCAAAAATGGCAACTTATTTATTTGACAGGATTTTGTCTCTTTTGTGAGTGCTGGAAATAGACTAAAATGTTGCCTCACACTACACAGATAAACTAATAGTGAATTATATTTTTACTTCTTTACAGGAGGTCTCAGAAGGTGAAATTTTCAGTGTGCCCCGCATACTGCTGCATTTAATGCCTGACTGAAACGTCGTGTATGCATTTTCACACGTCAATGGAAAAAAATCTGCCCTCTCTCCTTGCACTTACAAAAATGAGTGCTCCACTGGCAGCTGTTTCCCTGCACTACTGGTATGAGAAAAAGTGTGACCTACTCAATTAACAAGATTATTTTCTCAAGTACTTCAGTGTTTTCCTGGTACCGCGCCTTCAGTTTTGGTATTTAGTAACCTCAGGATGCTCGTCTCTCAAAATATTTACAGGTTTCCACCTGCAGATTTTGTGTATGCATTGATCTTTCTAAAGCAAATCTGAACACTGTTGTCTTGTTTGTTTGTTGTGTGGGTGTTTATTTTTGTCAAAATTAGGTTGACGGTTGGACAAGATGATCTTTAAGGTCCCTTCCAACCTGCAAGATTCTGTGATTCTGTCTCTTGGCTCCTGCTAAGGTCCGTCAGTCATAGTGTTGTCTTCAAAAGAAATAAAGGTAGTCAAGGTTTTTTTAATCCTTTGTATATGAAAAAATACTGAAAGTTATTGCTTTTGGATTGTACTGTTGCAAAATCTAAAAGACATTTAGTCTTCTGAAGTTAGCCAGTTTATTGTTAAAAAAATTAAATCCACAGCAAACAAAGAATCAGCCTAGATTTTTCACCGTGGTTTTATTACAGAAAGGCTTTCTGAAGAACACATTTTCAGTCATTGCAACAGAGCAAGGAGTCACCTTGTTTCTTAAACAGCAGTAACTGCCCTGATAAGAAATATGTCAAAGAACCTTTTCAAGGTTGGCTTGGTTTTATACATTTAAGGAAAATAAGCAAATTATGTGATTTAGAAATAGCAAGTCTCTTTCAGCCCAAAAGAGCAAGTAAAATAGTTTGCACTCCTCCTTCTTGGTGTAAATATGATTTGTGTACCATGTATGTTATAATTAATTATCAAAACAAAGTCTGTGTTTAATATTAACAGACTCACTTTAATCCTAGGGGGGAAAAAGAGTTAAAAATTAAACTTGAATTTCTGTTCTTAATGATTTATTTTGAACTTCAATTTTCTACTATAAGTGCGTACATCCCTTGGTTTACCTTTGGTTTGACATTTAGTTATAAGATTCATTTGTCATTTGAAAAGTGGGTGATTTTCTAGGATAATTGCTGGAGATGCAGAAGACAACATAAATTGTTTACTTTCATCTGACAGTGAATGTAACTGCTTAGATTTTTTTTATTCTGAATCACAGGCTCTTTTTGGTTAAGATTCTAGAAATTATGATTCAAACAACGTTTTTAACTGTTATGAGTGCTCACTCCTTTTTGCAAAACCATGGCACTTGACAGTATTTGTTACTACTAACACTTGGCTTTCTGCAGTGATCAGAGGATGGCAGTAGGCAGGTGTTACTCTGCGACTACTACTTACCAGGAAAAACTTGCTCCTTATCCTAGCCCTTATTCTTCCATCTGCTTACTTTGCTCACTGTTGTGTCTGGCTATAATCCAGATTTGTAAACTCTTTTGGGGACTTGGATTTTTTGTATTCCATTCTTCTATTCGACTTAACATAGAGAGCACAATAATTATCTGAATGGCAAATACTGTGGCAAACTGAAGGGCAAATATTGTACTCTGCAGTCTTACCTTGTGACCATCAAAACTTAACAAGCGACAGGACTGCATTGTGGCTCCATCCCCGAGGATGCAGCTCATTTTTCTTGTAATAGGAATAAACCTCCTTAAGTGTCCTTATTTGGGCTATCAAATAAAAATTTATTAAAAGGGATTGGTGTATCTAATGCACAAAACTACATTAGTCAAGAAATTTAGCCGTTTATCATCACAGTAGCTTGGTATTGGTGAATTGAATTTAATCGATGCTCTTAAGTTAAAAGAAGAATGTTGCAACTATTAACTGTTAACTTAAACTTCTCTTCTGAATTAATCAATGAGCTAATCTTTGGGCAAAATCAAAGTATACTTAATACTTTTTAAAATAACCTGCATTTTTTCAGGTTTGTTTCATTGTTTCACATTTGGATTTTGGATTTTTTTTTTCACAGAAGTATTAACAATTACTGGAGCCTGTTGTTAAACTGTGATTTATGGCAATGTAAAACAAGACAAACGGATTTAGATTCTGAATGCACACATTTTTTAATAGGCATTGAACTTTAAACAAGTAAGCGGTTTCTTTACTTTAAGGGGATAACTCATTAAAGGAGTACAAAATTCCTGCAGGTGTTTCTAAGATCAGTGACCTAAATGCTTATGTTGACATAGAAAATGGTGTTGATATGGCCTTTAAGAAGCAAAAGGGTAAAGAATTTGAAATTACATTTGAGGTGTACAAAATGTGTTCAAAGGGGCTTTACCTACAGAGTTCACAAACTTTTCTCAGGCTCTCCCTCATTTTCTTCAGAAGAGCTCTAAAATAATTCTGTATTTACATTTCCTAGCATTATTCTTAGGTTCACCTTGCCTCGCAAACTTTGCAAGATGAAGTTTCAACTAGTACAATGAATTATGAATCCATTATTCGATTTTATTAGCGCAGTAATGAAAGTCTGATGCTCAAATGTTTAACCTTAAACAAATGAAATATTTCTGAATGTATGGGCCACACTCTTGGGAAAGAATCACTTCGACAGAATGCTGTCCCCATGCACTGCCCTTTGCAGAATTCATTCTCTATGAAGTTGTTCTTTATTTATTATCCTTTTAATGCGTTATTGCACTCAAACAAGATTTACTTATATAACAGGACAGAAGAATTATTTTGTGGAATAGTAGATTGAAGTTCAAACACTCTGCTTTCTATGTTAGACAATATTTAGTTAGAAATAGTCAGAATAGAAATGACAGAAAAGTAATGGAAAATGTAATTTTCCCTATTTTTTTTCCTCGTGCTAATCTTTTCTGTTTCTTCTCTGTACATGGCATATTTAATCAGATCCATCAGCCTGAGGATTTCTGCCTCTTTACATATCCCTTGTTGGAAGAAATTAATGTAAATCTAGCCAAGCCCTGATTTGAGCAGGGAATTACCTTAAAACTGGCTTGGAATGACAGTCATGTTTGACTTTTTTCTGACTTAGAAATATTAATATACCTGTCATACTAAAAAGCTTTTGATAGTGAACTAGAAATCATTCTGTTTCTCGAGGGGGGCACTTTAATTACCTATATACACAAAAGTGAGAAAGCAATAATGTAATTATTATTTAGAAATAATAACTACTGTGTCCAAATACAAGTTAGTATAATACTTAAACTATGATTATTTCCCAGATCTGTACGTGCAAACATGATCAAATCCATACTATGACATATAGTGCAATGTTTTTAATGGAACAGGATAATTAGATGACTGAAAGAGATGCAGATTAATACTTGATAATATTATTAGGAAGTGGATTTGCTTTCCTTACGGCGTACCTCCTGTCTGTAAGCTGCTGGTGTCCATTCTTCCTGGTCAAATAAATAAGTGTTAAATTTAGTTTTGATGTCTAAATCTTTATTTGATAACCAGCTAAAAAACTGGGTACACTCAGCAAAGTCCACTGTATTCAGATTCCTCTCACGCACTTTTGGCAAGCCTCAGAGAAATAACTGAGCTGTCAGCAGACAGGAGGTGGGTAGAATCACCTGACTATATTCGGTGTTACGTCAAAGAGGTGAGATCTTCCTCTGCTCACTACACCTTGAACAGGGAGGTCCAACCAGTGCCCTCAATCACATGGCTTAGCCAAAGCTGTCTCCAGGAGCACCAGAGGAGAAGCAGAAACTCTCTGGTCTCCAGGAGCTGGATGGAGAGCTGCAGTGGGGAAAGGGTGTTCACTTGAACAACCATCACAGCAATGGAAGAGATCCCAGGAGCAATACGGAAAGAGCGATGGTGAGGCAGGGCTCAGAGCATGTACGTAAAACTCACAGGTATATCAGGTCTACAGTGTCTCCCTTCACACTCACAGACTCATAAAAATATGTTGGGCTTTTGCAGGTCAAGCATTTCCTTTAACCTCTTTTCAAGTGTTCCCAAGTCCCCATTCCCACCTGGGGGTAACTGATGGGAAAATGGAGCTCCAAAATCATACACAGCCTCTCCCTTTGAAAAAGCAAGCATGGTAACTTACCTACCAGTAGTCCAGGCAGTTTTTATTAAAAGCTGTGAAATGCTTTTAAAATTATTCTTACTAGATACTAATCCTTTATTATTGTGCTATATTCCTGCAGAGTTAGATACATGTGGGTGAAATACAGACATGTATTTGTCTCATTGTTTGTGTGAGAACTCTGAATCTTAAAATTAATGTGTTTAACAGGTAATATTCAAAGAAATTGACATTAGTAGCTGCAAGAAGCATATACATAATTCTGTATAAATATAAATTCTACTTTTCTTAATACCCATAAAGCTCTGCTGTACTGTGGGCAAGACTCCAAGTTATATATTTCTGTAGAGCAGCTACCAAAATGAGCTCTTGTTCATTTAAAGTATCATATGGAAACCAGGTTTTCATGGAAATATGAAAATTTAGTTGGGAAAAAATGTTTAAATACATATGCTTTGTAAAATATTGTAACAAATCGAGATCTTGCGGACAGCAGATAAAATGGCTGTGGTGAAACTTTTCAAGCTGGACTAAACAGGTGGGGTCCAGAGTCCACAGTTAGGATTATAAATAATCACCTTGATTTCTAGAAACTCCTGTGGAAGAGAATAATTTACTGATTGGTCCTACACCTGGGTAAGCATCTTTCAATAACACATAACACTTATTTCAGATGTAGGACTTCAGAAGGTCTTGGGTCTTGCAGCATTATAGTGTTGCAGAGTTGACTTTGAGCAGTCAGGAGAAGATCGGAGCTTTATGCCTGGATATGTGTGAATTATATATCGATAATTAGATGTCTGTGTGGTCTATAGAAAGAACTAGATGAGGAAGAAAGAGACTCACTAATGTCTTCAATATGAGCATGAAAATTGCCACAACATTCTTATGCCCTGTGCCCTGTTAAAGTTGTAAGAAAGGACATTTATCTGCATAAGTCATGTTTTATATCTAATTTTTCCAACACCTAATGGTCAGTCTTAATAAGTGAAAAACCTGGGATCATCTCCCTTTGCAGCGTGATGACACTGTATGTATGTTTCTCAACTTCTCATGATGCAGCATTTTTATTTTACGAAAAGCAAATAACTACTTGTATTCAAGGGAGAGAAGGCATGACATTTTACACTAGCTTTGGATAGAGAGCACACATTCAGTATTGTACTGCCTACATTAAATAGTACTTGGAGCAAGGGCTGAAATTTATGTAACTTCCCAGCAGGAACTGATCACCTTCAGGTTTGTGGTGCATACATCATATCTCACATAATGTCTCTCTTTGTTTCCATCAAGTGGCTATTCCTGTGTGTCATGCACAGTGGAACAGTGTGAAGGACAAAGCTTCCAATAGCCTTGTTTTTAAAAGCATTAACATGGAAAATATGCAGCAGGTTCAAAGCTCCACGGACATAAAAGCCACCTTCTTTTTTTTCTTGTGCATCACAGAAACACTATGCTAGCTGCTCGGTAAGAGGTGGGTATTTTATCAGCTGCTTAATTCTGGGGACCAAATGGTGGGTGTGCTTTGCTATTAGGCCTGATTGTAGGAAAGAGGTGATGGAAAGCCTAGCACGTGATTTTTAACAAGGACTAGACATGGAGCTGGAAAGGGGACCACAAGAAGGAATGAATATACCCTGCCTAAACTTGTCCATCATCAGACTAGCAGTTGAGATCTAATCATGTTTAGTAGCAGCCACAAATCATTTCCAGCTAGTCTCATATGGCACGTACACAGACAAAGAGATCAGGGCACTGTTCGAAGGAAGACCTGGAGGAGGGCTAAAGGCATAGGAACGAAAGAAGAAATCCCCGTTGAACAAAAAATGTGTGGGTGGGTGTGAGAGGGGAGAGGAAATTATGTTCATTTTTCAACCTTGTTTTGCAAGTAGACAGAAAACGTATTTATTTATTTATTTATTTAAACAATCAGTCTAATTTTCGCTCATGATAGGAGGACATGCATGAAATCATTTTAATGAGCAGTTGCTTAAAAGAAACATAATCAGGCAGATTAGGGTTTTCTGTACTTTTTCAGCTTTTTATGTCTGTATCTACATGTGCGAGAATATTCAAGAATTAATCATTTCGTTTCAAAAATGCTTTGGGCTTTTCAAGTAATTCTTTTTTTTTAAGCATTGATGTAGCCACGTATTTTTCCATTCATGGTTCAGAAATAGGATTTGCTTCCCTGTCTTTTTTATCTGTCAAAGTCAGTAGAAATCATAAGGTATTTATGACATTGTAACCAACTTATTGCTCTGTGAAACACAGTGTTGAAAATGTGGGTGTACAACGTTCAGCTGTATCGTGATGTCCTAGAGCCTCTGCACGGAACACATCCACATAGTAATTTAGGAGCTTTAGCTCTATACCTCTATTTACCTCAATATGCAAATATTTAAGCAAAAATTATTAAAATTACTGAATTGATGTCTTCAAGTCTAATGATGGTTTAGGACATTGTTATAGTGACTGACTGAGCTGAAAGAAAAATACAGGGCCATTCTGAAGGATCTGAACTTCAACCTAGAACATCCTAGTCAGAATAGAAATCCTGTGGAAGAGTGTGTTTTTATTCTTAAAATCACAGAATCACACAATGATATGGGGTTGGAGGGGACCTCTGGAGATCATGTAGGCCAATCCCTCTGCCAAAGCAGGTCCTCCTAGAGCAGGTTGCACAGGAACGTGTCCAGGCGGGTTTTCAACATCTCCAGAGAAGGAGACTCCACCACCTCCCTTGGCAGCCCGTTCCAGTGCTCTGCCACCCTCCAAGTAAAGAAGTTCCTCCTCATGTTTAGGTGGAACTTATGTTCAAGTTTGTGCCCATTTCCTTTTGTCTTGTCACTGGGCATCACCGAAAAAATACTGGCCCCATCCTCTTGACACCCACCCCTTAAGTATTTATAAGTGTTGATCAGATTTCCCCTCAGCCTTCTCTTCTCCAGACTAAAAAGACCCAAGTCCCTCAGCCTCTCCTCGTAGGAGAGATGCTCCAGACCCCTAATCATCTTTGTAGCCCTTTACTGTACCCTCTCCAGCAGTTCCCTGTCCTTGAACTGGGAAGCACAGAACTGGACATGGTACTCCAGATGGGGTCTCACCGGGGCAGAGTAGAGGGGGAGGATAACCTCCCTCGACCTGCTGGTCACAGTGTTCCTGATGCACCCCAAAAATAGTGAAATTAATATTTGGAATATGTCAGAATTTTCCCCATGTTTTTCTTGCTGTCATCAATAGTTTCAGCCTACCCAAATCAGCCATTCCTAATAAAGAACGAAGGCACATAGTAAATTCCTGACCAAGAGCACAAACATCTGCTACTCAGTTGCAAGTACAGTAGACTGACGCAGAGGACGAAATGCTGAAAATAAGGAATAAGGCTCTGGAATCTGCCCTTATGAGCAAAGATAATTAAAAGACCATACGAAACCACAGTGGACAAGAGGATATACTGAAAATTAAGAATAAAGCCTATTGCAAAATACTTAATAAAACTCATTTTTTCTTTTCAGTCTTCCCCAGGAAGTGTCAAACAGTTATTTCAGCTACGTTTTACTTTTCCTGCTTTTACCCTCTCTCCTCTTTTCTTTTTGCTGCAAAAAATGTTCTTCAAAAAGTACTGATAGAAGCAGAGAAGCCAAAGTTCATGCTTAGAAATAAGAGCATGTGGAGGAGTGTCCGCTTTTCACTGCTGCAAAGGGTTTTCAGGAGATGTGGCACATGCGTGTGCTTGTTTGCGCTGTGCCAAGGGGAAGGCATTTCTCGGAGGAATGTGGCCAGCAGCCTTTCTGAAAGCAAAGGGGAAATTCTTGCTGACGTGGGAGTCGCCAACGCTCTCCCAAGCTCATGAAAAAGCCCAGATCAGGATTAAATGTGAAAGAGAAGCGTCTGCTGGTTGATTTTTGTTATGTATGGGGCAGGAAGGGTTTGAGGTAGAGCTGTGGCTCCCTCCTGACAGGCCGGGCACCGCTGGTGCTCAGGCTGTCCGTGTGTTATTAACATCTCCCAGCTGCAGAGAACCGTCCTTAGTCTTCCTTGCCCTGATTGCCGGTCTGGTGTCTTCTGCACTCACAATTTTGCGGCTTGTTCTCCTCCCTTACTCCTTGATTTTCTTTTCAGTTTCTGCTTGGGTGCTTTGCTGTAGCTTTGCCTGCCCAGTCGTGATCACTTTGGTATTTAAAACCCATCCGAGGGAAGGATGGCTGTGTCCTGCAGAGCACAGAGCGAGGACTTTCTACGCTGCTGGTGCAACTGGGGGAGCCTTATGCTTGCAGAGGGGGTGTCAGTGCCCCCATCCCACACATATTTCTGCCTGGGAGGATTTCTAGCAATTTCGTTATGAGCCCTGACCTGTGGTTCCCTGGGAGGGAGGTACCTTTGCTGCCCAGCAGCAAGAGCTGGGATGCTGCTGAGCATTCTGGAGTGCCATCTGCTGGCACTGTATCCTCTTACTGTCTACGTGAGGAGTGATCCCCCCATGGCAAGAAATGTTCAGGGGGTAAGTGCCAGTACGTGGGAAATATCAGGACCCTGTACACTGCTCTACCCAAGGGCAGGGACTGGGCTATCACAATAATCCACGATCCATAATTGCCTTTCAGTCCTCCTCCTTCCCACTGCAGCAAGCGTGAGCGAGGCTGACCCGAGACACTGGGGCCTGCGTTTTGCCTAGCTTTATATTACAAACATTAGTTACATTTGCATTATAAGCATTGCAAGTCTGTACTTTTACCAGACATTTCTGGTTGACACGACACGTTTACAAACAGTTTGGTTTCTCCTGCTTCATTCAGAGCTCTGATTTGAAGGGATTGAATCTATATTTCCTTTCCATTTCTATGGAAACAGCTAACCCTCTTCTAATATAGCTGTTTTGTAACTGCTGGGCCTGATTCCTTTCTCATGTGGGCTGTTTTTAAGCCAGTATTGTGCTGTTGATCCCACCTGAGTTACTTGAAGCTGACAATTATAATTGAGAACATTCAGATCTGCTGCTTTCCCAGCACATTGCAATGAAAGGGACTTACATGCAAAATGTAAGCAGTTTCGGAGCAGACATTGTAAACATCTCTTGCCATCCATCACTTTATTTTGATAGCCCTAGTTCTAACTCCAGAGCTAGAACAGCCACAAATTTCCATTATATGGCTCACACTGACCTGCCAACTGTGAAGAATCAACTTTTTTGTATTCATTAGGAATATGGAGTTAGATTTGGTTTTCCTCCAAAAGCTTCAGAATACAGGATCAGAATTGCATTTGGGTTTGGGGTTTTTTTCCATTTGCATTAAAATACGTAATTTTATGTGTTTCAAAATTAAAAGATGTTCATGATTGCTCATTCTGTTATATGCTGACCTGGAACAGAAGCAGAAGCGGTCATTGGCATGTACACCTTACATGTAGAATTTGTTCTTTGGTTTAATACTACGTGCCTTCCTCAGAAAAACGCAGTTGTTTCTCTTGGGGCTTACCATCTTTATTACATCTGCTGCTGAAATGAGGCTGTTGTCAAATGGGTTTGATCCTCATATCGGGCAGTTGTGACACCCGGAGAAATCATGAAATGGTGCACAGAGAGCTGGCTGGCCATAACAACTTTCATATTTCTAATGAGTGCAACCACATGAAAAGTTAGGCGAAAGGGGATTGCTTCTCTAAAATTGATTTTCTGTATTATTTGGTCATTCAGAGAGAGGTTAGAAGGTTATCCCACACAGCTGTAAATAGTCAGCGTGGGAGTGACCGCTATCTCCATAGGCTTCTTGCGGCTCATGCTCATCGTCTCCAGCTCTCCCTGGTTCAGAGGACTTGGTGCTCACTTTTCCTGAGCTGGTGACAGCAGCTGGCGAGGCTACATGCATTTAGCTCTTGGGAACACTCCTCTTGCTGTGGCTGTGAAAAGAGCTAAAATGTGTACATGTGAGGCAGGCTTTGTATTTCCCTGCGGCTGGCACCATGGGGCAGATTATTTTTGAGTCATATTTGCACGGTTCCCTGATGGGTTAAGTAGACACTTTGGTTCTTGATGATTCTTGGTATCCTGAATTGAATCAATCCATGGGCCAGTTCTTCTCTGTGCTACTTTAATTTTATGATTGATAGTAGATATATTTGATAATTTAGCAGCCACAGTAGGTTAAAAGCAGAGTAGTATTATAGAAAATCTGTTTTTTGACCTGTAGCTTACAATATTTTGTG
This sequence comes from Arenaria interpres, assembly GCA_013399435.1. NCBI lineage: Eukaryota > Metazoa > Chordata > Aves > Charadriiformes > Scolopacidae > Arenaria > Arenaria interpres. The sequence continues at coordinate 62,957 of VXAK01027372.1, read as the reverse complement.
CCAGGAGACAAAATATACTGAACACTAAAAAACAACTGTTTACATGCTAAATAAACCAAAGGGAAAAATAAGAACAAAGTATTTAAACATCTACTGAAGCATATGAAATATATATCATTTCACATTTTCAGATAACTTATACCATAGAGATACTGACAAATCCATTGCTAGAGTGTAGAAGTTGGGGTTGTGGTAATATGACCAAAGAAGAAAATGTGGTAGGAGGCAATCTATGCCTTATCTCCCTTGGGGGAGGGGGTGTGTTTGGTTTTGTTTTAGTTTTGGGCATTAATTTATTTATTTATGTATTTATTATTTAATTTTTATTTACTTATTTATTATATTGTCCCTAGAGTACTGTCATATTCACTTCTTCTTTGTGGATATATTTGTGGAGAGATCTGACAAGGCTGATATTTGCACTGGGCAGCTTTGAAACTCTCAGCATAAAAACACTTATTAATGAAGCAATGTGCCTGCTGTTATACTCTCCATGTTATCCACATAGAGGCTTTGGGTTGGAATGAGCTCCTCTTCTTAGCCGGGGGTTACTCTCTAAACAGGCATTTCCCTGGGAAAATATGCAGAGGAGCTTTCAGACCATCTGCTTTTCTGATTACAGCAACATGGGGGATTCACGCCGTGGGCCAGGTAGCAGAGGCACAGCTTACATATTGCAATGTATATGGCTCCTCTGAGGCCACAGGATGAAGAAGGGAGTTGCTGTGCATGGACCCTAAGTAGAAAACTGCATTCGAAAGGACTTCTTGAAGTGCAGGGCCCTGGTCAGGGTATCTCAGTCCCAGCTACTGTACCAGGATGCTTTACCTCTCCATATGCATTCATACGATGTAAATGTCAGATGCTGGCTTGGAAGGCAGCTCGTGGTGCCAGTGTCAGGCACGTGTCATGGTGATGTCCTGTTTCAACATCATAGGGGTGTGCCCTAGTGCCACTGTGGTTTTGCACCCTGGAAAGTGGGCAACCTTTTCTTGTTGGTAGGAAAAAGTGGAAATCCAGGCACTTTCGTGACACCAAGAGTGTTTCTCTTGCAAAGGTTGGGTCAAACACACACATTAGGCTTGAATTCATGGCCACATATCCCAAGTGCACTTGTGTTGGTGCTACAATGATAAAATATAAAAGCAGCACAAGACAGCTTCCAATAAAAGGTTATCACTGCAATCCAGAAAAAATGTAAGTGTTTAGAGATTTAGAAATCTGTTTCTAAGGTCTAGAAGTCTCTCTGCCTTGAGCCTATCTTCTCCATTTTATCTCAGTCTCTTAATTGTAGTACAGGTTTAGTGCTAAGATGTTAACAGTTACATGGAGGGACCAGTAAAATCTCTCACAGTACTGAACATTTATTGTTTTCAAGCTCTGTAAGACTGCCTGTATTATTTAAATGTCTGTCCTTCATTTTTACTTTGCAGAAATGAGGAAGAACTCTTTAGGGTAGCATAAATATAGGTCATATGAGGTTTAGTGCTAGCAGTTTTCTGGCTGTTGCAAGGGCCCACCCCATCAGTGAGAGTCTCAATTTTTCCTGTCGTTGCCCATGATCATTTTTTTAGGTTTTTGGTTCCTTAAAGTAAGAGGTCTTAAGTCAGTGGGATGTATAGTGCATAGGTATATAGGATAGAAGGGACATCCTTGTGCACCCTTCTGGCCTTCGTGACAATGACACACTTGCCTGAGATTAGGCAGGACTGGGCTCAGTGATCCATGTTGTCTCTTCCAGTGTTAGTTAAACTGCCACATAATTTCATGATCTTAATAATGCTTCTAAGTATCTAAAGGGTGGTTTGAGGGAGGATGGAGCTTGACTCTTTTCAGTGGTTCCCAGTGACAGGACAACGTGCAACAGGCACAAGCTGGAACATAGGAAGTTCCACTCAAATATGAGGAAGAACTTCTTTATGGTGAGGGTGACAGAGCACTGGAACAGGCTGCCCAGGGAGGTTGTGGAGTCCTCTTCTCTGGAGGTTTTCAAGACCCGCCTGGTTGCAGTTCTGAGTAATGAGCTATAGGCAATCCTGCTTTGGCAGGGGAGTTGCCAAACATGATCTCTACGTGCTTGTAGAGTTGCTACATGAACTCTAGAAGGTCCCTTCCAACCCCAATGATTCCATGATTCCATGATTCAGGAACTGAAAGGTAATTTAAGTACAGTGATTCCCATGCTGTGATGTGTCAACCACTTGCACCTGCGAGGCAAAGAAAAAGCTCGGCAATACAGAGAGTTGTGACTGTTGACATGGTCCTTTGCTTTGGATGGTCTGGGAGTCCAAGGCCTCTTGGCAGGGAACTTTAGATAAATGCAAAAGCTGCATGTGATTCTTTAGGCCAGATCCTGAGATTTCATAAATTGCCAACATCCTCAGGATGTGACCCTTTGTCATCTGCATAAATAATATGTAAATATATGGAAGATAGATCCATAGTTGGCCTAAATCTGCCTACATCTGAAATAACCTAATAATTGCCCATTTTTTATGCATCTCACAGCTTCAGAAATCAAACAATCAGCAGTCAGGAGACAGACTTAAGCTTGAAATTACAATTGCATGTGGTTTTCCTATAGAGCCTTTCTGTGTAGCTTTATAAGTAGTTGCTTGCTATCAGTTAATATGTGATTTAATGCAAAATGGAATTTCTTATGCATGCTGGCACAGAACAATGTTCAGTGTGCCTCTGTGATTTCACTGGTTTGTAGGAGTAAAGGCATGACTTCAGCTTGTTTAAATAACGAAAGGTGATGGAGCTAAGTTACAATGATAAAACACCATAGCTCAGGGGAGGCTGCTCCCTCTCAGCTCCAGAGCCTGGATCTGCAGTAAGGCATTGGTTTGATATATGACATTTTAAGGAGATCTAGAGCTCATCTGAAAAATATCTCTGACTTTGAAAGAGTCCTCTCCAAGTGACTTCCTCCTTTTCTTCCAAATATGTCCAGACTTTGGTAAATTCCCAGACTAGGGTCTTCATTGTGTCACTGTGGATCCATGTTAGGAATGTGTTTCTTATGTCTGCTTTCTTCCTTTCATACGTTGCCAATTTTTTTTTCTCTTCGTAATTTGAACAAGAAAGACAGACCATTATGCAAAAGCTTGCTTGGAAAAATAAAATGCCTTGAACTAGTACAGCTGCTTTACTATAAATAAAGTTAAAAATACTGAGGTTTTAACCAAGCTGTTTCATTAGGTTGGATGAATAGATATAGTCCCAGTGCATAATATCACTGAAGAACTTATGTTCTATGCATATTTCAGTTCTTGTGAGCAGAAGAGCACAGGAACAGTTTGTTATGAGCTGTTATTTATAAATTAGAACTTCAGGCACACAGAAGATAGGCACTCTGTTGTATATAAGCAGTGCAAACACTGAGAAAACCAGAGATGAACCTGCAGCAATGTCTTACATCTGACTATCCCAGAGATCTGAGAGACTGTGATCTGCTTAGATCTAAAATCTTGAAGGACTGTCTGATATGAAACAATAACTACTTTTCACTTTTTAGTCACTTTTCAATAATAAATGTTTTTGATACATGATTTTTTCTTCTTTGTCCAGAACATATGAAATAATTTTGCATAAATAATAATCAGGCATAACTGAGATGTCTGGCATTTTGAAATGGATTCTGATTCCTGCCAAAGCAGGAAGTCATGAGTAAAACAATTAATAAATGCCATTCCTCACTTTCTAGCACAATAGAAGGAAAACAAATTATTAGAAACTGTATAAGCTTTTAAATCTGAATATCCGTGTGGCAAAATGTAGCATAGAGATGATACCTGTTCTGTCTGCATTTTTTAAGGAAGAGCATCACCTTTTCTTTAGAAAAATAAGTACAGATTACATAAAAATAAGGTGAAAATAGATGGCTTCATATGTAGACTTTCTTGCTCCCTGATTTAAAGAGTTATGATAAGAGGTAAGGAAAGCTTGTTGGAGATTTTCACTGAAGCTGGGACAATCTGAGACTGACTCATGGTTTGAAGCTTGTCCAGCACTTGTGGCTGACCCACTCCTGTCTGATGCACCAGTTGAAATCCAAAGGTTCCAACATTTTGGGACTGGGGGACTTGGAGGGGTGTGAGAAGATTGAGATCTAGAGCAGGGTTGTCAAGCTTTATTGCACATGCAGTCAGAACTATTCCTCAAAATTCAAGAGAGTAGATGTTGCCCATGGGATTATGACCTTTACCCTGATGTTCAGGTTTTCTCTGTTTACACCAGGGATAAGCTAAAATAAATATATTTACTTCAGATTGCCTGGGGCCCAAATGGTCTAAAAATATTGAAGCTCACTGCAGCATCTCAGCAGTGAGTTTATTTGAACAGAATCAGCATTATTTTTATAGAACACAAAAATATTTTATGTACTTAAGAGTAACAGAGTTTGTTATTAAAAAGCCATCCTCGACTCTCCTGCAAAATATGTAGCCTCATGTGTGGAGAAACAATTAACATCAACTAAAACCATGAAACAGTTTCTTTCCAGCTTTTAAAACACCCTTTGAAAAGCTCTGAGGAATGACAAAAAATAAAAATCCAGTTACTAGCCAAGCATGGAGGAAAAATGTTAGTTTGAGTATCAGTCACGTACAGTGTCAGTAGTCCCTGAGCTCTCATAATCAGGTATCTGGTAGAGCAGAGACATCCCCACTCAAAACTACATAATGCTTTAAGTATTTTTCTTCTAGACCTGAGCAAGCCCTTAAGGAAGTAGAAGATCTTGAAAGCTCTCAGCACCTTTGCCTTTGGACTCCAGGCATAGAGCATCAGTTCCTGGGAAAATCAGCTTTTCATTAGTAGGCATCTGACAGCATGCTGTTCGCTTGTCCAACTTTATTATTCATTCTCCAGAATATGTCTAATCTCCTTGTTATTTTTCTTTCATTGCTTGTTCCTCCTGGAGCCTAAAGGCATGACATTCAGAGAGCACTTTTTTTCTATATCCCTGTTCACAGTCCCAGTGGCCGCCTTCCCTACCTGCTGGTGAGGGCCCGGTAAAGCTTTTCAGAACATAGAGTGTTTCAGCAGCATGTTTTTCTTTGGTTTCCTTACTCGTTTCAGACTGTCACAGATGGATGAAGAAAAAGTCCTGTGAAAAAGGAAAAAAGTATCATGATGAAGCACAGGGAATCAGGTTGTTCTTCGGCAAATTCCTTATGCTGTGAATGACCTTCAAGTTCACATACTCATTTTGAGGGTGTCTGACTTGAGAAATCTTAGACATGGTGTCCAAAGAGGCCAAATGCTGTTTTCTTTAGCTGAAAGTGATGGAAGATTCAGGCGCATCCCATTTTTCAGTGAAGTAACAGGTAAATGAAATTGATTGCCCGGGTTTTATTACATTCAGATTAGCGGAACAATTTTGACTTGACCTCTTTGTACCTCAGTCTTCCAATGAAAAGAGGAGAGATAATGGCCTTTCTCTACCCCGCACAAGTGGTCTAAGGCTGAATGTGCTCATTTGTGTGAAATGAGGCTCAGCTGTACTCAGTTTGAGGCACCATGGAGAGACCTGTGCGTACGGACAGCAAATGCATTTCTAAGCGGCTGTTAGTCAAGGACTGCATTTTTTCTTCCCTGTGCCAACCCTTCAATAGCTTTGTAAATATGAAAAGAGGGTTGTGGTCTACTTGTGTGGTATTGTTATGCATTTTGTTCATGTTGCATTTCAAGCAACATTGAACATAAACATTTTTTACATATTTTTGTCAGTAATTTTTCCTTGTGGTAAATTCTTAGACTCTGACATATTTTGAGCTTGCCTTCAGCAATCTGTACACATGTTTCTTATTAGGATCTCCCTTGTTACATCATTTATTATAACACTGTTTTGCCAAATGTTTGAATTAGGAAAGGCATGCCATTTTGATGTTATTCAGGGATTCTTGCAGGAAAGTAAGGTAAGATGTAGATGATACTCTCTTTTGAGCCCATAAGCACAGACGTTTCTGATTACGGTTTTCAGCAGCTTATAAAACCAAATGGGATTCGATAGAAGCAAGCTATAAAGGAAGTCTTGCAAAACTTCTTAGAAAGATTTGAATCCTTAATTTGTATGTATTCCCAGCTGAGGTTTCATTGTGAAGGGAAATGAATATGGGGAGCAGTTGCATAACCAGCAAACTCCAATTCTGATTTCAGAGAAACGTAATAAAGCAAAAATAAATTACATGGTAATAATTGTTTTGGACTGCAGGGCTAGCACAACTTCCAGGGAGAAAAACAAAAGCTCTGATTCACCATGGTATTACTCCATTTTTATACTGATTTATCTGTATTGCATCCAAACACTGACAAAAAATTAGAATAAGGCAAAGATGACTCAGGTCCCCACAGTGGCAGGTTATTTCTTATTATAACAAAGCACTTACAAGGAACCTATAAAAAAAATGAGTGCACCTCATTCACTTGACATTTTCCAGTGATAAAGTCACCATCCATCTGAACATATTGCCTTTTTAATATATGGTAGATTGTTCAATTGCACCCATCAGCACAATATCTGGATAACAGTGTCCCACAGTGAGTCAGGAAAATATTATTACTCCATTACGGACTGAAGCAGAGAAAGACTTAGAGATCTGTTCAAATTCAGGCAGGAGGACCATAGGCAGAGATGGGAGTGGAAACCACATCTACTGTTTCCCAATCTAGTGCCTTAACACAGGGTTTGCCTGGTTTCTTAAAGATGGCCTTCTCCCATTCTTATGGGACCAGCGGACCACTGCTTTTCCCTGTTCATCCAAGCACATCACAGATATTTATACGATATGTATATGTCTTCCGTGAGCCATGTGCTAGTTCTTTGCAGTGCCCAACATGAGAAACTATCCATGTTAAGAAGTCTAACCTTATATTCAGGGTTGCTTGTTCCATGACTATGCTACAGGAACGGTGAGAACAGATGAATCAAGATGAAAGGGATTGAAAAGGCTTCTCAGCTTCCTTGCTCTGTGCATTGGGAAGGGTTTTCTTTGCCATTGCCCCTCCTGTCCTGCTAGTCAGACTCATTGACTGCACAAAGTTTGTACTGATTTGCTGCTTCATTTATTTCAAACCAAAATCACAGTTCTGGAAAAATAAGTCTGCAAACTGGAAACCTGTTTTTTTACCCAGATTTACTCTGTATTTTTTTAAAGTTTAGGCTCTTTAGGTCCTTAAGTAGCATTAAAATTATGCAATAGTATAGGTATCCAAATATGAAAATATAACTAGCTAAATAATAAATTTCTATAGTTTACAAGTAAAGCCAGTACCACAAATCTACAAGTAGGATACACATCAAAAATCTGGGTATTAAAAATAATGATAGTTTTGGGGACTCTTTTGAGTCTCTTTTCTGGGCCCGTGCATTTCCAAGCTTTCCAGTTAACATTGTAAGGAATAGAAAATTTCCATTAAAAAAAAAAAAAAAGAAAGAAGAAAAAAACCCATCATTTCCTGAGGATTTAGGAAAAATGCCAAAGGTTGTGAAGTTGTGATAAAGACATGGTTCTTAGCAACATCAAGAGCAAGAATAACTTTCTGCAAGCATTGCAAACGCTGCTGTTCTGACAAAAGCAAGGTATATATCTTGAAGAATAGCTGTCTTTACTATGCTCAAATGCTGCACTGATATTTCTAAAATTTCCAAATTTGCATTGTGCTCGCTGTTTTTTACACACTGCTTGCTTTGTACCTTGTTGTTTTCAAATATGCAGAGTAACATTGTCCGTGTGCAAAGTAAAATTTAACTACATTATAAACAAGTGCTATATAATGTTGCTTATACATGTAAGTAGAAATTGCATTTATAAACTCTCAGGCATGATAAATATGAATAGTAAATAATGATTGTGTATTGTGTGTTTCTCAGGTACCAGTGATCAGATGGAGAAATTGAGCCACTGCCAAAGTTTAATTTCTTTTGAAGTAATTTATCATTATGAATATTATTCTGGAGGAGTAAGGTCTGAAAATGGATGTTTACATAGAGAAGCTACTCTGGAATAGTTGTCACAGAGGGGCTTATTTCATGGTAGTAACTATGGCAGTTGGCATCTCTGGTCAGAAAATGCTTACCCTATGAGCAACCATTACCTGAACTTTCTTAGGGAGTCATACAGCAGCCAGAGAGTGCTTAACTGGTACCCCACTCTACCAGTTCCTTATGAAACTGTTTGTTGGAATAGCTCACAACTGGTTGCTTCTTATTTTTTGTGGAAGCTTTTGGGAAAAGGAGCCTAACTCTCATTTGGATGCCTTTATTTGGCTCTCTATGGTAGTCTCCAAACAATGCTGTATTGTATTTGTGTGTCTACAGTTGGAGCCTGCACTTTCACTTCAATGCAGCTCAGGAAGCCGTATATTGTATAACTATTAATAAGTCATTTCCCATACAAAATTGTAAGTCAGGCTCTGTTAGGTGGATCCCAGAATTCTATAGCTTTTTATTTATCTAGAAAGCTAAATATGAAGTGTATTGTTGTGTGTTGCAGAACTTTCTATAAACCTATTAATGCAATAGCCTACTTAAATTTCCTGTATTCCAAAAATAAACTCCTTTGGGGCTCATATACCTAAAGCAGAATCTTCATGAAAGCAGCCTAATCCGTTTACAATCCAGCCTCACGGGAAAAGCAAGGCTGAAGTCAACGGTAAAGACTCAGCCTGTTGCCATCAGTTGGAGGTATGAGGATCCACCTCAGGGATATGAGATGAATTCTAATACTAACCAGGCACATAAGATTCTCAAACTAAGATGCTGGTTAAAGAAATGTGGATGTTTTAAATTGTAGCAGTAAAAGGTGAATTTTAGTTTAATAAACACAATTTGTATTTTATATCTGAAGGTTTGCTTCATTACTTGGGCATTTTAGTGTTAGACTTGATGCTAGAAACTATAATGGTGTGGACAACGAAGGGAATAAAATCCTTACACTTCCTTTGAAAATGTTTCTTACTTTCAAATGTTTTTGATATCCTTTCAAAAAAAACGTTACTTGTGAAATTCATCCCTTGAAAGTGACAGCACAGTTGAGCATTTCTTTGCTGAAATGTTAATATGCTTTAGCAACTAGGGAACTGGCATATCTTGGATGTCTCCAAGCAGGAATGTGTTTACTTTTTTAGCAAGTAATGTAGTCATTAACAACAATCTTGGATATGCAATCAGCAGGAACTTGTGTCTTCTGCTACCTTATTAATGCATATTATTATTCATAGCCTCCTGCAGATCTAAAATGCTACTGGCTTCTGAAAACTTAAAAACTGTGGGGGAAACATTAATCCACAGACTAAAAAATTAACATAGAGATCTGAGGACCTAAGATTCTGCATTGTCCTGTACTTTGCATCAGTGTCACCATATACAGTGGATGTATAACACTACTGCTGAGATTCAGCAACATTTTACAAGTATTCTGAATTTCCATTTAGAAACTTTCATGGTAAATCCAAGTGCAAGTGGGAATGAGACTCCCAAAACTTCTGTTATAGAGCCAAAGGACAAGTTACACACCCGGTGAGAAAATACCATTCATTAGGACTGTATGGATGCTATTAAAGATGGAGTTAGTTTAATAGCTACTTCAAAATAATAGATACTTAATAATAGATGGTTTAAAGTCTGTTGATAAAATCTGTACTTGTACAGATGACTGGCAAAGCATATGTTTTGCCATTCAAGACTTCTGTCAACTAGGCGGAGAAAATGAGCTTTCATTTGCTCCTTTCAAAGGTGAGTGGTTTGTCTATTAGAATAGCAAATAAATAGGGAGGAGGGTGGTCTGAGAAGATTGTTGATTTCAAGTTTTCCAGGGAATAAAACAGAAGCTCCTGTCTCGGTCACAGTGTGACACACTGGAAGCCAGGTGCTGAGGTGCTCAGCAGACTGGTGATAGTTCAAGATAGGCCCAGTGTTTGCAGAAATGTAAGGTATAATAACAAGGCAAGCCTGAAGTGCACGTCCTGGACTCCATTCAGCTCTTCCGTTGCTTTCAAAATTACATCATTTTGCATTGAATGTCCATGTTTTGCCTTTGCCATGCTGAGGTGGCCAAGCCCTTCACTGCCTCTGCATCTTGGTTCCTCTTCCCTTCTGATAGCATGTAGTGACCCCTTAAAAATGCCCATAGTTCACCTGATTTTTTAAGTATATGTCTCATTGTAGCTGTCTGCAAATCCTTCATTGTGCACAGCAACCCACTCAACCTGGTTCGGAGTCATCTAGTCAACTTCAGAAGCTTAAAAGTTAGCTGTTTGTTCTAAAATAACTGCAGAAAATGGTAGACATCTGGAAGGGCTATTTCATTCTTCTCTTAGATGAATAGTCGAGGATGACATGAATGCTGACCTCCCTCTACCTACAAAGTGAATCTAGATGACCCGCTTAGGCTGGATACCTGACTTTAGACAGCTAAATGTAACGTAAATATCACCTCTATTTGGGGATCCTATCCCTTAAAGATCATATTTATAATGGCTCAAGAGTCACTTCTCTTCAAACTCTAGAGAAAAAGATACTTCAGGATTATTCATTTTTCTTAGATGATTTTATTTTTCTCTAAAGGTAGCTCCAGCTTAGGGTTTTAGCTACATGCTGACGTAAAGCTCAGAGTGTGCAAATTATAATATTCTTTGGATTCTTTAAAGCTTTAGCCAAAGCAGTGGATTTACATGGCTTGTAATTCTGGTTTTAGGTGCTTCCCAGAATTTCTTTGAAAAAAGATCTTACCAGGTTTTGTCTCATTTTTTTTGCCATCTACATATGAGCAAGTTTTAATGATTCTAAATCCTACGTTATAATTGGAAATATCAGCAAATAGAAAAACGTTTCTCATCATTATCCCAGGTATCTATAGCATTTGATATTTAGAAAATATAACTGACCATAGAAAGTGAAATAATTTCTCATTTTATAGTTTCAGAAATCTGTAGATATCATTGTGGTCCATTTTCAATAGATTAAGAAACTGAAGTTAATTCACCACATACAGTCGGTAACAACTACAACAATGATAGTGGATTTTCTGCCTCTTCTCCCATCTGTCTGCCTCCCTCTACCCCCATAATGAACCAGCTGGTCATTAAAATTTGCAGCCAAGTAGAGGAGTAAATTACTGCCCTCTGCTATGGGAAAGGCAAATATACCTGCAAGTTGGTTGATCAGCATGCATAGCTGTCAGTCAGTGTGTCCCAAACATAGAAGCAGGCAACACATGGACTACCACCTACCCAGAAAATTTACCAGGGATGCTGAGCGAGAACTTGGAATACAATGTACTTGTTCAGAGAAAAAGGGGCATGTGAGGTACTTATCTACAATAACTAGCTCTCTACCGCTCACAGTGTTTCTCTTTTGCTAGTGAAAACGAGGGATGAGAAACAAAGCAGCCAGAAGTAACAGAACTGTTGGTTGTTATGTACTTGAAGTTGTGATGGAAAGTGTATGTGAGCACACAATGTCATACATCTGAGAACCAGGAATCACAGGTGAAAATATGTATCACATACTAAAATGCAATGTGTCTTATTAAGTAGGGAAGTGAGGTGAAATTTTTTATTTAAGAAGTCTCTGTTCTGTTTATCCTTACCATTTTGAAAGGAATCAGAATGTAGAACTAAATTGCTATGGCAGCAGAGTAAAAATAAAAGCAGATAAAATTAAGCTACAGGCACAATCAAGAGTTCAGCTGCAGAGAGCAGACAAGACTGGCTTGCCTCTGCCATGTATTTCAGTTTTTTAGCAAGACAGGTTAGGAGTTCTCAAACCTTGTGTTTGAACTGCTTGTCCATTTTGTATCAAAATGTCCTCGTCACTGAGAGCCATGACACCTTATTTGCCCCAGCTTCAGATATGGGCCAGATTTTGTATTCCTGGAGAGAACAACAGTATACATAGTTATTCAACAATAAGGCAAAATGGTATATATAATCATAATCTAGGTTAGCTAAAATATTTCATCTGATTCTACACTTGGGCCATAGGCATTGATGGAGAACTCTCAGGAACTGTTGTGGTCTTCAGGGTGTCACAGGGTCTGTGGCATGGATGATGGCCTGAAGATACATGTGCATTATGCTCTGTTAAACATTGCCGTCTTCTTTCTAGAGCAAAAGTTCAAAATTTTCAAGGTCAGTCACTTTTTCTTTGAAGTCCCTGTCTGCTGAAGTGCAGAAGACTTGGAAGGTGGAGGAATCTTCAGAGGTTCCTCTCTGAAGTGTTTATCTTTTAACTAGAATACAGATTTGAGAAACAAACTAGCAGAGACTATGTGAACTAAATTCTTTTAGCATCTGTGACCTTAACATTTCTGGAGACTAAATTTATGGCGGCTGGCCTATTGCTGACTGAGCAGTAATTTTTTCATTGTCCTAGAGTTGAATGTCCTCTTCTACCAATGGAAGATACTACTGTATTGCTTCATCTCAGTGGCCTCAATTTAGAGGAAGACTATGATTTCAGTATTGTTTTCCAGAAGTCATAATATGATAAAACACATTCTTCTATTTATTCTGTATGTTTGAGATTATAAGGATGAAAGTATCCATGGCAATAAAGATAAAAGTTCAAGGGAAATTGGATTTCATTGACAACATAATTTCCATAGTGATCATATCTTAACAGGATCTATAGAGATAAATATCAGAGACTCCATTGTTTTTTTGACTGTATTTTTTGTTAAATGTAACCCAGCAGAAATGAAGGGAAGGGACAGGGACTTCAAACCTTAAATATGAATATTTATCAATATTCATAATTTATCAGTTATTATCAATATATATTCTGAATAATAAATGCTTTCGTGGAATTTCACTGAATTTCACTGAATTTTTAGAGTTGGAAGGGACCATAGAGATCATCTAGTCCAACTCCCCTGCAAAGCAGGACTACCGAGAGCGTGTCAGAGCATGCCACTCAGGACTGCATCCAGGCGGGTCTTGAAAATCTCCAAAGAAGGGGACTCCACACCCTCCCTGGGCAGCCTGTTCCAGGGCTCTGTCACCCTCACCGTGAAAAAGTTTTTCCTCATATTCAAGTGGAACCTTTTATGTTCCAGCTTGTGCCCATTGTCCCTTGACCTCTCACTGGCAGCCACTGAAAAGAGTCTGGTTCCCTCCTCCTTCAGCCCGCCCTTGAGATACTTGTAGGCATTACCAAGAGGTCTGCAAAACTGTCTTCCAAATGTTAATCTGTGGAACTGGTTCTGTCACTGCAAGTCTGGAATGCTTGTGTGGTGAGTTTTTTTTTTTTGTCTTTGTGGATCACAGGTACTAAAGAGGAACAAAACCAATTACAATAATCTGCTTCATCTTAAGTCACATCAGGATTGTTTCTTGCAACACTTTGTTTCATTTTTTTTCTGGTGGGCTTATACCTATCCCTGGAGATGGGGTTTCTATTATTTTCTTTTAAAGACTATTCCACTCTCCAATAGGCCTTATCATTAAGACCTTCTTTCCCTCATACTCAGCCTGAACTCTTCTGTTTGTATCTTCTTGTTATTACCTTGTGACATGTCTTCATCCTTGCTATTTATGCACCTCAACTATTTAGAGATAGTTATCATGTCTTCTTTCTTGGTTTTCATTTAACACACATATGAACACAATATATATTGAGTGCAAAAAGTGTATTATAAACCAACAGATTTTAAACTGAGAAGGAATTGTCTTAGCTCTTAGCTAGAGCTAGGAGACCTTTGGTACTTGCAGTGTAATTTAGCACTTTAGAGTAATTAATGTGATGTTATTACTGCTTTTAGCCAATGCAGCTACATTAGTATGGTGCGGTATATACATAAACAGTGTTTTATCTTACTCTTGCATAGAACTTTCTTGTGAAAGGAACAGCTTTGTTCAAAGGATTTGCTCTGAATATTTATACACTTATAGACATTTTAGGCTTAATACTCAAAGTGTTTATTGTAATTGTTCTTTATGATAAATCTTTCACCATTTATGCAGTCTGTTTTTTTCAAACATCTTTGTACAATTTATTTATCTTAATATATTAAGCCTGAAACCATTTTTCTCTGTAAGAATTTTAAAATTATTATATTAGAAGTTTCCCCTGATAGAAAAGGGAAGTTGAGGCACAGGGGAGAAAATTATTTTCTCATAGGCACGCATCGAGTCAGTGACAAATTTGGGAATGGAGCCTAAAATGCTTAGATTAATGTTCACATATATGTTCATACGTATGAGAGAGAAGTTAACAATGGAATCCCAGTCTCTAATTTTCAAAACTACTTCTGAAATCACTGCTCCTCATTCTTTTTAAGACAAACCATGCGAGCTTTGTATGTATTTATCTTAGATCTCTGCGTAGTGAACAACGGTCTTTCCTGGCACACTTTCAGGGTCCCAAACTTGAATTTTAGCCCCACCTTTACCGATGATGGTCATTTGTGTAATTTCTCTCCTCAGGCCACAGTAAAATCCCTGGATGTCCTGTGCCCCAGGTGAAAGCCATGCTGTTCAGCTAGGACAACGCTGAGCAGACATTTGACCAAGAATCTGCCTGTCACCTAACCTTCTTCTGGATGGGACCTACAGGCTCAGTGAGAAGGGACCTGCCAGCAACACACAGGGGCATGTGCAAATGAGCACTTTGCCTTTGCAAGCAGCATGGACAAAACTCGTTTCAGTCACATGGCAAAGAAATGTTGTGAACACAGCTGGGTTTGGCTGGCAAAGACCATTGTCTCAATAAACTCTCTGTGCTTAGATGCTTCTGTAAATCCCAATGACTAGGTACTTCTCAGCATCATAAGATGCTCAGATACCTCTATAAATCCATCCCTTTGTGCAGCTCTTCCCTTAGGGTACTGTAAGAAAATAGCTTAATGTTGGTGGACACTATATGAAGATGCTTTATGGAAACGATAAACATTAGCAGGGCACGAGATGAGACTACCTTACAGCATCAAAATGTTACTGATTCAAAACTGGCTAAGAAGTTCCCACTGTGAGAAACCTTCACAGATAGATTACAATTTCTAAATCATATTCTGACCACAACCTACTATGTATACAGTGGAGAGATAATTAACATGCTAATATTAACAACAATTATGATTATGGAAGTGTAGTGTTAAGCAAGAATGTTTGCTTTGTTGTTGGAAAGGTCATACCCCTGGCATTTTTATTGAAGAGCCTTTTTATCTTAATATTTGCCTTTCATTTCCTGCTCACAGTACGACATGCTAAGCTGAGTGTTTCTAATGCGCTAGGAGGACTTTGAGAATATTCAAAGTCCTTTGGCCTCTTCTTTTGCCCCTCAGTCCTAACCCCAGAGGTATATATTACCCCATGAGGTATTGCCAGGAGAGTTTAACCACTCAAATTCAGTATAAAGCACAATGTTAAATCACGTTCTAAATTATTCTGAAGAATAGCTGTTATCAACAGACTCAGGTTAATTAGTTTGTGTGTTACATTCATGCCAGATGGGATACAAAAACCTGTTGGGTGACAGCACTTTATTAGTAGGAGAGAAAAGATGCAGCGTTTGTAAACATGATTGGTGTCTGAAGGCATTGCAGGGCTTCACAGAATGTATGTAGGTGGGATTGTTGATTGGGGATACAATGATGTCAAGTGAAAGATAATAAAAAAAAGAGTCTTTCCTAATGATAACGGCAGAAAGAACACCCAAATTTAGCTAAGTACACTCAGAGACTACAGGAACGGAAAGGGGGAGAGAGAGGCTGTCCAGAAAATTAAAAACATGTGGATTAAAGAGGAATTGGTTTTTACCTGGGGTCAATATTGTGACTTTTGTGACTTGCAGCATCTGAACACATGGGTTTGACATCAGTTCCAGGAGTTTAGTCTCCAACTGATCAGATTACAGTAACATCCGTTTTTGGTATGAATTCCTGCTCTACGTTCTCCACTTCAGCTCAGCTGTAGGAATGGAGGAGTGGGTGATTCTGGAGGATATGGAGTAGGTTATTCTTTTCCTTCAGCCTTCAAAACTGCGCCAGTATCGCTCTATGATGCAGGCATTTCCTCCTATTCTCTCTCATCCTTGTTTCCCGGACTCAGCTAGGTACTAGCACAATTCTCTATGTGTAGGTTTGTTGGCCACCACCAGCGTGCAGACAGTCCTTGTCAACATCCTGTATCTGGAATGGATGAGATAAAAAGATTTTTGCTGGCACTGCACAGTGCATAGCTCCTTCACTCCAAGCTATTCCTCACCTCACAGAGAGCTGAAGTGAGAAATTTGAATATGGCCACTGAGGTTGCTTTGGGAAAGAGCTCTGTCTATTAGAGTACAATTCTTGTTCCGCTAAGAAGCCATTAGAGAACAGATCTTAAAACTTTGTGATAATACTGACATGAAAATTGAAGTAAAAGACTTGTGAAGGAAAACAAAATAAAGAATCCCATCTGCTTTCCTGAAACTAGTTACTGCTCTGATTATATAATATTACACATTGGGCTTACTTGTCTCTTAATCTACAAATGGGAGGTAATGGAAAAATGGTATGCAGAAAAGTATGCCAAAAGCAGCACAAATAGTGTTACAATAATACCAGAACCCTCTGAAGGACCCAGGCCCTGTTTTATTGTCCCCATGCAAACTGATGTTAGCGAAGGGTGTGAGACTGCGTGTCTGGAGCGGTTGCAGCTAACTTTACACGCCTTTCTCAGAAGCCTCCATGAGAAGAACAATTGTTGTAGCATTTTTCTTCAGCCAGAGGAGAATGATGGGCACCTCTGGGGAGACTCAACCCACCCAAGCCAACTTGGGAGTTGCTTGTCTTTCTTCATTGATTTTACTGAGGACAAGTATTCTATTCTCTCTTATATTAGATGTCTAAAAATAATTGAGATTAATCTGAGCTGAAGAGTCAAATGAGCAACTCAGACTAATAATCTGGAGGGATGAGGTAGAAAAATGGTCAGAACTAAAAGAAATGTCAGTGTCTCTTTGCAGCCTGAGATGATCCATAGGCTTTTTGGAAGGTTTGGTGAAGAATGCTGGACAGTATCGTGGAGAGTGGATGTGCTCCGGGAGCCTGCGGAGTCCAGTGAATAGGAGCAATATGTCATGAGTTCAAGAACAAAATGCATATGTATTTAGGAAGTGATTTTGCTATGGCAAAGACTTGAACCAAAAAACATAAAAAAGTTACAGTAGCATGAAACCATGAATTCTTCTCTGCTGATTAATTAGCATTTATCCCATTCTCTTTTTTGAGTCACTATGTTATGGTTTCACATGTGCTGAACAGGACAGATATTTTAACTACCTGTAAGATTTGAGAACCAGAGTGATTCTACCATTTGCACACAATAGATCCACTGCAGGAAGAGTTGTGGCATGATGGAAGTCCACAGAAAATGAAACTCAGTTTGGAGCTGTCTTCAGAAATACAACACCAAATTCCTGAGTTGCTAACACAACTGGAGTCAATGGACTTGCTGAGTTCACCCAAATTAATTCTGATGTATTTTGATATGAGATCAAGCCCAGGTCTCAGGGGTCTGACAGAATTAAAATGTTTTCAGTTAGCTCAGTATCATTTTGAATCATTAACTCTGAGATGTAATAAAGACCTAATGATACCACTCTTAACTATTTCATTTTGAATTCTTTTAAAGTGAAAGAGAGCTACTGTTCTTGGGTGGACTGGCAATTGATGGGTGAGTACCAGATGTGGTTAGAATAAAGATGACTGTCTGCTAAAGTAATAATGCTTGAAGTTCCATTTAACAGTATTTCAAGACATAGCTGCCCAAAGGGGTGAAAAGATTCCTTTGCAGTTATAAATTTCTCATTCTTACTTCCCTGGAGTATCATAGGAGTGATGGAGAACACAATATAGCAATTAGGTTCTGCAGCTAAATTCCTCAGAAGAGATGTGCGTTGTAGCAAGCAAAAAAAAAAAAAATATGTATTTTTCTATAGCTGTAAAAAAAATATAGAAAACTACTGACAGAACCTTGTACAGACTCCTGTGATGTTTTTATCAAGAAATAGTGGAAGAAATGCATATAAAGCCAACTAGAATCACCTGCCAATTTCTGCTTACCTGTATTTCACCTCAGCTCAGTGGACCTTGGCCTGTGTTAGTCTGGAGAGTCACCACTTCAGGGTAATATATTTTTAAAGCTTTTTAAAAATTGTTTGTCATGTTATGCAGATGGCAAGAAGAATTACATTAATTATGTAAATCAAGTGTTTCAATTTGGTTGATAAGCAACTGCTTTGAGAGTCTTGCCTAATTGTTGTGTCAGTCTGACTTGTTTGTTGAGGCAGCCGACTTCATCCCACTAAGACATTCTGTATCTGTTTTCAATTGCCAATTTCTTAGCTGTATCTCACGAGAGGAAAAAAGCCCTTTTTAAAACACAAACTACATTCTGTGTGTGAGTTGATTAATTCAGATGAATGGCATTATAGAAAGTTAAGAAAAAATGGGCTCTGACTGGCAAAACTTAGTAAGATTACTACTTCAACATACTAGCATTCTTCATTTCTTTCTGATTTCTATTTCCTTTTGGAAGAAGACTAGAAGAAAAAATGACAAATATCAAAGGCAAGTAATCCCAGATTTGTCACAATGGATTATTTTGCTTTTATTTGTGACTTTAAAAATTATAGTTTTAATAATATCAAATTCTGCCTTTCCTTTCACTTGACCATTTCATTTCAAGGTCACAGCATAACATTTTCTGAATATCATGAAATAATAGCCAAGATTCTGTGAAGCAGCCCAAAGTAAAGAGAGAGAAGCACTGAAACAATGAAGCCTTCATTTCGAAATAGCTGGTTTGTGAATATTCTTGACAGGAATTAGTTAAGATATAGTAAAAATGTCTTTGGGTGTCTGGGCTTCTAGTTAAAGTTGAAAGGATAACAAAGTAGGAATTTGATTACTCTTTCTTGTGTTCATTACATCCTGTATTTCCTATGTAGGCTTTGCTTCCCCAACAGAATTTGCTCTTAGAAATGAGCTGCTGTTATGTCCTCTATTCTTAAACTATTGACAGGTCCCTATAAAGTACAGTGGCCATAAAATGTGTGCTCTGCTGCTACGGGAATACAGCATCATTCTGACGTTAACGGTAAGAGTACTGGTAACTTGACCTAGTATTGATCCCAATAAAGAGATTTAATCCCAATAAACTCTTCAGTAGTATTTCTTTAGATTATTGTTATACTTCATCTTTTCATTCATAGAAAGATTAGAGGTTGCAAAATATCCATTTAAGTCATCCTCCTCTTTGGAGATCTCAAAAAGCATTGCTTCCATAAAAAGGACACGATAGTTTATGCTTGTCATGTGTTAAAATGCTGTGAAAACATTTGTCTTTAGAGCAATATACTGCATTATTTTTCTATCTAAATGAAATTATGCTCTTAAGCCAATTTTCAGAAGGGAGGTGCTAATCTTCCTTGCTTTTTGAACAAATCAACTCGTACATTTGTGTAGAAATGGCTGTTTTGTAATACGTAGTCAGTGAACCCTAATATTCTTGAGCTTGCTAGCTAAATTGATAGTGTGTGATCAGGAAAGGGCACTGCAGAGAAAAAAATGAAAAGAATAAGACATCTGAAAGTTGCATATTTCAGTTCAATAGTTCACATTTATTAGCATTGTATTTTAATATGTACTTGACTAGCCAGGCATTTATTTTCTCATGGAAAGCTCACACAAGGACCGAAGAGGATGAAAGATTAGAACTGATCTTCAAAGAAACTGGCACAATATTAACATATGAATAGAAATGTAATCCATGTTTTAGATCACTGAAGAAAACAAGAAAATGTAAAGTGCTTGAATGATAATGGGCTCTAAAAATATGTTTATGGGGCCCAAGAAGAAATTGGGAATGGACAGCAAATGATTTAAAGATGGTTGAAAAACAAGAAGTGATATTTTAATTCCCAGAACCTTGAAATTCAAATTTTCATCTATTCTTAGGGAGTCACACTTAAGACAATTCCAAACTAAAATTGTGATTCTTCTGGTTCTAATTCAGACATAGGAAAAACATCATGAGAGCAAAATTTTACCAGTTTGGGATGGCAGAGATCTTACAAGGTAAGCCTGCAGAATTTGGCCACCATCAAAACCAAACCTATATAACTTAGGTCTGAACTTTGAAGCCTCATCTGGAACTTAAATCTGATCTGAAGACAATCACTGCCCATCTATCTATAATAAATATAATGAAAACAGACAGGAAACCTTTCTCCCACACGAACTGTCCATACAGTTCAGCAATGACCTATTACCAATGCAGCACAACAGAAGTATCTAATAGGATTAAAGTCAACATCATTGGCACTGAGAAAAGGTCATGTAGAACCTGAACATGGCTGATAAGCACTCTGACCCATCCATTTACGTGTTCTGTACTGTTGCCAATTGCTACAACATCTGAACAAATTCCTGGGAAAATAGATTAGCACTAAAATAAAACCTGTGATGGAGGTGTTAAATTTCTGGCTTTTTGCCTGCTTCACATTATTAAAAAAATTTCATGCAGTTGGATTTGGGGCGATTTAGGAAAGGGAAGGTTATAAATCCCCTCTAAGTACTTTTCTGTGGAAAAAAAAAAATAGAAATTTTATGAAGCATTGTCTTTTGATTGTCAGATTCTAGTTTTATCCAAGCCCAGTTGAGGACCTCTTTCCTAGCTAAAGAATGCTCCAGCATGCTTCATAACCCATTTTTCCTCAGAGAAATAGTGAAGTAATTGTTTCTGTGCTACCCAGCTCTGTATTATGTAAAGAATAAATTAGCAATTGGTCAAGGGCTGGAAAAATATTATATTTTGGGTTGTTTAGTATTTATTTTTTCAAAGTATACTTGTTCAATGGAGAGAAAAATTAATACCTAAAGTATAACTTTATTCTATGAAAAAGGGATTAACTGGCAACTCTTCCAGTGTAACTGAAAGTAAGGACAATTTTTTTCTGAGTTACTTCATTTGCAATTCAGATACA
The DNA here is from genome assembly GCA_013399435.1 of Arenaria interpres. Taxonomy (NCBI): domain Eukaryota; kingdom Metazoa; phylum Chordata; class Aves; order Charadriiformes; family Scolopacidae; genus Arenaria; species Arenaria interpres. Next base: position 41,983 of record VXAK01027372.1, on the reverse strand, counting down.
ATGTTACAGGATTCAGTGAAGATATTCTGGTTTTAAAACAGAAAAAACATAATAGGGGCCCCAGGGGACCAGGTTTATATCAACCTTTCCAGACTACAAAGGAACTTCCAGGTCTTACTCCTGACATAAGAGGCAGAATTAAGGTATAACACCTACAGTGTGTTTCTGGACTGTTTTTCCCAGGCTGAACTGAGCCAAGTTGTGTGTGGATGGGGCATCCCTGTGCCACAGGGAAAGCTCAGCAAGGACGGGCTGCTGTCCTTCGGGGAGAAGGTGATACCACCCTTGGCTCTCTGGTTAATCCTAGTACTGAGTTATTAATCCCTACACAAAGATGAAGTGGTAATACAGTCTCAAATTTCCTTTTTTAGTGTTAAAGAAAATGATGTATTTGTTAGAAGAACCAGGCTGAAGTGTTTATCCCTGAACCTATAGGAGAAAGAAGCTGATGGAAGGATTTTAAATAGCATTTGAGGATTTGTCCTGGCCGTAGGCAGAAATGTTGGCCTTATAAAGACTAACTCCACACAAGCTGATGATACAAAAAAAACCTGTTTCAGAATCCAGAGGTTACCACTCTGCTTTGCTGCAAGGATTTCTGTGGCTTTGTGTGCCATAAGACTGCAGTTGCAGTGGAGAATGAAGCTGTCGAGAGGGGACTTGCAGCACCACAGTGAAGGGAGCACCTTTTTAGAAAGGTATTGCAGTTTAAGCAATGATAAATATAAAAAGAAAGGAAACAGTCTAAAAATATAATTGGAAGAAGTGAGGGGCACTCAGCCCTGGTCTTCACTGCCCCCCAAATGGCCAGTGCCCATGCGGAGCTGCAGGAGGTTCTGCTGGGGCTGGGTGTCAGGGTGGAAGAATCTCAGGACAAGGCTGAGGCCTGGGGCAAAACACAAATGCATCATTTTAAGCATATAGATATCCCTATTAATGAAATAAGTAAAACCCTTGTAGGCTTGATTCAATGGCACTGCTTATATATTGAAGCTATTCATGCGCTTAAATGTCTTCCCTGTCCTGAGGTTTGAACCTGACAGTTCATGAGGGAGTCAGATTTGTTACTGCCTCTTGACAGTTTTGTGATCCATAAGAACAAAGCCTAATGGGCTCAGAGAAATTTGCAGTGGCCAGATACCCTTCTCACAAAGCTACCATTTAGCCACCTTCACAGAATGGTTGAGGTTGGAAGGGACCTCTGGAGGTCACCTGGTCTAACCAACCTGTTCAAGCAGGGCCACCTTATGGAAAGCCACATCACACTACCCAAAACCTGAGCAGGAAGGTCTGTTCCCTTAGGTCACAGCAGAAAGCTGTTTACAGGGCTGTGCACGGAAAGCTGCTTTATGGCTGTTTTCATTTTTCTGGGTGTAGAAAGGTTTGCTGATTCAGCATTTCCCCCCAACACTAAATTAAATTAAAACAATAAAAACAGCAACAAATAATTAAAGACCAGTATTTATTCCCTAAATTTGTGTTTTGTGCAAAACGAAGAATCATCCTTTCAGTTTCCATGCAGTTTTCTTAAACTTTTTATAAAGCAATCTGGGCATACTCATAAGAATCTATCATCAGGCTCATTCCCTTGTGCATGTTATTGCTAGTTTATTTCCCATCTTGCAAATGTTCAGAGATGTCAGTTTTCAATAAAATCTTCTTAGCTGGAATATTGGAATTCAGTTACAGCAATACACTCCTAAGTCAAAAAATGAGCCAAACGATTTTCCCTGCACTATCTTCTGCTCGGTCACAGTCTCGCAATTTTGGATTTTAGCACACACACAAAAAAGAGCTGTGAATAAGAGACCTTTGCCTGCTGTTCATCTTCTAAATTATCTGAAATATTTAACTAAAAATTTACTTTTGTCCCCTTCCCCTAGTACAATATTGTTTGAGATTCAGTCACCTGCATACCTGATATATCCATATTTTCTGTTTGACATTTTTCTCTATGAATACTGGATAGGATTTTTTTATTATAATGGTTTGAACTTTAGAGAAACAGTGATATATAAACAAATCTTCTGATTATTTTTCACAATTTTCAGCAGCGTGAGAATTGAAATGTAAATGAGTGGCTCTCCCAGCTGAAAGAAGAGAACATTTACCACTGTGCCTTTTAGAACAGACCTGTGGGAACTTCCCTGGAGGAATTCAAAAAGACAGTTCACATGTATTAAAGCAGAACAAATGAGAGAGACAAGGAAGACAAGGTTCAGGAGATAAGAATAACAATCCTGCTAACCGTAGATGATTTGCATTTAAATATCAGAAGCTAGAATGAGCAAATAAGAAAAAAAATTACTTGCTTTTTTTCCCCGTGGTTGGTGTCAAACAGTGTAAAAATATATGATGAGGTGGATTCTTAACATTGTACATACACAGGAGAAAATGGAACAGTACAAATAAGTATTTGAAAACTCCTTTAACTGATACTGGATCATGCACTTTGACATATAGGTTCTAAACTTCCCCCGGTCAAAAACTTTATCTGAATTTATTCCATAAACCTTATTCCAAAGCAACTATCTGGAGAAATAACAGTTTAATGCACACACATACAAAAAAAAATAAATAAAGCTTATTAATGCTAAGTTGAATCCTGTAATGTCTTGTACAAGCTGTATGGGTGTGAAAGATTAGAAGAATGTTCATTGTGTCTAATAGGGCCTGTGCAAGTAACTAATATGTACACACAGCAATTTGAATGTACATTTCCAGTTCTCAGAATGTCATTTACCACCCTGATGTTCTGACTTGCACTATTTATCCTTCTGTCTTTGCATTATTCATCCTTACACCCATACAAAACACATTGCTTTTGGTCTATGCACTAAAGTTAATTGGGTCAGGATTTTCCACAGGTCGTGTGCTCCTCAAGCACAAGTTACGCGTAGAATCATTTTGCCACTCTCGTTGAGCCTGATGCTTAACATGGTACAATCAGTTTATCTGTGGAAGTATCTGTTTACCGTGCTTAATCAATCAAATTTAGATACTTTAATGACTTCTCGCAGTGGAATTGCGTTGATAGCTTTGATCTCAAAACAGTAACTAAGACAGCAGCTGCTTTAGTGCTGTTTTGACTTAGCAAAATGAAATGCAGCCTTCTAATTCTCACCTTGGGTAAGAGTTAAACTTAATGTATAGTAAAGTCTTTTACTGGACACCTTATAATTTCACACATTATTTTTTAACCCTTACCTTAAACAGCATTGTGGGTAAGTATTCTATCCACAAGACTGGAAATCAAGCTGGTTTGGATCCTGTCCTGCCTTCTGATCTGCTGAATGACCTGGGTAAGTGACTCAGGACCTAAATTGCATTTCATGGTGCCACTTGAATGCTCTTTTGCAACAGAATAAATCCTATTGAGTCTGAAAGAGCTACAGCTGGGGAAAAATAAACCCCTACCGAGACTACACATGCAGATAATTCAGATGATTGAAATATAAATGCTAGCATCTGACTTCTGTCAACTTCAACATTTTCTGACTATCTGCAAAGCAAATGCAATAATGGATCAGGTATGAACACTGAATTTTTATTGATTAGTGGATTCCTTGGAACTGTTACTTTTTTTTTTTAATTGAAAAGAAGTGGGAGATCTTTGCATCAGAAATTTGTCTCTTATCTAATTCCGTTTTCAACTATTCCCTTACACATTCATATATTATGATAAATGTTCATAATAGGAAATTTCAAACACTTCAGATGATCCCCAAATAAGGCTGAGAAGGTTTCCCAGCTCATTGACATAAAATAGAAATCTAATTCTCTCTGTGGCTTCACCTAAGTTTGGATGAAGAGCCACAGTCTGAGCATACGGATCTGAAAGAGTAACCTCTGCAGCTGAGGCAAGCACCCAGCTGTTCTCCCCATGTTGTTCGGGTTACAGATTGAAACCTTTACTGGCATGTGTTAGAACAAAAGTCAGTTTCTTTAAAGATCATCATGGAAAATGGGGTCCAGGATGGCTGGCTGTGGCTTTCTCTCTTTTTTCTCACCTATAACAGAGATTTCCCTCTGTCACGAATATCCTTTATTTGCCTAGCACAGAGATTGGGGACCTAGGCAACAGATTTTAGTACACGTGGGATTAGGTGCATCTTTTTATTGTGGAGAACATCAAGATTTATTGTTGCTTTAGGAGAGTATTGACCTTGGCATCTCCTCAGTTAATATTTAACCCTTGGGTCAATAAATCTGGATATTCACTTATTTAGAAGTCAATATCAACTTAATTGTTATTGGCAGGATATACTGTAAGAACCTTTGGAGGCTGATAATTGAGTATTTGTTACTAAATACTATGAAGAATATATATATCATAGTAAAGACCTGATGCAGAGATGACAAAAATTATCTCACGGTCATAAAATCTTTGTACGTGGAGCAAGCAGTTGTGTTTGAGCAGAAAAAATGCTAAAAATTAGACACCAATTGGCAGTACATGTTTGGGGTTTGGTTCTTCGATTTGCTCAGATCAGTGGTAGCAGAAATTATTTCAGTGAATTAGAAATAGAACCAAATTTCTAATTCCCATTAAAAATGATTACATGGTAATTTAATTAATGCATAGCCAATATTTCAAGGGAGGAAAAGTACTTCTTCTGCCTTATTGCCTGGATATCTGTTAAGCATAAGCAAGTTCTGAATGTGGGTTTTTTTTATGTTTTTAATCTTTGTGTATTCATCATGTACCAAGCACAATAAGGGCCTTGATCCACATCTGTAGATAACAAAGTAAGGCATCTGCTAATAACGTTATCCTCTTCTGGTGTAGCATGATGCCATGGACCTAGCCACAGGAAAAGAAGTGGGATCTGGGCTGCCAGGTCTCACTATTCCCGTACTCGTAACCAGCTCCTGGCTGATGAGATGCTCTTAGCTGTGCTGAATGTATATGAGAGAGCTGTAGTACGTCACCTGCCCAGCTACATTTAGAAGTGGAGGAGCAGTGGACTGCAATACAGAGATAATTTTTCACATCCAGCATTTCATTTGCTCCTCCAGATCCAGTATTGTGTTTTCTTCCTCCCCTTTGACACTGAGGGTCTCCATGGGAATGACATGAGAAGCGGGGGTCGGTCTCGTCTCCCAAGTCACAGGAGATAGGACAAGGTGAAATGGCCTCAAGTTGCGCCAGGGGAGGTTTAGATTGGATATTAGGAAACATTTCTTCACGGAAAGGGTTATCCAGCCTTGGAATGGGCTGCCCAGGGTAGTGGTTGAGGCACCATCCCTGGAGGTGTTCACAAGATGGGTTGACATGGTCCTCAAGAATATGGGGAGTTTTTATTATTTTTTTTTTGGTCAGAGTTAGGTTGATGGTTGGACTAGATGATCTTTAAGGTCCCTACCAACCTAGACAATTCTATGATTCTGTGATTCTATGACATAGACAACTATGTGACTAATGACTTGAATAAAAGGAATGTATTACATACTTTCTAATTTCTGCTCATCATTAGAAATTAATCTAAAGTTCTGCCTCTTGGAAATGTCTTCCAGTTAGGGTGCTTTTAACATGCTGTAAACATAGTCATGCCCACCATGAGATTGGTGGAGGTTTGGGTACCTCACTGTGACCAGCAAGACCCCGGTAAGGTTTGCTTGGTTCTTCTGGGGAGCTGCTCTGTCCAACTCATCCCCAATGAACAACAGAACCCAGCACTCCCATTGAGAGTAATAGGAAAATCTTTTGCCCTGCACAGAAGCAGAGAAGGATGACAATGATTGCCATCTGTTTTCATCTGGGGACTCATATGTGTCCTGCTCTTTGGCACTCTTTCTTTTAACTTCTTGTGTAGTCCTATGATGCGTAGAAAATAAAAATGGAGAAGGAAGAACCTCTCTGGGGCTAAAATCTCTGCCTGGGATGACTTTGTAGAGTAGGGTAGTTGGTTGGACTCGATGATCCCAAGGGTCTCTTCCAACCTAGACAATTCTATGATTCTATGATTCTATGATATATTACCATTTATTAGTAACTTCTGCACAGTAGAAAAACATCATCACTCAGAATGAAGATGCAAACAGTTAAACAGGTGGCAACAGGCTGATTCAAGAAGAAACAAAGATTTTGTTATATATAGATAAGCTAATATATGTATTAAGACACATAAACATTGCTTTTATAAATAGAAATTAATTAGTCTTCTGAGATCTCTAGCTTTATTAATTAGTATGATGGAAATATGAGTAGGCATGCATGTAAATAAATTACTTTTGAGATTATAAGATTTCTGAATTCAGATGTTGTTTATGCCAAATGTATAACAATACTGGGCAAGTCAAGCTCTGTCAGCACTGTGACCCTAATGATCTGGCTAAAGTTGAAGTGATGTAAATATGAAGTCTACTAAGTAAATAGGTTATTTCAAGGATCATGCTAAAATACACAAGTAGTTAGAGTTCACAACTGAAAATGTACATAACATGGCTGTGGAGAGAAAGGATCATGACTGAGAGACAGACTTTCCTGCAGTTCTTTTTTTCAAAGGTAAATTATCTCATATCTATTGTTCCTATCCAGACAATAGGGCTATGAATATAAAGAAAATAATCTTTGTAATGGGTTTTTCTCTTTTTAGCCTCAGTTTTAATGAAATTTATTCTACTTAAGTCTTGCCTAAATTTAGATTAAGGACATGTCAAATCAACAGCAACCTAGTCTGTCTATTCTCCAAGAATAGACAGAATATTGCCCCTGTAGGTGCTTATAACCGTAACATGCCCTTCTTTTTAGCCTAAATATTCCCTGGATGCCCAAGTGTAGCTGTTCAGTTGCACGGAGTAGTAGGAGTGAGATGAGATTCCATATCCTGCCTGAGGGTCCTTTGTAGCCAGATGGCCATCCACCTGTGGCAAAATTCCCAGAGAAAGTGCCAACATTAAAATGGTCAGCACTATAACTAGTAGTGATGCTCCCCCCTATCCCACCTTTTTATTTTTATTTTGCAAAACAGGTTAATAATTAAGACTTGTCCACCAAGAAGTTGGATTTTGTGCATCTGTTTCAGGGAGCTTTGAAGTTACATTACAGGGTATTTCACATTTCGTTTCTGTTGTGCAAAAAATACAGTATTCTTATAATAACTCCAGCAGCTTTCTGTGACTGTTTGCTGGGATGAACTTAATTAAAGAATGGGTATTTACCTGACTTGTCATTAATAGGCAACAGGAATAAAAGTCTTATGGAGCATGATAAAGTAAAAGCAAGGTGGCTGCTTTGTACAATAGAGAGGACAAACTTCCTTCATCAGACTCTAAATAGTTCAGCAAATGTGGTACATGAGGACCCAGCAGGCATTTTAAGACAAGGTAGAAAAATAAGCAACAGCTGAAATGGCATGAGTCAGCTGGTGGGGTTAAAAAAAAAAAAAAAAAAGGCACGGAATATGTTATAGTTAACAGATGTGGTGGCACTTTAGGAAATTGCTGTTGCACATCTGAAGCTGTGTTTCCAGGGCCTGATGCATAACACCTGGGACCACAATGCTCCTGCTCTCCTCCCTCTCATTGCACTCACCCTCTCAGTAATGGTGGTGAGCAGAAACCTTTCGGTACCTGGCACAGTATTCCTGCAGATGGATGTTGTTATATCTGCTCATTTTGGACAGGACTTCTAACAATGCTACGACTGTATTTGTTTAAATCTGACATTTTAGTCTTATGAGAGGAAAGTGTTCTTGCACTCCAACTAGTGTGTCCAGGGCATTTCTTCAGCTGGCTGATGTGGGAATGGCATGTCCTGCTAGCATGGACACTGGAGCAAGCCTGTCTGCAGCGGTGGGGAAGCTCACAGGTACCTGAGAGCTGAGCAACTCACATCGTATTAAATCTGCCACAGTGTCATCATTTAAACTTTTCATTTCATTATACTTATGGGGCTGAAGTCGGGTTCTGTTATATAAACAGAATTCCTACTTTCAGCAGTTCTATTCAAGCAGGAAGAGCAGGTTCCTGTTTGCCTGGTCTCCTTCTAGACATTTAGGTCCTGCTTGGCTTTAAGAGGAGGGGGACACAGCAAGCTGATGCAAAACGCTGCCTGTGCCCCTGGAATAATATTCAGTGCTGTGGATTGAGGATTGTCACTTCTTGGGTCACTGCTTTAATTGCTGGCCTAAAATGTAAAAGACACAGAGTAGCAGTCCTGGGCCATTAAGTCTCTTGTGCTTAGGAGAGGGCTGAGTAGTGTCGATGACAAGTGGATGAAGAACATTGACATTTTTTACCGATTTCTTGTAGTCTGTGTGGGCACTTCACCTTAGGACAGGTGACTTTCCCTCTGCGGGTTTTCACCAGCAGAAATCTGAGGCAGATACTTTAGGCATCATGGACCGCTCCCAGAGCCAAGTGTATTAGTGAGGTAATACTTATGTTAGGAACTTCTGTGGGCCAGTGGGATTCTTCTCGGAAGCGATGTGACCAGCAAGCTCATACATATATGTACATCCCAGGAAGCAAAGCCTTAACAAGATTTTAAGGAGGACATTCCCTTACAGAATGCTGATGATGAGACAGTCATACAGCCACCAAGTTGAATCTCAGCATTTCTCTCCTGAAAGCACAGAAAGGAGATAGGATTCTGGAAATGGTATCTCCCAATCCTCAAAATCACGTCCTCTGCTGAAGCCTGCTGGGAGCTCTCTTGCAGGAGTGGTTGTGTACTGCTGGGATGTTTCTGTTTAAAACAACGGTGTCAATATTCTGCTCTGGTTTGTGTAGAGCTCTCACCACTGTACTGCTAAAGCCTTTTGAAAATGCTGTAAGCAACATGATTATCTACCATCATGTGCAGTTCTTTTGTTTCCCCAAGGAGGAACTTTGCAGGTGTCTTTGAAGATTATTTAATAAAAAATAAGCATACTGTGCAATCGGTTCTTGGAAACAATGCTAAAGGTGTGTTTAGAAGGAAAAAAGAAAAGAGGGGGGTTTCTGATGGTGCTGCTGAATGGTTGTGCTGTGGCCTGAGCTTGCCTCTGGAGGACCTGCCTTCCCAAGCAGTGGGCATGCACTGGGTGGCTCCAGTCGGTGTCCCCAGCAGCAGGGCCACAAGGTGTAGTCCCTCCCAAAGCTTGGGATGTGCTGGGAGTAGGGAGCACTTTGAATGCAAGGCTAATTTTGCTGGGTTGGGTATATTAGGAATGGCTTCAATAGGAACAAAAATCTTTGAAGCTATTCCTGAACAAGATTCTCTCTCTAGTTCTGTGTATCGAAGATGCCTGAATTCTGGAAACAGCCTTTCATAGTGTGGCTGTCAGGAATAATAATGCCTGGTAAAAGCTGAACTTCCCAAGGAGCAAAATGTTGAAATGGCAGGTTTAACAACAGAGGAAGTGTTGAAATAACACATTGTTTCAACACCTTTTCTGTCACAATGCTGAGTACCTGGCATGCAAAGGTAACAGCTGTTTCTGAGACATTTGTGGAGATCTTTAGTTGTAGTCTTCCCTTATGGAGGAGTGAAAAGAGTGTGATAGTGGCAGTTTTTAAATTTGTAGTGAAATCTGTTCTTGTGAAAAGCACCTGATCAGCAGAATAGGCGATGCATGTCTCTTTTAGGAAAATGGTAGGGTTTTGTTGCTGAGGCAACAGTGGTACATGGGAAACGTAGATTCAACTTTTGACTCCAGCACAGTTTTTCTGTGTATCCATAGGATCAGTTAGGCATTGACTCTGTAAAGCAACTTGATTTTCTGATGGTGTGATTGATAGTATGGGTTTAAAGACATGGTCAAATCATGACCTTTTTTCTGTCCACTTACATCGTCTATTTTACTTGTAAGCAGTATAAGCTCCTCAGAACCAGAACCACGTCTCACTGTGTGTTTTTCCAAATGCCTAAAACAAAACAAGTCCATGGTTATGTCCCAGGGTGCTGTCATAAGACACAAATTATCAGGAGTGCAAAAAACACTTAAACTCATTCAAGTTAATGGAAAAACTGCTTTGTCCTTTTAAATGTTTGGGTTTTTCCCTTATAAAAGCCAAATTTCATTATGATAACTCCACTGAATATAAGTTTGAACAAAATTTAAAGCCTAGATTGTCAGCAGATTCACTGGATCTGGCCCTCCTGCTGCCAGGGCTTCGCCTGTCATGGCTTAGAATAGTCATGTGCTTGAGGGGGTTGGAAGTTGTGTTTCCATGGTTATGTAGCTCCCGACTTTCTTTTAATAACCCAGACAAGAGATTTGTTAATGTTCATTACTGATAATGGGAAATTGAAGAAAAAAATAACTCCCATGGGCTTTGGATTTTGTTCTGTACTGTGCAAAGAAGAAACATCAGGTGAAAAAATAGCAACAATTCATCCACACAAGCTAGAAGCTACTCAAAACTAGCAATATGTGGCTCTTATGCCATCACTTGTGAACAGCTCAAAAGTCAAAGCACAATGCATGTGCTACTGTTGCAAATGAACCTATCCCAGTCTAGATTATTTGCCTTTGGTGTCAAATTTGTGAAGAGAATAATGATATAGGAAGTGTTACTATTGCAGTCAATGGTCCATTCTTTGTCACTGCATCAAATTCCAGGGATCCTAATAAAAAGCACAGTATACCTATGAATAATATGTTGAGAGATGCTCTTATCTTCTGCATGAAGCTGTGTCAAGATCCTTATTTTCTGTGGTCAATTGAACAGTAATTGATGTTAATGATCAGAACATAAAGTTACCATTATGGCTCTCAGGGCTTTTTAAAGTAGTTCTGCAAAGTGAGTGATTCAATGTTAATATCAATTATCTTTTCTTTGCTAAAAGGGCAGTTACAAAGGAAATAAACTGGCTTTGTGCATACACCGAGGTTCACAATTTGTTGAGAAAAGATGTATTTTCCAGATCTGAAAATCTATCTTAAAATAAGGATAAAAACAAATTCATAAAAACAAGTTAGCAACTATTATGATTCCAGATCAAAAATATTCTTGAACGAGAAGCCTTAAAGAGCATGAAAATACATTCTGAAAAAGTAACATTGAAAAAATGAATGCCGTACTTGTTACAGTTCATGATAGCTGATGGCAAAAATGGAATTGGGAAGATCTGGTTTGTACTATGAATGCCATTATATTCCCTGGTGACCTTCAGCATGTCACTTAGGTGAAAATGTTCACACTTTTCACCTTGATCTCTCAGAGGAAATGAAAAAAGTGTAACTTGAGCTAGGGTTGTTCTGCAGCCTTGAGAATCAAACCTCACCTTTACATGGAGTTAGAAATCATATTTGAAAAGTATACTTCACACATCTGATTTTAGACAGACACAATTGATCTTATTACCTATAAGACTGAAATTTCTGCAATAATGATGAGTAATGGGTCATTTCCAAGTGTAACAATTCTTTTTCTCCAGTGCACTGCAGTGTTTGCATACAAAGAGGTACAAAAGTGTAAAATAGGTACAGAAGTATAAAATAGTATTTAAGATCATAATTGTTTCAAATTACTTTATCATAACATTAAAGGAATTCAGGAAATGCAGATCCAGCTATTCTTTTAGGATTTGATTAAATGCTTGAAGAAGAGCCTAATTTATAGCATATAAACTGTATCATTACAGTGATGAAAATACTTGAATGCAGTTTGTTGAATGCAATACTTGAAAGGTTTTGGCTTGTGAAGAATGTACCATATTAAACCCATATTTTAGTAGTGATATAGAATGACCATTACCACAGTCTGGTTTAAGAGTTGCTGAAACGGTTTTCAACAGAAATGGAAATATTTTCATTATGTTGAGCAGATTAGAGGAGTTAGATCTTAAAATGCTAATTCATAGATATCTAATCATAGCTCATAATCTTAAAAACTTGTAAAAGTAAGATTATCCTTTCACTGAAAGACAAATTACAGTTAACAGTATTCACATGTGGTCATTGAAAATGTTTAGGAACTTAGAATGATTACAGTTTATTGGTCTTCAGTGCAAAAAGGAAATCGGTATTCTTATTCATATGGTACTGAGACATTATACTCATGTGTAAATATCTCATTTATCATTTTAATAACCAAGAGAAGGTAGGAATGGCTGTACCAGCTCAGGTCTAAGTGCCAGATAGCCCAGAGCAGTATTTGCAGTGGCCAACAATTCTTAATTTCTTGGACACACATCAGAGCTAGGACAGCTAGCACTCTCTCAAGTCTAGCAATTTTTGATTCAGGTACTTCATTGACTCCATACTGAAGGGGCACTGTTGGCATGTGTCTGTTAGTACCAAGTAGACAGTAGCTCTGGTTGGAGCTGAGCTGGCTGTGCAAGTAAGGAGCTCGTAAAGTGCTCTGGGGTCAGATGGGATTTATGAGATACCCCTATCTCCTGTGGGTCCTAATACGTTTAGGTGGCTCTTTGCTGACACAATTATTATTGGCACCACTTAAAATTTCTCTGAGGATAAGGAGCCAAAGAACATAAACTTCAGGACATTACATTGCTCAGTGCTACAGTGACTATTTTATTTTTCCTTGGAACAAGCTGTACCCCTAATGAAAAATCTTAAACCTGGATAGTAAATGTCCTGTTTCATCACATAGGCATTAATTACTTCTTCAAATGAGCAGGTTTTGAAGTCTAAGTACTGAGACCTAGTTCTGAATCAAAAGGTAACATTCACGTCTTTGAAGGGGACCAGAAGCAGATAAGAGTGAAGACAACTCATTTTTGCCAAGAGAGAGCTGCTCTGAGAGAAGAAACACTCTCTAAGGCCAAATTCGCCCAAGTTTTAAGAACTGATCAACACTGAAGAAATTTATTCAATGACACATTTCACATGCATAAACTGAGATTTTTAATTACCTAGTTTAGCTGGAGTCAAGAATATTTTGCAGTCAATAGTATAGTGAAGATTTTAAGAGAAGCGTAAGAAATATTTTCTAAAAGTCAAGGTGGATCTTGAACAACAGATACAGAAGCCAATTTAAAGTCCTGAAATCCAAAGAGAAAACAGTGCAAATTACAGTCTGGAAAGAATTATATGAACTTAACAAAGACTTTTATTTATTTTTAATTGATATAAATTCATGGGTATTTCAGAACCAATAAACATAAATTCATAAAATAGTGATTTACTCGTCTCAGTCACAATAGACTTAATCAAGCTGTTCAGAGAACTCATGCAGTTCATAAAGATCTGTTCTTTCTCTCCTGAAAAAGCTGATTCTGGGATGTTTACCAAAGAGAAGGTGTTGAAAAATGTCAAGAATATTTCATGTAGAAATGTAATAAAAATATGATACACAACTTCAAAATTATTTTTTTTTTATCTTAAAAAAATTCAAAAGCAATTTCTCTAGATAATTGAAAAAGTCTGGTTCAACAAAAAATAAGGAAAAAATCTCTAATTTTCTTAGTCTATTTTGTAGAAAGGTGGAAATCTGAAGTTCATTAAAACCCACATTTTTTTCTGGTGATGTTTTAAAGTGCTTCTCCTGTGACAAGAGGTTATTCAATATCAAAGCAATTTAAGTATCTTCACCCTCCCAGATATGTAAAACCATTAATAACCCTTATATCTCTACATCATGTCCCTGCCTCAGCTATGCAAATGATTTGTCTCATGGCACAGTTGTTTCCTCTCATTCTGGAAGACCATAACTATCCATGGGCCCTTTGGTGATTCATAGGTAGCACTGTCAAACTGAGAACTTTCTCCAATACAAAACAAATCTGGATAGAAATTGTAAATTAGTCATTTTTAGCCATTTAACTGTTTAATATATGCATGTTGATTTGAAAACTCATTATGTGGGTTTATAGGTTTCTCCAATATTTGTACCTCCAGGTTTGATCTTTGTCACTTGTGGTTGTTTTACATACGCAAAACCTAACTAATGATTTCTGTTTACATTATCATTAGTTTCTCATTTGAGAAGAAAAGAGATACAAAGATACTGTTTCACAAATAGCATAACTTAATTGTATACATGTTATCTTTAGCCTTTTGCTGGAGTACCCGGGACTGTTCAGTTTTCTCAGCTCTCTTCTGAAGCCAGAGCAGCACCTTTGGCTATGGTTCTATTGATGACAGTTGATTTAAGTGTTGCCCATCTCTGCTTGCTCTGTTCCTGTACCACCCTTCGTTATGACACGCATAACTTTTGTGGAGCATGTGGACGACCAGATAAGGAGCTCATAACCAGGAACAAAAAAGTGGGTTTTGTTGGAATATTGCTGGGTTTTCTTTCGGAGTTATTTTGAATGTGGCTCCATTCCGTCACAAGGATCCCTGCCCTGTTCACAGAGCAGTCGCTGTTCACAAACGTAAACAAGTGCGACTGAGGAGAAGGTGGTCGTGTTACACTCAAAATTTTGTTTATGGGTCAAGGAGAAGCACACTACATATATGTAAATCCAACAATTTATTGTTAGTATAATGGAAACCTTAACAGTCTAATTCAAGTTTCATTATTACTCCGGATCTATTTGTTACAATAAAAATAGTGTAATAATGCAACTAGAGCACTTCTATACAGAAAAGGTCTCAATAATAGTAATAACATAATTAAAATGTTAAAACACAGTTCTTAGTTTTCTGTGCTTTTCTTGGGGAATGCTCACCCTTGCATTTCTCCTCTGAACTTATAGTCAGCAGCTTTGTGCTGATGGAGAGGATAAGACCATAAGCCATCAATCTCCAGACTCCTTTGCTGGGAAAAATCCAATGCTGATGTTTATGTTTTCTTTCTCCTTACTCTACCCATTTTAATACATTTACTAACACACATTTGCATATTTCGTATTGTTCATTGCTCCATGTTGCACCCAAAATTACTATCCATGGTGCTCTTTATGTTAGATACTACTGTTTTCTTTCCTTTGTTACTGTTAAAACCACCTTTGTCCCACTCCAGGTCTGCATTGCTTTTCCTGCTGGTGAGTGGTTTATAGCCGTGGGGACCCCAGTGCCAGCCTGTGCCCCATCTCTTATCACCCCAGACTCGCACTCTTTTATGCTGCATCTTGCCTCTCCCCTTCTCAAGGTCTTGGCTATTGTAGCAGGCTTGTATTTCTCTACACAACATCATTGTGTTGGGGTAGTAAATATCTCATTCTACACAGAATAACTGCTCATTACAGCTATCTGTGTGCAACCATGGTTGTACCTCACAAAGATAAGCAAAAGTAGAACAAATTAACCTTAGACACCTCAGAGCTAGAGACAGGTCAAGAGATGTTCAGGCAGAGCAGACCTGGCAAGTCTCAGTCCTTGTGGCCTTGAACTGTATTTGGCTACAGGGTCACGTTGGTGAGGAGGGAGTGTATGGAGAAGCTGCTAGGTTAGGGGCTGTTGAAGCCAACTCTGTGCAGGAGAAAATTTCCGTGGCAGTTTGGTTTTAAATCTAAGACTATACGTTACAAAATAGTTTGGTTTTAAATCTCTTTGTTATAAAACCTAGTAGGTTCTCTGTAGTAATGTAGGTGACAGTGGTTCTGCATCAGCTCATACGGACTCAATAGTCTTAATTTCTTAGTAGAAAAGCATTTAGTACACATAGAAGACTTGTGAATTCATTGGCCAGGCAGCCTGAACAGCTTCTTTCAAAGTTCTCTCCCTCTGAGATGTGCTTTCCCACTCTTGTGACAGCACCATCAGTCGCCCAGCCAGACTTATTCCAAGGTGAGGGACTCAACTGAATTGAGACCTGACCTTGCTTCCAGCTGAGACAAAAATCACAGAATCATAGAATCTTCATGGTTGGAAGGGACCTTTGAGATCATCAAGTCCAACCATACTCTTGGGCACTAGAGCATGCCCTGAAGTGCCACGTCTACATGTTTCTTAAATACCTCCAGGGATGGCGACTCCACCACCTCCTTGGGCAGGCTGTTCCAGTGCCTGACCACCCTCTCGGTAAAATAATTCTTCCTAATATCTAATCTAAACCTCTCCTGAAGTTTGGGTGATCACAGATGAGGTAGTTGGAGTAATTCACCAGAGTCAGGCACAATGATGGGACTGCTTGTTCTGGCAGGTTCTTAAACTGCCGTGACACTCCATTTAAAGCTTAACAAGCTATCGAGGATGACTTTTGGCTACCACACTATCTACCTGGAAGCTTACAAGCATTTTTAACTGAGTTTTCTTTCTGTGTCTCCTTTCCAGTTTCTTCTTTTTTTTAGGACATGACATATTAAAGATGACTTGAGGCAGCAGATCAAAATATAGTAGCTAGATGAGGGAATAAATAATCTTTTCTAAAAATAACATGTCAGTTCAAAAATACTAAAAAAAAAAAAAAAAAAAAGTTGGATGAACTTTGCATTAACTAGGGCTTTTCCATAGCACAAATCAAAGACAAATGTAGTATGAAATATGGGCAATAAAAAATGCTCTGGGATGTATGCTAAAAATCAATTATCTTTTAAAGATATAACTGTGTATAGATGCTGTTTTGAACCATAGAGTAAGTGCTATGGGAATATTGCTCAAAACTTTTACTGCTTTGTTGAGAATCAAATATTCTTTAAATGTCCCTAACGGTCTAAGCAAAGACTCATGTGTGAGGAAGGCACATCTCCAAACAAGATGATTCTGAATCAGCAGCTCATGGAGTCTCAAACACTAACAAAACACAGTCCTGCTCTCCCTCCATGGTGACTGCTGGGTGTAATGTACAGATATGGGAGAGGCTGAACTTCAAACAGAAGAATGCAATTTAAACTGTTCGTTATTTCATTTAGAGAGTGGAAATGTGAAGTATAAGTATTAGCAAATGTAATGTGGATTTGTGGTTTGCATCAAAAGTCTTCTGTGATAAAAGCACTTCAGTTCTCACTCCCTCATTAAAAGCCCAAGGAGCACATGTCAAATAAACTGCATTAAAAAAATCTACTGTCTTAACAACCCTGGTAACAAAGGGTCAATGTATCAGTACTTTCCTCTTCTGTCCAGTAACCTGCTTTAGGAGATGGTTATATGAGATGCAGCTTTTTGGTGGTTAAGCTGGCTTTGATAGTTCCCGTTCCCTTCTACAGAAGACATATTTGACTATTTATCATGTTATTCTGGAAGAATCAGCTGTGTTTTCAGTCGTGCCAGTTTAAACATTTGTGGTGGTTTATTGGAGACAGGTGCATGGAAATTTGGCTTTAAAAAAAATCCAAAAAACCTTTTATTCCTGGAGTGCTGTCCTTGACTGGATCCCTTTCATGAGCTTGGGCCGTAGGCAGTTGCCCTGGCATAGCTGGGCTACGCTGCTCTGAAAATGGAGTAAGCAATAGCAGGATTTCAATCATATTCAGCAAATGCTTCCTCCTTTCCTTTTAATTATTTCAGAAATAACATATTTCGCTTCAGGTAGGGTTTGTGTATGCTTATTTTATCAGTAAATTTGGTGTGGTGAAAGAATTTTTAATATAATCAAAAGCAACAATGAAATCAAGCCAGTGGCAAAATACTTGTGGATTAAATAAGCTAGGGCTTCCACTCAGAAGAGATGTCAGCTCTGTATTATTATTATCATCATCACCACCATCTATTCTAAACTCTTGAATAATGCATGCCATAAAGCTTTCCTGAATAAATTTTCTTGAATTAAGTATTCCTTTCATAAAAGAAAGATAAAAAAGCAAACAAACCCCAACAACCTAACAATATACCTAACAAAAGTCTTGTTAGGTTATCTCAGTGGTTAATTATCCCTCTTCTTAAAATTCTCACCTTCTTTTATTTCTAAATCTGAACTTTCCTTACTTCAATTTGCAGTCACTGGATCTTCTTTTATCTTTATCTACAAGGTTGATGAGCCAGCTACAATCAGATTGTTACCCAAATTAGAATTTACAGCCCATAATCAAATCACCATTTTTTTAAACTGAATGGATTCAGACCTTTGAAGATTTCATTGCAGACAATATTTTCTAATCCTTCAATCATCCTGAACCCTCTCCATTCTTCAGTTCTTCTTTAATTCTATGTGGCAGAAATAGACATAATATTTTAGTAATAGCAGTACGGTTCCTAAACTGCTGATATAATATCTATACTCAAATACAGTATTTTCTCCTTATATATAATAGATTCACTTTATTTCTTTCACCCAATCTATCCTTGAAGGCAATCAGATAGTTGGTTAACAATGATTTCTCCTGCCTAACTTGCTGTTACTTGTAGGGCCCGGAAGATGCAATATTTTCTGCCCCTGCAACTTGCTTTCTGCCTTCTCTGAGAGCACAACAGCATCCCATGAACCAGATCCAAACTGGAGAATTCCTGAAGAGTCATCATGCACTTTACAAGTGATATTATCTCAAAAACTTTGTTTTAAAGCATGATATCCTGAAGGATATTAAAAAGGGGGAGAGAGGATAGAGAAAAGAGGAGAGAAAGGAGAGAAATCAAGGCTGTTGAACAAGAGTTATACACATGCCACTTCATGAACCCCCACAGTCAGGTTATATACCTTCCTTATACCTTCCCTTTGATTCCTCTATACACCGCAGACTGCAGGGTGATGAATATAATTGGGGTAACAGTAAGCATGACTATCCGTAGACTTAATTTCTACACTTCTTTTCACTATTTGAAAAAACAGAGATTAATATAAATATTTGTTTTCTCAAACTGTTCTCAAATAGCTCACATAGAGTAGCAACAGGATTTATTTCATTCTACTCTTCCAGTCCAATATGGAATAAATAGACCTCAACACTTGAATGCTGAGTAGGGGTAACATAGTTTGTAATTATCTGAAATCCATTGGTATTTCCATTCTCTAGGCCTAAAACTGCTGTGCTGAAATCCTAGCAGATGGTTTTGTCACTCCCTTCTGCTTTAGGGACAAGTCAGTTTTTAACGCCATGGCAAATGCCATGGCTCCTGGGAGTAGTTTGCTTTAGCTGCTGGGATCAGGTAGTAGCTGCTTGATTCTGGTGCCTTCCACTGCCTTGGGTCTGAAATAAAAGTGATGGACAGATATGACTGAAGAGGCTGCAGAAGGTTTGCTTTTTCTGGTTTGAAGGCAGTTTTTCTCCTTCATTTGGCTAGTGGTGTTGTATTACATGCCATTTAGTGCTATCATCCTGGGTTTCCTAAAGTGAGTTATTGCAGGCCTGATCTAGCCTCTACTCATTGACTGTTCATATACTTGACATCCTACATTCACTATATTAAAAATTAAAGAAGGTCTGTGAAGTGGATTCATAGGTTTTTGCCGTTCCAGGTGAGAGCCCTCACTATCAACCTGCCTTCTCTAGATTTATTCCTGACTGTACAACTTTCTAGTTTCGGCAGAACAGAGTAGTGTAAGCAGCCTGGTAAGGCAAATAGAGCCTTAAAATTTGGTAAATTTTTATTTCACCTACTAGAATAATTTTTTAGGGCTTATGTTAGCCCAGATGACTTGGTCAGATTTCAATTACTTCTCTCTGCCAAAATAAAGTCCAACATTGGATTCTTCTATACAGGGATGTAACAAGCTCTGAATTAGGAAATGGTCATCTGTAATAGAGATTTCAAGAGCATGCACCTGTCAATCGAGATGCTGTGGGCTGTGATAACCTGGCCTTTTTATCTGTATGTCCTTGGAGAAAGTAATCTTCTCCCTTCTGGAGATCGCAAGCAGAGACCAGCACTACCAACCTTGTGGCCCATCTGGTGTATAGGCATGTATTAGGCAGCAAAGAGGTCAAATCAGTCAAGAAATGTGTCATCCTGGAAATGAGCAGTGGGAGAGCTTCATGTGCTTGGGAACTTAAAAATTAAAACCTGAGGCATTATGGAGCTTTGGAAATTGCAGAGTTAGGCAGCAGTTAAGTACAGAATTCTCAAAATCATGGATTTGAAGCTGTGCTCTTAAATCCTGCCTAAATCCATGTTCAGCACCTACATCTATTGTGGGGCCAAGACCTTGGCTGTTAAAGCCTCACAGAAAATTACTGGGTCTTTGGTATAAGTCAACAAATGGGATTTTGGTCCCCAGCCCTAAAAGCATAGAACAGCTTTGAAAACAGGATCTATTCTTTTCTGCTGTTTGAAAACAAACAATAACACAATTATTTTACCTGTACATATAACGCAATATTATTTCAGCTTTTCAATAAATTCCTGTTAAAATTATGCAAGGGGATTAAAAATCTCTCTGGCTCTGACAACAATGGAAAATGTATGCTATCAGTGCTGTAGAATTGCATGCAAAAATTACTAGGGATATGCTGTATTACAATTAGGCATTAGAATTAATACAATCCATGATCTAGTATGCACGGAGAGGGAAGGTGTAGTAAATCAGGCACATCAGTAACTAGGAAAATTTCATTTTGCTTTATTTAGTAGTGTAAAATTTGTGCTTGATTAACCAAGAAGCTGAGAATTATAGGAGAAGTTAATTCTAGGATTGCAGGGCTCAAGCAGCAGAGGACAGTAAGTATTGCATAATCAGCATGACTTCTTGAAGAAAACTTCTTCCAAGATGCTAACAGGGGTTTTAGAAGGGAGAATACTCTCAATATTATATACGAACTGTGTTTTGGCAGAAAATCTTTGATAAGTTATATTTTAAGTGAGGGAAGTCAAAATATTTTGGAAGTGTTAAAAGAGTTGAGTGCAGTAATGTATATTATAAATGAAGGTGATGCAGAGAGAAGAAAGAACAAAGATGAGCAGATGAAAAAACCCACCGGCTGTGTTATCTGTGAGTGCTGATCAGATTGGCACCACCTGAATAGGTGCTGACTGGGTACATATTGGGGTGAAGTCTAACCCAAGAAGGAGGATGGGTACAAATGAAACCCAGAAATTAAGGGAATAGATGAAGAAAGAAAAAAAATAGAAGTGAAGAATTTTCACAAATGAAGGAGAGATTGGGATAAGACAGACCTGAAGAAGAGAAGAAAGGGAGTAGTCCTCCAAGAAAACAAAGTGGGACAACAGAAAACAAAAATGAAAGCACACACTAATGCAATGCAACAAAACAAAATGTTACTGGTGAATGAAGTGAAACAGGATATTACGATATTACAGGGGTGTCAGAAGTATGGCAGAAATCTGACTAGTACACAGAGTAAGAACTATTTGGGAGATGTAAGAATAAAGATACACATGGTAGGCAGTTTTGCATAGTAATCATACATAAAACTGGAGGTATAAATGATAACACAGGTAAAACAGAATTTCTCTGATTCAGGTTGCTTTGGAGGTGGCAATACTAAGAGTCTGCAACAGGCCTCCAGGATAGGATCCATGAAGATAAAATTTCTGCAAAAGGCAGAGAAATACCAGGTGCAGGTTTGGCTCTAACTGTGACTGTCAGTGTAGTAACTTATGGCAACCCATAAGACAGAGAAGGATCGTTTCTGATAAAGAGACAAGATATGGGAAACTGGACTGAAACGGATAGTAATGAGAAACCTGATTAATCAAAGTGATCAGAGGTTTGACAGTCTGAGCATACTCATAGACACTTAGTTCTAAGTGGAACTGGAGGCCACAGCCTCCAGCTGAACTTCCACTTTCTAGAGAACTGCGTGTCAGTGGCTGGTCAGCCTGCAAGAAGCCATTGACATGTTTTTTGACAAACTGCTTGCACAAAAGGAAACCTGGTTACTGCTCAGTGTGGGCTGAGTTCATGTCTGGAGAAGTTAGAGCACAGGCTGGTAGAGGAAGCATGGCTTTGAAAGGAAGGTTGGCACCAGCATCCGTCATCTCCCCTCCAGTTTTTAGAAAATGAGTGAGGAATGTGCCTGTCCATTTTAGATGGAAGTGAAGATCCTATGCTCAGTCTGGAGGGAAAGAGTAATGTGCGTTGCATACTCCTGGAAAGAACTAGTACATAAAGTTTTGAAGTTGGTAGCAAGAAATTTTATTAAATCTGTCAAACTAGGCATAGTACAGCAGTGAGAACAGCATTACAGTAATGATAACTGAGAAGGAAAACTGTAACCTTGAAAACTAGATATCTGCCAGTTTGACCTAAGTGTAATGAAAACCTTTTTGAACAAATTTGGAAGAGAAGAATAATTACGACATGGAGATAAATGGAAAATGGGATTAAATGCAACATTGTTTTATGAAATCAGATCAGTCCAAACTAATTTGCTATATTTCATCTAAGAGGTGCATAATTTTCTAGAAATAGAAAATACAGTGAATCTCATCTGTTGGGATTTCAGTAGAATGTATGAAATTTCTAGGCCAGCTAAGAAGCACATTACATGTCCAGTCTCCTATTTAAATATGTATTTCTGAATAGAATGAAACCCAGATCAGACTTGTTTAGGACTGTTGAATCCGTGAATCCATAATATTTTAAAAGCTGACCATAGGTAAAAGCCAATTTGAAATCCAATTTTTAACCAATTATTCACTCATCTTGGAGTTATTGCTTCTTATTCTTATTTCATTATGTTAAGGAATGTCATGCTAGATAATGTCAGAAATCTTATTAAAATCATGCTATATCGCATATTTTTCTTTTGCTCTTATCTAATAAGCTATTTAATGAAACTAGAGTGGTTTCATATTAATTTTCTTTTCAAAATCATGTTGGTTGTTGTTTATCATCTCATTATCTTTTGGACATTCACAAATTGAACCTTTAATAAGTTTTCCAGCATATTTCAAGATTTGAAACTAGGCTGATTAGATCTGTATTTAACTGAGTCCTCTTTTCTCCCCATTAGTTTGGAGATAGAGATTTTGATAGTCCTTTTCCAGTTTTCAAGATATTATCTGCCTGTCACGACTTCTTAAAGATAGTAATCAGAGCTTATTTTTTCCATTTCCTTAATCATCATCCAAGGATGAATTACATCTGGCCATGTCTACTTGAATACATCTATGTCAGCTGAATATTCTGCAAATTGTTTTTCTTAGTCCAGTTTGTATTCTGATTTCCTTGAAAAAATATTTTAGTTATGTCTGTTAAATGTTTTTTTGTTTTTTTTTGTTTTTCTTTAAGGGCCACAGCAGAGAAAGCATGGACGTTTTCCGCTTCTCTGAATCATCTGCATTCTTCTAAATTAATGTGTAGTTTCAATGTAACGTTCAATTTCGTATATAATTTGCCATATGTATCCTTTGCGATCTAGTTTAAAAGCAACTGCTATGCTCTCCTGTAGCTCTCAAAACATTTCAATCAAATCATGTCCCCTGACAATCTAACCTTATATGTAACTATTGTATTTATATCCACTAATTAGTCAGTTTGTTCTACAGTTATGCTACCTGCCAAATACTATGTGGATATTTACATTTGAACTTAAGAAGTACTTCAGAAAGAAGTATTTTCCCTGTGACAAATATGAATATGCAGGGGGAAATTATTGGCTTGTGCTTTGTCAATGGCATATATTCTTTGGATGTGTTTCACAGGTAGTGCAGCACTTTTGATTGCTACATTAGTCTCTCTCACTCTAGCATCCTCTACTGCAGCGTGAACTGGCTGCTTATGCTGTGCAAATTTGCATTTCACTATTGTAGCCAACTCGCAAGTATTGATTACGGAGGCTAAGGTAAATTACATCAAAAAAGATTTTCTAAATACAATTCTTTTAATAAACTAATGCCAACTCCACTTTTTCTGGGGTTTGTATGTGAGCTTTACTGCTTTCTTTTGTGAATTTTCAAGTGCACTATTTCTGTGCATAATGCCTTTTAGAAATTTACCTTGGCTTTATCCTGTGTGTTAAAATTCAGCATCATACATCTTGATTTATCTAGGTGACAATCATGAAGAGTTTTGAGGCACTGCACAATCATGTATAGTGTTAAGTTTCTGCAGCTGAGTGCTGTAGTTCAGTAGTTCATCATTTTCCACCATTTTGCATCCTGTAGCTGTACTATGAAACTTCTATTTTCACATTATTTGCAAATCACACTGTCACTTGCAAATGTTAAAAAATGCAGATGTACTCACTCCTGTGTGACACTCCTATCTAGATGCCTTAGCCACATCTGTGACAACTGTGGAAATGCTATTTGTACTCAGATTTCTTAACAAGGATCTTTCACCAGCAGATTAAGCGGGCAATGCTTGTAATTTACATTAATTTCAAACAGACATCTTCAAAACATAGATGATAGAATAGTATCAGACTTGCAAATGTAAACCTTCAATAGCTAACAATGGAACAGGAGTGGATTTCAACATTTTCCAAACAAGTTGTCATTTCCTTCATGTAAAAACAGAGTGTATATGCAATGCATACACCAGGATGGGTGATTTAAATTGTAGAGACTTTAAGTATCAGTTAAATCAATGTGCATTAATTTAAATAATATTTATCCTTTTTCCTGAGATATTCTGCAAAATAAAGTCTGTTCTAAATAGCTGATATAATTTGATAAATGTAATGAAGCTATTTACTCAGTGAAAGATGCATGTCTGCTACGTATTTGTCTAAGCTGTTATAAAACTACATGCATTTATTGTGCATTTTAGTACGTGCAGTTTTATTATACTGGAAATCAATGAATAGTGAATTCATTATTTAGTGGATAATGTATCTTTTTAACTATTATCTGTGTGAAGTTACATTTGAATGGAAATTCAGTTTAATTGACACTTAAAAATGAACCAAACTTGTATTTTGATATTGTTTATTGGGGAAACAAAACTATGGAAATTGCAGGAAAAGATTCCTCAGAACCAGATTAAATGCAAAATTAATTAATGTATTAAATAGAGAAAGTATTAACTCACTAGTCAATTGTTCATTTTTGCTTACCACGTTCTTCAGGTTTTTAAATTGGGTCTCATCATTTCACACTTCTTCATTGCTTACAAACTGAAACTGGAAAATGAGCTTTTCTCCTTTTTCAACACGCTCTGAATCCCACAGCTTTCCTTCAGCTCAGCATTAGACTAAATTTGTCAAATAAACTGAGATAAAAAATACTCTTGTGCATCTTCATGAAACACAACTTGTCAAAAATTAACTTAGCAACCTCAATAGACCATGGTTTTAGCTTTTTAGCCAATAAATCTTAACTCTTTGTGCCTAGATTTTGTTTAAACTGTGAGGAGAAATTTGTATTGCTTCATTGGATGTAAATGATGTTAAGGGGCATTAAAGAGTCAGAATTAAATTATATTTTCCTTTAAAGTAAAACATATTTCATTTACATCAGAGAATACACATCTTATACAATGGCTCTTTATCTGTAGTTAATTTACAAACACGGGTAAGTACTGTGCATGTATGTTACTGAGTAAATAATCACTGGTTATTTATGGTTTTATAGTTCAATTTAAAAATTATTCAGTTCAATAGCTACCTTATTCCTTGAATAAGCAGCCTCTTCACTGGATTTGCATAATCAGCTGACAATATTTTAGGAATTTTGCCAGAATGCCAGATGATCAAAGAAAATCTGTGTTGTTCATTTTACGTTATATAGCCTACCCTAACCCACAGAAGCCGTTGGAAAGGGAATGTGGGACCTTGCTGTAGAGAAAATTTAGGATGACTGATGGAACACGAAGGTACAATACTAGCACCTAATCTCAGCAGGGAAAGCAAGGAAGGAGATCGGTTGTATTAAAGGGGAGGGCAAGACAGCTACTTATTTGTGGAAGAGTGGACAGTCACTGTGGATAGGACTGTAGTTAGGAAAAGAAATCAAAATGCATAGCCAAAGGTACAAAAGGAACAGCAATGGTATGGGGTAGAAAGGGAACGTGTATGTTGGGGCTTACAAGAAGCTCTCCTTTATACTTTGGTCTCCAGCAGGTTTCTTCTTTGAAGTATCATCCCAGAAATTGGAATTCTCTGACCAACATACTGTAAAAGCTTCCTCATAACCTTGATTTTAAATGCCCATTGGTTTATTCCCTTACAGTTCATCTCTCCTGTTCAGACCATCCTTGTTCACAACAGAGCTGCAGTAATTTCCTTCTCACCAAGCATCCTCCTCCCTTTTGCCTTGTCCTGTTGGTGTTGCAGGTGATTCAGATTCCTTATGATGCCTACCACGTTTATGAGGAGCAGGAGGGAAGTCATTTTACAATCATCTTCAAGGTAGCAAACATATCTGCCTTTTTTTCCTGATGATTACGTCTACTCCTACCAACCATTCCCCTCCTTCTAGTTTGGGTTCCTGATTTCAGAGGAGTATCCTTAGTGCAGGATGCTACTTTGATATTATCTAATGGAGAAAACCTGTCACTGGGATCCTTTTTTACCTTTCCCAGCTTCTATGGTACTTCTGAACTTCTCCTTAACGAACAGCTCCAGCTTTCAGTTTGCTTTTTGAGTAGAACTTACGCCTGTTTGAAGATTAGATGTCTCCAACATGTCCCTGAAAACACTATTGATTTATTTTCCTGTCTTCCTCAGTTCCTCTAATTCAACATTCTAGGTCTCATGGGCTCGAATTCTCTCTCTGAAGCCCTCATGTTGCTGATACTATTGCTGTGTGCCAATTTCCTGTGGGGAAAATACTCATCATTTGACCTGTCATAGAGTAATTTGGGAAACTGTTTCGCTTTTGGCTGAGTTTCCCCTTCATTTCTTCTCCCCATGAATGCAAAGGTGACTTCCAAAACTGTTCTAACTCACCTCACTTCCTATTGTATCTCCTGAATACGAAAGCTACAAAGCATGAACAAGTATTGTAACAGTAGCTGCTATAGTAAACATATGAGGTTTATGTTTATAAGGTAACAACTGAGAAAATTATTTCTTTGGCTTTATATGCTTTTCTTTAATGACCATAATGACATGTAAGCTCTTTTTGGGATGGTAAACAAATTTACAACCTTACATCATCTGAATTCTAAAAGGTGTCCTGAACATCAATTTCTAGAAAACCAAAAATTTTTAAAAGGACAACTTCTCATATCATATAAATTCTTAAAATTCCAAGAAAATCCAGTGTCACATAAGAATTTTACATGTATATTCCCCCCAAAAGAAAAATTTTAGAAGTATTCTAGGCATCTGTATGCAGAAAATAGAATGAGGATGTTTTGTACATCATTCTCTGGGATTGACTTTAAACACAAATTCCTTCAGTGTTTTTCTCAACTTGTAATAACTAACAAAATACCAAAGGAAGATAAGACTATCTTGAAAACTCTGTATCTGCAGACTGTCTTTCCTAAGATGGTGTATGGGCATCTTACAAAAATACTACCAAAGGTACAAGACAGTGTTTTTCAGTACCGAAATTACAGCAGCTCTAGAAGGTACAAAATGTAGTCAGTGTGAAGTGGTATAGACAATCCAGCTGTGGGGTTCCAGGATTGTAGGCTAAAGATGTAAGATGAGGACTAAACTCCAGAACTGTTGTTTTCTCTTTGGAAACTCAGTATTTCATGTGAGCCAGTGAATCATGAGTGAGACTCAGGGCCTCTATTTGCAAAATAATTGAAATTTTAAAAACATAATTGTTCATCAAGATGCCTGGCTTGGAATTCAGATCTAGGTTTTCATTTGGCAGATCTTCATTTTGAAGGCTAAGCCAATTTGAAATATGAACAAATATCCAAAACATGATGAGGCATGCATTTTTTAAATGTTTCATGAGAAGAATGTCAATTTAGTTCATATGTATACTATGTATATACATATGTATACTATACTAGGAAAAAAAAAAGGCCGTCATTTTTGTGTGATTTCAGCACCTTGAAAATATTGCTGTGCTGTGAGCTGGCATCTTATGAATTTTGCTACTGCACATGATTTTTCTCTAGACTGGTTAATTTGCAAACAACTACATGATTTGCTACGACTGTTTATGAGCAGACTGAAGTAAGAGTAACTCCAACATCTGCTATGTAAAAATCATCTTGAAATCAATAAAAAAAAAAAGCTGCTGTTATGCAGTGTCATGGATAGATCTGTTATATTTGAAACTGTACAGCAGAAATTGGCACCTTGTTGTGAAGTAACTACTGAAGGGAGCCATGAATAGAGAGGGACATATGATATTTCAGTTACTTCATATGGCCAGATTAAATCTACAACTCTGGTTTTACCTGGGTACTTGAACAAGAATCTCTAACAGCAGCAGCAGTGATACCCTGTCTCACTGCATATTTAAAGGTTGTTCTACAAGTTGCTTTTGCAGGCACAGGTACAAATGCATCAACTCCATTTCCTGTTGACCAACTTTCCTAACAGCTGGTTTGTGGGAATTTTTACAGAATAACAGAATGGCTGGGGTTGGAAGGGGACTCTGGGAGTCTGGGGTTGGAAGGGGACTCTGGGAGTCATCTTGTCCAATAACCTGCTCAAGCAGGACCACATAGAGCCAGCTGCCCAGAACCTTGTCCAGACAGTTTTTAAATAATCTACAAGTTTTTTAATATCTACAAGGAGAGAGACTCCACAAGCTCTGTAGGTGACCGGTTCCACCTGGAGTTTCTGTCTAGTATCGTTCCTTGATCATCTGGGATATAATTGTTTTTTTTTCTTTTTGTTTGTAAGCAAAGCCCTTGAGATGTCAGCATGTTATTGTTATGATGGGAATGACAAGGAAAGAGAGAAGTGGTCCTAGCCAGTGTCCTTCCTGCCCTACACTGATTATATGGCTTGTAGACCAGAACTACCATGTACTAGGTTGACTTGAAACAGATATGAAACTCTGGGCTGCTGTGCCTTTAGCTCATCATGGATGGTTTGCTACCAGCAGTGGCAATTGGAAGAAAAGAGTATAAGGTGAATAAGGATACCACTTAACTGCATGAGTACTAGGCAATATATGACAACATATCCAACAGAGCACAAAGGTTCACAGAATCATAGAATGGTTTGGGTTGGAAGGGACCTTAAAGATCATCCAGTTCCAACTGCCCTGCCATGGGCAGGGACACCTCCCACTACATAAAGTTACTCAAAGCCCCTTGCAGCCTGGCCTTGAACATCTCTAGGGCTGGGGAATCCACAGCTTCTCTTGGCAACCTGTTCCAGTGTCTTATCACCCTCAGAGTAAATAATTTCTTAGTAATAGCTAGTCTAAATCTACCCTCTTTCAGTTTAAAACTGTTACCCCTCATCCTATCACTACATTTCCTGATGGAGATCCCCTCCCCCTCTCTCCTGTAGGCCCCTTTTAAATACTGGAAAGCTGCTATAAGGTCTCCCTGAAGCCTTCTCTTCTCCAGGCTGAACAATCCCAACTCTCTCTGCCTGTCCTCAGAGGAGAGGTGTTCAATTGTTCTGATCATCTTTGTGTCCCTCATCTTATTCCTGGTCCATTCCTTATGGACCTTATTCCAACATATCCATGTCCTTCTTATTTTGGGTGGCCCAGAGCTAGACACAGTAGTCCAGGTGGGGTCTCAAGAGAGTGGAGTAGAGGGGCAGGATCACCTCCCTTGACCTGCTGGCCATGCTGCTGGGGATGCAGCACAGGATACATTGGCTTTCTGGGCTGTGAGGACACATTGCTGGCTCATATTGAGCTTCTCATTAACCAACACACCCAAGTCCTTCTCTTCAGGGCTGCTCTCAATCCATTCTCCACCTAGCCTGTATTTGTGCTTGGGATTGTACAACCCAGGTGCAGAATTTTTTACTTGGCCTTGTTGAAAGCCTTCATGAGGTTTGCTGGGCCCATCTTTCAAGGCTGTCAATGATGTCAAGGTTTCTCTGGATGGCATCCTTTCCCTGCAGTGTGTCGACTGCTTTACACAGCTTGATCTTATCGGCAAACTTGCTGAGGGTGCACTCAATCCCACTGTCCATGTCACCAACAAAGATGTTAAACAGCACTGGTTCCAGTACTGACCCCTGAGGAATGCCACTCGTTGCTAGTCATCACTTGGACATCGAGCCATTGATTGTAACTTTCCATCTCTTCATTAAAGTGCTTTACTATAGACCAGACCACAGAGGACTAATATGTAATTAGGAGGTTACAATTCCAAGACTGCTGTCCTTTGGTAAGTGGCAAAGTGCTTGTTTAAGTGAGAGATAGTCGGACACAGTGGCACAGACTTCCCCGCATGTGTGTTGGCAGAGAACGTTTATACAGAAAGACCTATTTTCTAGAGTGCATGTTGGTTGCCAGAAGCTCTGTTAAAAGAATGCTTCACTGAACAAATTAGGTTTAAAATGTGTGTGTGATTTGTCAAAATTATAAAGTGCGGGGGTGATACTCAGCTGACTTTCCGTAGCTGTCTATTGTAGAAGGCTATATTTGATCTAGTCGCTCTTGGCTCCCTTTGCAGCCAATAAAGAGAAATAGGCACTTTTAGATCATGACTCATCTACACTTAAAGTAGATGCCATTTTTGCCCTAATACCGAAATGCCTGTAATTGGCTATAAGAAGAGCTGTGTTTGACTGCCTGAGATACAGACATGCAAAGTGAGGTGAGATGATTCCCACCCTGAGATACTGTTGTTCCAGCATGACTGTTCCCATAATACAGTCACAAATAAGAGGTGTGTAACTCAACAGAGAAAATGTGTGATTGATACTTCCTCTATTAGTGCTGCAAAGCTATAGATGCTAGGAAGCATGTGTCATTTGTAAAAGGAGGTCAGTTAATGGCTAACCAGAAAGAAACAAATAGCCAAGGAACGATCTGTAAGAGTATAGTGAATATTTAATTTGACAGAATCCATGCTGAGTAATGTGCATTTTTTTATATGACAGTCCACTGCAACACAGCATTACTAATATACCCAAATTTCTCTTACTTTGAGCTTTATTCTACTCTAATAGCACTCTTACACACATGTAACTGCATGGGTTTCAATGAAGTTAATCCTGGTTTAGGTGGTGTACGTGACAGGGGCATTAGTCTTCTATTGCAATTTGCTTCTGTTCAATCTATTTGTTCTTAGTAAAACGGATTTTCTGTCTGTTCCTGCAATACAGTTTTGTGCTATGTTTTGCCAAGTGATTTCTGCATTAGTATTTCCAGTGAAACATTGTCACTAATACTTCTTTGTTTTATTACTGAGAATTTACAGTCCCCTTTTCATCTCCTAAATATCTGCTTCTAAAATTTGAAAATCCTACACTTTTGGTCTTGAATCTTCAACTGCTTTCCTTCTCTGCTGTTCTCCAGGCTGTGCTCTGCAGATTGACACGACTGACTCAGATGCCTTGATACTATGGAGACTCAGATATTATGGTAATAAGCATGATAGATACATTAGACTCCAAGAAGGACTTCAGGGTCATCACAGATACTTACCATAACATGAGCTGTCTGCAGTGCTGTGGCTAAAAAGGATAATGCGAACTTCAGAATTACATTAAGGGGAAGATATATCAAGCAGAGGTAGGAAAATAATCTGAAGTTTGGGTCTGTGTGCTTCTTCACCTGAAGCATTGCTTATGGGGCACAGCTGGAGGCAAAACATAGCACGGATCTGTCAGTGCTGTAGTGAGTTGCAGGGAGTCCATGTCTTTAGATATGCTGCAAGTGTAAAGCAATCACACATTCATGATCAAGGTGATTATCAGAGTTTGGAAGAACATTTTCTCTTGTATTAGACAGATTAGTTTGGACTGTGGCTTAAATTTTTACTTATTTATTTATTTATATTTATTTGGCTTTTGCAGTGCGAGGTAAGGGATATTCAGTCGTATTTGGTCTACTCGGTGTTCTGACTCTGAACATCTCTCAGACTGTGACAGCACATCTCTCTTTCCCTCTCCCCTTGTTCTCACTAGCAGGACTGAACGGCTGGGATTTTACAATCCATACGAGGTGTCTGGATAAAGCTGAGTTTCAAATGACAATAGGCAATCAGCCTAGACAACTTCCTAATTTCTTCTCTTCTCCATGAATGTGTCCACAGTGGAAGCAGGTGTGCTCTGCATCATGTCCCCCAGCCTTAATCCCCACGTGGCGGTTACCAGTGTACACATTTTCCTCAGTTTTCTTGGGAAGCAAACCTGTTGGGTAGGCAGAAAGCCATCCCGCGCATTTTGATAGATTGTCTATATAAACAGTCTGGGAATAAGGGCTGTGGAGCAGGGACTCAGGTAGTTTCTAGGGAAGATTTACATTTAGCCTGCTACCTGAACTCTGTAAACTACTCCTAGGAGTAACTCCTAGGAAAGGATCCATAAGAGCCTGACTTCCTGTTTGTGTAAGAGCGTGACAAGTAAAATGATGTCCCTAAGAAGTCCAACAGAAAACTCTACTTTCTGCCACTAACATATGTGCTCACCAAAAGGCCTAATAATATGCCTGTAATTCTGAATACAGGCAGCACCACAAGATCCCTAGGAGTCCAGGAAACCATGTCTGAATTTATGCTGCAATGTTGGATGACTCACATTCACCCAACTATACTCTAGCTAAACTCTCATCTGGAAAACATTTTTGCACTTTAGTTGTCTTTAATTAAATGCTCAGTATTTGCCCCTTTAGTACAGAGAGGATAAGTATAGTATTCATTTGGCAGATCAGAGCACTAATTTAATGAGACCCATGAAAACAATCAATAACTTTCCCAAAGATTGGCAATCAAGGTCAGGGAGAAACAGAAGGAGCATTCCTTGCCCCCAGTGTAAAAGCTTTTGGAAATTGTGTGATATTTCTTTGAACTTATGTCTGAAATTCCTTAAAAGTGGTTTAATGACAGGGGAAAATATTTATATTAAGCTTGCAAATATGGGCTAGAGAGGGCAACTGCCTACTACGTGACCTCAAAGATTAACACTATAGCATTATCATGAGATCACAGGGTAGGAAAAAATCAGATAAATGTTTTAAATGGCAAGTCATGTCAGACTAACACCAAGGACTTTAACAAATGAAACTTTCTTGTTAACAAACTGACATTATTGTATTTAAAGGTCAGCTGACAAAAGGGTATGACTCCCAGGCAATCTCTCACAGGCTGTGAGCAGTACCTCCCTGGGGAGAGACTGACCTTTTCCGGGGGAGGAGCTATCAATGCTGATAAAAGTCAGTCATTTCCAAAAGAAATATAACAATAATTATGCACTGAACTAGGAGTGGACTTCCAGTAGCTATATGGTTGCTCTAGGGCAGATGAGACACTATGGAGTCCATTGGTTCCATTCTTCTGCACATTTTCCATGGTGGTTGTATGTCGATGGGTGCACCGGTCATATGGAAGCAGCTTGCAGGAGCTCAGATGAGAAATGTTCTTAGAATCATGGAATCATCTAGCTTGAAAGGGACCTTTAAGATCATCGAGTCCAACCACCAACCTAGCACTGCCAAAACCACCACTAAACCAAGTCCCTAAGAAGCACGTTTTGCCACAGAAACTGGGCAATAGTGCCTTTCCAGATAGCATTGCATTTCAGGAGCTTTTGAAGAAGATTTTCTCCCCATCTGCTTATAGTGGATTTTCTTGCAGCTTTCTTGACTGCAAGAACAGTGCACCAGCTGAGAACTGAGGCTCATTACCTTGAAATTATATTAAGATGAAATTCCCTTTTTCAGCCTCCATTTGAGCAAATCTGTTAATAAGAGTGTTAGCTGAATGACTGGAAGCTCCTTGCACCAAACAGTTTCTTGGATGCCACACTAACCCCAACACAGCTAAGGGCAGATATACTGAACACCCAGAGCAAACTGCCCGAGATCCATCTCACATGCACGGCAAGTACAGCATTACTGTGTCTGACAAAAGGATAACATGGAGCAGAGGCCAAAGAAGGGATCAGGTCACGTACACTGTTCATTACCAATATATCCTCACTTCAGAAATGCAGCTGTGGTGTGCCAGCTATGCGTTAGGTCTCCCACCTGTCAGAGGTGGTACTTGGACAACTTGTCAATGAACATCTCACGTAGCAGGGGTCAGTGAATACTGTAACAAGGTATTTGTTTTTGAAAACTAAGTTCGGTCTTACTGTATTCAAAATAGGATATGGAAGGATGCTGAAAAATAATTTTAAACAAAGTTTTTTAAATTGTGAGGTTATGTGTATTTTCTCAATGCTTTTCTAGCAAGGGAGCTGCTGTATATGTTACAGAGCACACTGGGCTACACTGCATCATCATTATAGGAAAACTCCCATCATCCTCAGGGTATGTACTCTAGTTCAGCTGTAAATTATTGGAATTGACACTGGAATCACTTGTGGGAAATTCTGTAACCTGAACTATGCAGGAAGGCATAAATGATCTTAATAATCTTTTTTTGGCCTTCAAAATTTATGAATTGATGTTCATTGCAGACTGCTTTTTCCCTGCCAGGGATACATCTTTTACTCCGAGTTTGTAATTCTGCAGGAGAAAGCAGCACTGCAGTTAGATTATCCTGCTTTCTACCTACTGAACTCCAGTTCTTCTTTCAGTTTAATGAAAACAGAGTCAAAATCCACTGAGCTACCTATGAGACAAAATAATCCTAGTGGTAAGAAAATGACATCCACTGTGTTTAAAAGAGCTTGTTATTTGACCATTTAAATTACCAAATTAGGACGTACACTGAGACACAAAAGCTCGAGAGGAGTTCTCCATGTGCAGCTACCAGAAATTCATCACCTGTATTTGTTATGCTGCAGAGACTAAAGAGAGACCGTCAGTTTCCTCCATGAGCAACTGGCAAGGTTCTGTTCTATCTGATAAATGATGCTACCTCTGTTTAGGGACTCTGGTTGAGACTGTTTTGGCGTTTAGATTTGGGGAACAACTTTGGTGACAAATGTGTGGCTGGAGGCTCTTGCATTAGTCTGGAGTCACTGAGGAGCATTAGCAGTCACAGGAAAAGCAGCTGCACTCTGACGTCCTTACCTGAGCCAGATGTGTACCTCTACTGGGGGAGGATTGCTGGAAATTGTGTTCTAGTGTTGTCAGCTATATGTTGAAGCCTTTTGCCTCCCTGAGTCTGCTGATCAGCCTATTATGAACACCATGGCATTATCCATGACTGCTGTTTCCTGATACCTCCTCTGCTGAAACCTTCATCTTAGCTCATCCATCACAGCACTCATTTAGTTGAGATTCACCTTGCTGACCCAAGCATATTTAAACCACTTCTTGCTGCTCTCACGCTATTCTAGGAATACAGGCTATATCATCCACCTCATTAGTCACCGCCAGTGACTTCACACACAACTCAGGAATATGGTGCAAATTACTCAGAGATCTTCTAGCTATTATCTTCTAGCTATCAGTAAAGCAAACCATCTGAAACTTCCACCAAAGTGGAAAATTTAGGGAGTGAAAGAAAGTAGAAATTTTAGGGAGTGAAAGCGTCCAGCAGCTACTAAAAATTACAGCTCTTGATTTTAAAGGCACACTCATATCCTAGTTCTATGTTTCCACTGTTTTTGCCCTTTTCCCTGACCTTTTCATTCATTAGCCATCTTTTCTGGCCAATCCCATTTCCCTAATTCTTGAGCAAGACCCTTCCTCTGTAGTATGCCTGTCACGTGAGAGAGACCTCCTTGTTCTTTAATTTCATGGTTTTGTTGCAAATATTGTACTTCAGTACGTCTATTTGAATTTTTAACTGCATGTGCACACTCTAGAATATTTTGGAGATCCAGTTTGTGTCAATGACAATATTCAACTGAAAATTATGTTAAATAGGAGGCCTACAATACAAGAAAAAGGATCTACTTACAAAAACCGACACAAGACATTTTCACGTTGTACAGGCCACAGGCAGACATTGGTGCATGTGCACAGCTCATTCCTATGCTTTGTCATGTTGCCTGTCACCCCTTCTGCTGCTGAAGAACTGAGTGCTGCCTGTAAGTGAGGCTACATTAATTAATATGCATTAATCTCCTCATTGTTAAACATAGAGGGTTTTATATAAAGGTATCTGCAACATCATTATTGCTGCCTAACATCGGTTGCATGACTGTTGTGAATATCCTGCTGGAGTTCTCACATTCACAGCAATTCCCCCCTTTCCGGTGAGCAATGGAAGATCAGTTTACTGTCCTCCTTCTTCCTCTTCTACTCACCTAGTTAGAAACAAAGCCACCTCGAGGTGTTACTGCAGAAGGTGTAACACTTCTTTCTTTCTGCAGAATATCAGTGAACCACAATTCTCTTCCAAACCTGCATGATTTCAGATGAGGCAGGTTGAGGAGAGAACTGCAGGCAAAAATAAGGCAAATTTAAGGCCTGTGCCACTAAAGTCAATACAAGTTTTACCATTGATTTCAGTAGATACAGAAGTTCAATCCTGGGTTCTTTTAGCATCTTTTAACAGAACTGACTCACGCCTGGAAGTGTTCAAGGCCAGGCTGGATGGGGCTTTGAGCAACCTGGTCTAGTGGGAGGTGTCTCTGCCCCTGGTAGGGGGTTAGGAACTCGATGATCTCTAAGATCCCTTCCAACTCTAACCATTGTGATTCTGTGATTCTATCTCTCTTCTTTTATGCATTGCAGCTGTATCAGTTGTGCTTCAAATGTCACAATTAGTTTTAAACAAAAAAGCATAAAGGTGTTGCTCCAAAAATCCATATGCTTCATATGTGGTAACTGGGAGTACTACTAATGTTAAGGCCTTCACAACCCATGGCAAACCAAACCTCTAATGTGTAACATCTACTTTTATATATAAAAGGACAAAATAAGTCCGTCATCCATATGTTCTTTTCAGCAATCTCAGAAGCCTGTATGAAACTGCGTGTTTAAAAATTCATAACTTTTCAAGTTGTTGCTATGCCTTTTTCATATATCTCAATAAAAGCTACAGAAAAACCAAGACTTAAACTTTATGTTTAAGGTTTTTTTCTTGCTGTGGAAACCATTCTACTAAATTACATCAGCAAGCTGTGCCTACATATTTTGAAATGTTTATAGTAAACTCAGCCTATTTTGCTTAAGGGTCTAAAACCACTTCTCTTTGGGTTGAGGGCAAATCAGGGCACAATTTCAGAAAATGGGATTTTTCAACATATAATTGTGAGCACTTAAAAATATGGATGATTCACAAAACAGGGGACCTTTCATACTTTGCTACAATCATTGCTATTACTTTCTTTAGAAATGTAAATTCATTTTCTCTAGCTGTTGAGAACATAAAGCTATATGTCTAGAAAGAATTTCCCTGCCTGGGAAGAGAGATCTTTTCAGTTGAGTTCCTAATTGGCTTCATTTGTGCAACCTGAATATTTTGACCAGGGCATGTGTTCTTTCTGTTCTGTTCTACTTTATTCTATTCTGTCTATCCTGCCCTACTCTACTATACTCTGTCCCCACCATCATCATTCATGAATGCATTAATCTGGAAATGATCAAATGCTAAAATAAGAAGTGAAATTTTTTTTTTTTCCCTAAGTTTTTTCTCTGCTAGACTGTTGAGCTTGGTTTTGTCTTGAACAGATGCCTTCAGAATAACTGGAAATTGTTCAGTGGCCACAGTTTAGGCATTTAAAATGCAAATGTTATTGCAGATCATTTGGGAATCTCAGGTTCTCCAATGCTGGAAAACATGCATTAATCAATTTTGTGAATATAGCAATACCGGAATTCAACTTAATTTCTTACTTTAGTGTCCATTTGGACTGTTAGAGTTGAATGAATCAGTTTGGTGAGGAATGGATCCATTTGGATTAGGACCCTGATACGGGTTCTCTCCTTATCAGGTTCTTTGAAAAAGCAAGGAGATGTATCAGTAACACTTTTTCCTTTTTCTGATTAGCCACTGTAAATCTCCGCTATTGCAGAGAGATATGGCTCTTGTCATGTTCAGCAAAAATATATTAGCTGTTCCTAAGTCTGAGACAAGTTGTCCATAATGCGTATAAAAGCGGGGCTCATCCGGATCATCTCTTCCCAAATTTGATCAAGTTGGCACACAGCTCTTTTTTGAATACTTAAGTCTTTAATTACTTCCGTTACTGGGCTGCAATTGAATGATCTTGCTTATTATAGCATGCAGTGGTTTCTTGCAAGGTTGTATTGGTTTTACAATTTAAGCAAGGACAGGTGCAGAATAGCTTTAGATTGCTTGAGGTTGGGAAGACGCTGATTTGCATAGCTTCAGGGCTGTTGGAATCCTTTGGGAAGTGAAAGCAATTTTCTTTTATTTACTCTCAGTTCTATAGTTCCTTCTGCCACTTATTCTCACTGGGTCAGCCTTTCCCTTTCCTAATGTTAATGTCAGGATGTTGCACCAGAACTACACAAATAGATTTCACCTGGGCTCTTGAAAGGATACCATCAAAGTTTTGCAAATTCAAAATTTTGCCTCTTCTCTTGTCAGAAAGCAGTCAACAAATCTCCTTCTTCTGTTTCTTCAGGAGAAAAAGGAAAATTTCTTTTTATTTTCTGTCGGCATTTTCTATCTATTCTTGTCCCTTTCTTTGCCTGACTGTTCTTCCCATTTACCACTCTTATGCCATCCAACATACACAAGCTGCCTCTGCTCACTTTCCCCATTGCTCCCACTTTTACTGTATCTGTACCGATATTTAGCATTTCTAATAGTTACCCAGGTAACAAGGTCCCAACCTTACATAGTATCACTATGTGTCTCGGGCACTGGAAGTCTTGCAAGTCTCTGCTTCCTGAAGCTCCCCTTTATTCCCTCACCAATTATCTATGAAGTCTGTTTCTCACATACCTCCTCCTTATACCTTTCTAAAAATCTAGCTCTTCCTCATGGTGCTGTTACTTTTGTCAACTTCTCACATTGTTATTTGTTAAACCCAATATTTTTCTCATGCCTTGTCCAGCAGTTTCTCACATCCTGTTCGGTTTAACCTCAGGCCAGCACCTAGTCAGCATCCCAGTCATCCTCCTGTGACCCTAACACTCCCCTGCTTGCAGGTCATGTCCCAAAGGTACGCCCCTCTCCATCTCTGTGCCACTGAGCCTGAGC
Source organism: Arenaria interpres (assembly GCA_013399435.1). Lineage (NCBI taxonomy): Eukaryota > Metazoa > Chordata > Aves > Charadriiformes > Scolopacidae > Arenaria > Arenaria interpres. The sequence continues at coordinate 3,292 of VXAK01027372.1, read as the reverse complement.
AGGCTCCCGTGACACATGGGCTGCACGCACCGGGGCATCCAAGGGGTTTGACCTGTGTGAGGTGCATCAGGCTGCAGTGCAACTTCTGACCATATGCAGCACCAACACGACCCTTCAAAGCCAAAATAGAATGTGTGTAGTGAGGCACTTCCACACAGTAACACTCTTGTTAGAGCACCAGTGCATGCTCGACCTGTCTGCTCCTCTGGCTTCATTTCATGCCACCTCAGCTCTGCTTCCATGGACTGAGCACCCACCAGTTGGGTATTGCCCACTTCTGTTTGAAAATAGTGCTCTGAGAGACTGGCAAGTGAACCCAAAGACAGTAAATGAGGGTAATGAGATCAGCTGCAGAAGTGCCCTCCTGATCCCAACTAAATGCTAACACAGGCACAATAGCATCATAATAAAAAATAAGCTTAATAACTTATCTCTGGATCTGGTCTTTCAATACAGGCAATGAGATCGTATAGAATTTCACTTTATGTCTGTCTTATCTTACAATTGTATCAGGGATTTATTATTTTTCCCCAAGAAACAACACGTATGTCCCAGGACTGGGTCCACAAAGCACAGTGTTCTCAAGATTGGTTGGACTGGCCAGGTCCTTCTCTTCACTGTAAAGATGGGCTTAATTAGACACAACTGAGCACCCATGTCAAATGTTAAGACTTAAAGATGGAGAGGTGAGGCTGTGCGGATGATTATGTTGCTTTACAAAGGAAGCTGTACAGATAGTGATAAAATTAACATACCTGAGGAAGTGCTGAGAGGAATTACCAGTAATTAAACTGAGGTGCTGAGGCTCGTGGTTTTCTGAACTATGTGTGTAGTAATCAGAACAGATATATGTAAGAAGCCTTAGGGCATGGAAAGAGCATGGGAGACCTACGTAGCCAAGTTGCTGGAGTGTAATACTGTGCTGTATCAGATATCTTGCATTCAACAGGAGCCAGTACTCTTGTGTCCTGTTTCCACAGCCTCCGAGTTGAGTTCTTCCAGCTGCTCGGCTAGTGATGTGCCAGTGTGAGGCATTTTGCTAGACTTCCTAGAAAAAGGAAAACCAAGTGGCAGTTCTGAGCATAGTTTATGAACTAAGAGGACAAAATTCTTGTTTGATTGGACAAAAAAGAGAGAAGAGGAGGAGGAGAACCAGTTTTTATTATCTACAAGGCTGATGTTCTTTATCTCATTGTCTACTAGTTTGCATTGCAAATTTATGTTTATTGTCCCTAAATGCATTGTGCTGTATGTTGTACTCTTGAGTTTTATCCCATTTCTACTATTCATGAGCCATGGCTTTCTTGCTCTTTCCCTATGACATCCCAATCCTTCTCTGTGTTGACTCTGTCGCATTTCAGTAGCATAACCCCAGCCTTGTTGCTTAGGTTGTTGAAAAACTTTCAAAAGATAAGGGTAGAGAATGGTAACCTCTATCCAGATTGGTATTTCCCCCACAAGTATGACCAGGTGTCATTTTCCGTAAGTCATTTCCTTTTCCCATCAGAATTCATTTACTAATTCCCACGCAGTCAAGCTTTACAATCTGTTTTCTATATTTGAAGCACTATATTTGAAGACCAGATAGGAGAAAGACCTACTATATTTAAATTTTCCTATAAAAATAGTTTCAGGCAAGCCTTGGACAATCTGTTGTTTGGTTGACGTAGATTATGTTTTATCCCATTTTTAATTTATGTGCATGTTTTCAATTATTTTTTATTACAAAAATTTATTCTAAAGTCTTGCATAATATTAAGGTCAGAAAAAGTCATTTTGTAGCTCTTGATATCTCTTTATTCTGTGGCATGTGGTTTCTATTTTCATTATTCTTAAAGATACACTTCTGGCATTTACATTTTCTCAAAATTATTTTATATTTCATCATGACTTTTGCCCAGATTTATTTATTTATTTATTCATTGTGCAGTGGTGGTTGCCCAGTCCTTCTAAAATGCTAAACCCTTTTACTTCCACATCAGATGAAAAACTTGCCATCCTGGTCTTAGATTTTCAATGACTTTTTCAGTATTTATTTGACATATCTGTTCTAGTTCAATATTATTTTAAAAAAATCTATTTCTTTTTCTTATGTTACACCCTATTTCTTTCTTTCTCTATGTCTTTATATTTATATGGATAAAACCCATTCTGTTTTTTTATTAGTTCTTATTTCCCATAATCCTTTTCAAGATTTCTCTGACCATTCCTTCAGACAAGTATCACTTTGTCACAGTATCACTTTATTTCTAACACCTTAAATATAGAATCGCAGTGCTGAAAGGGACCACAAGAGGTCATTTAGTTCATTTTCCTACCCCAGACCAAGACCACTGCAACATGGTTGTCTATCCTGTTCTTAAATATCTCCAGTCACAGAGGTTATCCTACTTCCTCAGGTCCAGCATTTCATCATAATTTCTATCAAAATACTTTCTGCTGTTTAATTTTAATGTTTCTTGTTTGAATTTAAATGGTTTACTGCTTGCATTTTTCACCAATAACATAAATAATAGTTTGTTTCTGTCCTCTTTGCAGCAACTTTTTGCAATTTTGAGTAATTATCGAGACGGCCCTTCAGCTGTCTCTTCCTCTGGCCAGCCAGTCCTTTTTTTTTTTTTTTCCTGAGGGTGAACCTGTGTGCATGACTTCAGATTTGTCTCATTACCTTTCTCCAGACTCTGTACGACTGATTCTTACCATGCTTGAGGCCAAGTATATCCATCAGCTGAGGCTTCTGGGGTATTGCTTCCAGTACTTTGGAAACTGTATTCCTGCTTGTAAGTCCTAGATGGTATTTGTTTTTTTTGCAACAATGACACTTGATTGATTCAGGTTCAGTTTTCAGTCCTCTCTAAGCCACACACCCCTGAAGAACTGTTCCCTAATCAGTTGTCCCTTTCTCGTATTTTTGTAGCTGATTACTCCTGCCCTAATTTGTAGGACTGGCTAATTCTGTCCTTATGCTATCTTCTTCAGGCAGTCTCCTGAGTTATCAAGACTGTTTGAATTTTAGGTGAATGTACTTGCAGTTCCATCCAGAGTGGTGTCACTAGCAAGTGTAAAAAATATGCTTAATTCCATCATTCAAGTCATTCTTGAAAATATCAATTAGTTTCAATCCACAATAGACTTTTTCAGAATCCCATGCAATAAACCCTTTCATTTTCACAGTGAACCTTTGATAACTACTCTGTCAATCATTTGTTTCAATAAAACATCTTGCTATTTTTGTAGGTTCTGTTAGATGTGGAATCCTTTCCTATAGATGTATTCTCTTGGATAGTCTTAA
>VXAK01027370.1:0-43395 GCA_013399435.1 Arenaria interpres | reverse complement strand
CTTCTTGCAACGTCCCAGGAGTTAAACAGCATTTTGGCTTTCCCAGTGTGTGAAAGAGATTCAATGTAATGGGTAAAAGCTTTGAAAACTCACGTTAGTGTGTTTCCTTCTCAATGGTTCTGTTATGAATCTGGTCAGTAGGAGTGTAGGGTCACTGAAACGGAGTTGATCATGTTTCCCATGGAAGGGGCATCATTTCAGTTGTAAATAGAGTAGCTCAATTTAATTGAAAAATTCTGATGTATGCCATTAAGGAAAAACAAAGATCAGTACATCAAAAGGAGAAATTATGGTCCTGAGAGACTGACAACATACTTCTTAATCTTGCAATATGTAATTGTAGTTACGTAATGGATACAGGTTTGATGCTGTTTTAGCTACCTATAGTATTGTTTCCAGTCTTCTTTCTGTTCTTCCTACACACTACTCTTCTGCGTTGTTGTTCTGCAAATTGCTAATCCTTCCTTCCAGCTCTTTGTGCTACTGGAGTGAAGTTTATATTGTGCCTTTCATTTACCTGTTTTGCAGACTTATCTCTTCTGACCAGATTACTTTTGACTTTGGAAAGGAGCTACTCATACCTGCATGCTGCAGTGCGTAGAAACAGAGGTTTACTTTTTAAAAGAAATATTTTATGTAATAAGCCCTTGGCTGTACCATATGCTTTTGATATTGAGAAAGCTGTGTGATATGCAACTAACTTTTGTGTAATAGATTGCTTTGGAAGATCCTCTTTTATAGTCTGTTTTAGATCTTCTCCCTTATTCTTAGCACAGGTTGGGAGATGTTACTGCAGGTTTCTGTGAAGTTTTGATCAGAAAGGCTATCCATAGAGCTACTTTAGCAATCTCAGAAAATTCCTCCACTTTGGAATGGATGGCTTTTTTAAACTATGTAGGAAACTAACAAAAAATACAGGTTGTTGAAATTTTATTATTTCACGAAAATAGAAGGACTCTGTTAAATTGGTTTTATTCTTGTGTCATTTGAACTGTACTTTAAAAAAACCCAAAATCCCACCATTCTTTATCTATCAGTTGCTTTTGTTTCTCGTTTTTCTTTCCCATTTTGAAGTTTTTCAAACATTAAATAAATGTTTTCAAAGCTTATGAGCTGAAATATTTTATATCAGTTTTGAAATGAAACTTTTTACTGGAGTCTGTTAACAACCAAATTTCTGAAAGACATTCTTGTCAAACTGCAGTATTAGAAATTTTGCTTGAAGTTACAGACAGAAAATACTACCTCATGTAGTTTTTCCCAGATATTCCCATTGCGAACTTCTGTGAAGCTAAGGTACTTACACTATACAGTAGAGGAGGGCTTCTGATGATACAATATGTTTAAATAGCATGTGCTTTTTAAAAATAACTTTATAGGAAGTTGAGTTCTGAGTGATATAAGTTGAATTTATTAACAAGTTTTTTTAAAAAAAAAAGAGCTTTCAGAAAAACTGAGCAAACAGCAGTTTGTACTGCTATATCTCATTCAGATTCTGTATTAAATCTTTCAATCACTTTATAAAAACTCCTTTATGTTAAATATCAACAGGACTGTTTTTCTCTTTTGAGTGCAAAGGCAATCTAAAACTTGAACATCAAACCATAGCCATTAATTGGGATACAGCCAATGTCACCAGTGTATTTTAAATAAGGTAGCACATAGTAGAAAATGTAGATGAGGTAGAAAGCTAGAATAAATTCCAGCTCAGTCTTTCATAGGTTTGCACCATCAAAAGTAACTGACATTTATCTGTTTATCAATAATTGCATTATTGTGATTGTAATTTAAAATAGGACTTCAAGACAGTTCGCTCTTAGATACGCTTTCCTTCAAATCAGTAGAGCAGAAACCACGGTGAATGTCTCAAAAAGTAGTGTTTCTAGTTTCCTTAGTATTTAAGGGTGCAAAATTGTTTATCAATGCAACAGTGATTTTATAAATGTAAACTGAAAAAAAGGCAACCCAAACCCTACTGATAGGATCAGACATTTGGAAAAATAGTGTGTTTAGTAAGCTCAGTTTTCTGTTGCTTTATACTGCATTTCTCATAGCATGGTCAGTTTATCACTTTTGGCAGCAATTCTGATCCTAGTCAGATGTGGTATAGGGTGGTATAGAGTTTTACACTTCTGCCTAAGATTTCCATTATGTTTATGCTGCTTCTAGATACTTCACTGTACTTCTAAGCATGATTTTCAATTACCATCTTTAGGCTGTGACATAATAGGTTTATTATGAGGATTGCTGAGGATTTATTTCTGTTCGTGTGGAAGAAGCAGTCTTGGAAAATTATTATCAGGTGGTCTCTATTACAAATTTATATAACACCTACTAGCAGAAACAAGAATGTAGTCTTAAAAGCATGCAGGTATGAGACTTGCTAAAAGAAGGTCGATTGTGTTATTTTTCATCTCAGGCAATATTTGTCTGTGGAAAAGAGCTGCAGAAATTCATTAAGATTAAATATATGCTTTTCTAAAGAAATTAATCTAAAATCATATACGTTTCACTACCATGCTTTTTATTTTTGAGAGATTTAATTAATCATCTGTAATACTGTAACAGGACCACTGCATTTAACTGTTGGTTGTTACCGTCATAGCAAGTGCCATGGAATATTTTCCTAAGAGTTGCAGTGTGTACTACAGTATGTAGTATATACATGTTAGACTCAGTTATTAATATTTATTATTTTGGAAGCAATAAGAAATGGTTTATGTGTCTTTTTTCGGTTAGATTTCATAGTGCACACTAGAATTTTTAAAATACCTCATCAAATCAGAATTGACCAGGATTCTAAAAGGCACCTGAGTGAATACTGAATTTTGACAACTAAAGATGAAAAATGACCGACTGGTTTATCTTTATATATGCATGTATAAATAAATGCATACGTGCATATACATACGTATGTATGCATACACACTCTTCGTGACTGAAGTTGAATGCTGTAGCAAATACTGCGTGGTGAAGCTTTATACGGTGCAAATGAACAGGCTTTTTTCACAGTGTGTACTGGAGTGATAATGTTTCTTGAAGCAACCTCTGTGCTGCTAGTTGCAGTGACAAGGCCTGTGGGCTGGTATCTTCTACATACATAGAGCTTATGGGTAGTACTTTGGGGCACTGCATGAATAATAAACAAAAATATATAATTTGGAGGGAGACGATGATGACTGGAAACAATCAGCATGGTTTTACCAAGGTTAGATTGATTGCCATCTATGATAAAACAGCTGGATAAGGCTGTGGATGAGGGAGAGCAGTAGATGCCATTTATCTTAATTTCGGCAAGGCTTTTTGGACAATGTCTCCAAATATTCTTGTGTCCAATTTACAATGTTATGATCTGGGTGGGTGGACAAATAAATATATAAAATACATAAAAATGGTTGGGTGATTTGACTTAGAGGGTAGTGATTAATGGGTCGTACTCTAGCAGGAGGTCAGTGACAAGAGCACCACAGAGATTTCTTCTGGGATTTGTCCTGTTTAACACTTTTAGCAGTGAGCTAAAGGAAGTGATATATTGCACGTTTATGAAGTTTTCAGTATTTTAGGGACCAGTCCCGAGGGCAGAAAGATCATCCAGAATGACCTAGACAGGAGTGGGCCAACAGGAACCCTACAAAATTCTACAGCAATAAATGCAAAATCCTGTCCATGGGAGGCAGGAATGCCCCTACAGTGATAAAGGTTGGAGGAGCAGCTCTGCAGGAATGATCCAGGGGGTCTTGGCAGACGGGAAGCTGAGCGTGATCCAGTCCTGTGCCCTGGCAGTGAAAGGTGTGCTAATGGCACCCTTGGCTCTATTAACAGGAACACAGGCAGTAGGTTGAGGGAAGAGATTATCCCCCTTTACATACTTATTCTTTAGATGTGTTCTAGAAAACTCCATCCAGTTCAGGGCCCTTCAGTATGAGAAAGGTATTGGTAAACTGTAGAGAGTTCAGCGAAGGGCCACCATGATGGTCAAGGGGCTACGGCTTTTGTCCTAGATGGGGAGGCTGAGGAAGCTGGGTCTGTTAACCCCAGACTAGAAAGCTTTGGGAGGCAGGGGAATCTAATAACAGCCTTCCGGTATCCACAAGGAAGTTAATGAGATGATGGAGTCGCAGCAGTGAATGATGAGGGGGTACAGAGACAATGAACATAAATTAAAATGAGAGGTTCAGACTGGATATAAGGAAAAACTTTCACCATGAGGTCAGTCAAGCAATGGAAGAGGTTGCCCAGTGTGGTTGTAGAGTCCCAACATTTGGAGGATTTCAAGACCCATCTGGATGAAGCCCTGAGCAAACTGGTCTAACCTAATAGTTGTCCCTACAGCGAGCAGGAAGTGGGACTTGAGACCTCCTGAGGTCCCTTCCAAACTCAATTATTCTTGGATCTTGTAATAAGTGGTTGAAATATGCACAGCTGTACACAGCTGGAGAGGAATTCTACTTTATCATTCTTTCTCTGTGCTGGGGAGATGTTGCTTCTGAAGACTTCTGAGTTGTTGCTTAATATATAAGCTTACTAAGAGTGCCTTACAAAGAGGTTAAATACAGTAGAGACTTAAAACATGGAGCTGAATTCCACACCACATTGCGAGTTCAATAAAAATCCATGCCTTGGGCACAAACTTCAGCAACTTTCTCCTGGGGGAGAAAAATTAAGCTCATCTTACCATGACACCAAAGAGCATCCTTCCTTCCAGTAAACCTGTAAGCGCTGTGACCCAGTCTGTTCTCAGCTATTTCACTTGTTTTCAGAACACTGTAAAATGCCTGGCACTGGGCTGAAAAGATAGGCTATTTGAACAAGAGTCCCAAATTCCTGTGTATGAAAGGCAGCTGACACTGTAAAGAGCACCAGCTAAGGCTGCACTTTCATCTCTGGGTATATGCTACCATGTTGTGATATGATCTTATGGAGCTATTTAGAAATTCAGATATATATATATTTTTTTTAATGGCTAGAAAAATGTAACAGAAAATGCCCTTTTGCCAACATAGAATGCATATGAATGAATGCATATTCTGTATCTGTTTAAAATGAAAGTTAGACAGCTCTTTTGGGGTTCAGCTTCCATCTTTTGATTTGTTCAAGTGCATTGTTAAGTGGCTTTCTGTAACTAAAAGTTGTCAGTGTGTTATTTAACTCAAAACTTTTTACAAGAAGATCCCCTCATATGTTTCTGCTTTGATATGCCACTTTGGAAGGCCTGTAGAGCCTGATCCAAGGCTAAGTGCAACCTCTGGAATTTATTTTTTCATTGACTTCAGTGAACAGAAGCTCAACAACTGTTCCATTTGCAAAAAGCTGTTTGGCAGAAGGAGAGGACAAGTGTGCTCCTTCCTTTTAAATGCTTCCCAAAGGAAGCAAGATGGCAAGAGAATCCTATGTAAACTTTTCCATTAGACCTACTTACTGTAAAGCGTGGGTCTACCTCAAAATTTAAATTTGGATCAGATTTGTCTATATCTTATCCTTTTTTAAGAATTTTTCATGATTTATTCTGTGCTCCAATTTGCATCTGCTTTCAGATGGCAAAAGAGAAACTTACTACAGCATCTGGAGGGCCATTTGAAAAAGGAATGTCCTTACCAGTATAATTACTGGTATAGTATGTGGACTAATTCCTCTTCCTTTATTGTTTAGTCCCAATACTAATAATACCTTTGTCATTGAACAGCTGCAGAGTTCACAGTTACTCAAGCAGTACAGGACTGTGGGTTTGGGCTCCTCTGATGGTTATAGTCCCAAGATGCGGTGTCATGCCATGACTTCAACTTTCAAGTTGCTGTCATAGGAGTTGCAGGGAGTTCCAGTATGGAACTTTTGTACTGGGTGAAATGGGAGCTCTGGTAAATTATCTTTTTTCTTGCAGGGTTATTTGGCAACTTCAGTGCTTATGTTGGCACTGTTTGGTTATAAAAGCTTCCAATTAGAAAATTTTGTCTTTTTGCCTGAAAAAGTAAAGTTCACTTTAAGTTAATTGAAGCCTATATATATATAGATTGCTACGGAAGATATTTCACCTGTTGTTATATAAAACTGTGTTACTGTTTGTGTTTCAGCTGAGTACTGTTTAACTAAATGTTTCTTATATTAATTAAGCTGTACTAAACTCTTGTGAGATACATTTTTAATACAAATAAATTAACACAATGAGAGCTATTAAATATTGTAAAAACTCCAGTATGTATGCTAATGTTATAGGAGACTAAGAAACATTTTATTTTTAAGGAGTCTAAGTTTATGTAATTGTACTGTCTTGAAAAAATACTTTAATCTTGCTCATCTGTTTTAAATGGCCACCTTTTGTCAGTATAATAGTTAGGACAGTCAATGCTAATTTTTGTAATGTCTGACTATCACTCTTGACGTTAAAGATTATATCACAGTCTTGAAGAAGGGGGTGGCTGGCTTTTGTTTCAGTAGTAAAATACTTTTGGTAAAACTGAACACTGTGGTCTGAAGAACTTTTTGCAAATGTGTATATAAAATGTTGTTTCCCTTACTTTTCAAATTGGAAAAAAAAATCTACTTAGTATCTGGGGGTTTTCCTTGTCCCAGTAGTAAGCTTGCTATTTCATTTTAGAGACATAACATTCTTCAACTGTTTTATTTTATGTCTGAGAGTTTTCTGAAGCCTTTCAATATTTTAAGAGGTATTTTTACACCGTATTGCTTTCCAGAAAGTCATATTTTTCAGCTTCAAACATTGGAAGCTATGCCTGTCCCCTCCTTGTAACCCTTCGATACACCTTTTAATACTCCAATCTGTGGTAGAGTTTGTCCGAGAGGAGACTAGGGGGCCTGTTTTGTGGAATTTGAAATGCTGACAAGTCTGGCGACACTGGATGTGCGATTGTCCCTCGGAGCTTACATCCAAGTTTGTTGTACTAGGCAGAGAATAGAATGTGGGAGAAGTTATTCTGAGTGTGTGTGCATGTGATTGCAGTTTCCAAGGAGACCACCTTCTTTGTCTGAACATGTCCAAAATGATTGCCTAATTGATCTCATCATGTGGGACACTCTGTCTGTCTTTCTGTCTGCTTCTCTTGTGCATTCTTTCCTCCACATTGTTAATCAAAAAGTAAAAAATGAAAAGTTACATTCTCAAAAAGAGGCAAACAAAGCCATTAGCCTGCCCAAACAACGAGTTTGGACCGTCCTTTAGTCAAAACCAATTGCTAGTGTGTCACCAGTATGGATGTGAAACATGTTGTTGCTAGTATTTCTTCCCAATCTGTGCTATAACTCGTGCATAGATGATGCTAAGCGCTTCTTTGAAAGAGACAGCTGTTAATGCTACTACTGAATTTCCACTAATTATAAAATGAAAGGACCAGCTCTCTTTTCCTTCTCACAGCTCAATAGTCTAGTTTCGCTGATTAAAAAACCAACAACAAAAAATCCCCCAAAACACAAAAAGCTCAGGGAAGGAGAAGATGTCAGTTAGCGACAGTGCTGAAAAGCATGCTGATGTGCTTTTTTTGTTGCTTGTGGTTTTGTTGGTACTGATGATTTACTAATGAAAGCCAAAGCTTTTTAAAATTTAGTCCCTCAACACTGGAACTGGAAATGAAGAGCTCAAGTTTAAAAACATTCTTGCTAAAGGGAGGAGAAGATTGCAGAAGGCAGTAAGAATAAGGTGCTGAAGCAAAACTGGAGGTCAGTGAATACTGCTATTCATATCACTCAGGAGAACAGGGGATTTAGCCCAAGCCTAACTTTCTTGCAAAGAAAAGACTCTTCTTAACTTCAAGAGATATTTAACCTTAACTATGGACACTATTAGAATATTATTGAGACAGAAACTGAAATTACATCGCAATTCAGTACGTAAAAAAGCATATTGAAAACATGTTAATAAATAAATTTAATAACCACTGAAAGAATTTTTTTTTAATCCTCTCAGCTTTTTGTCTTGTTTTGGTTTGGTTTTGGTATTTTTTTTTGTTTATTTTTTTTAATTTTTTTTATAACAGTCCTTTTCCCAGCAAATGCAGTCGTTAAAAAAGATGAACATCAGTTGTATAGCTTGGTTTTGTTTGTTTATTTGTAATAAGTGTCTGTAATCTGTGTAAAACTGGGGAGAGGGCATAGTCTGTGTCAGTTTATCTACTGTGTGTCACACTGGGGGTAAATACCAGCTGGTACATGAAAAAGGTCCAGGCAAATGTAAGCCAACAGAAGTAAGCATGGACAGCTTGAGGAGCAGAGTCTGAGAAAATAAGTGGAGTCTGCAGCAGCCACAGCTCTCAACTTTCCTGGTGGCATTTGTTGGATAGAATATGATTAAGCTGTCTCTTCAAGAAAAGATCTCCATGATTCTTAGAAGTTTTTCCCTCTCTGCCTTCACTATAAACTAGAAAGAATAGTTTCACAGGCCTTTGATCTTGCTGACTCTTACTCCTTCCTTGCTTTACTCATATGAGCAATCCTGTTGAGCTGCTGGGTACAATTAAACATGAATGAGCATCATCAGAGTTTTTGCAATTATAGACAACCTTAGCATATGAGGATTTCAAAGTAGTAATTTGCAGGGTTTACAAGTCTTTTTGACAAAGAGTATTTCTCTGTGTTTCATAAAGTTGAAAATTTAGGCAATAAGCAGCTTGAGGACAACTTAAAGTACTCAGAAGTCCAGGGCAGAGCACATACAATTTTATAGACTGGGACCATTAGGTGGGACAGAGCAGGATGCTGTAAACCTGGGTGAAACAACAGTCGTGCCCAGTGCTTGGCTTAATTTAGAGTGGCCTGTTGTATACAGAATGTCATGTTGATAAGAAGACACAGTACTGTGGCTACGAGTCCTAAATGTCTGTCACAAGCTCTGTGGTCCTCCCTCTACACCTCTGGGGAAATTCCCAAGCTGTATTTAATTAAGACATGATAAATGGTGCATTTGAAATAATGAGTATCTTTCTCCCTTTCTGTCACTCCCCTCAAGGTCTGGCCAAAGTCTGAGGCCACTTCATATCTCTTCTTTTCTGCAAGAGTTACATGAAGAATGGGCAGGACTCATGATCTTTTAATTTGAGTGTCTTACATTTTAGATAAGAGGGAAATCAAATTTGTAGCTATACTGAAATATTATTTTTTTAAATAATTCCTGTTTGAACCTACTTGTGTTTCTTGTAAACTGTTGAACATAGTTCATCTTATAAAGGCTGAGCTAGGAGGCGGCACTTTGCAAAGTTTTCCAGGGAGACCTGTTCCCTCTGGGAATGTGACAACATGCAGCACAGCAGCCATGAGGAGAGCACTTGCAGAGGAGCAGAGGTGCTGCTCCCTCCTGGGAGTGAAGCAATGAAGTAGCTCTCACATCCAGTGCATGCACCTGCACCTCCACCTACCTGACCTCAATGAACAAGCCTCCCAAATGACACATGCCTGTATTTGGCATATGGCACGTTTGGAGTGCTGCAGAAACAGAACTGCTTTCATTTGATGTTATGGTAATTAACTAAACATTTAAAATAAATTTTTCAGACTCGCTTGATAAAATGTGTCTTTCTGAGGAAAAAGTTGAGACCTGACAATTGGCTTTTAGCGTACATTTGAAGAAATCTGGTTTCTCTATGTAATCTGTATGAGATTCAACTGGTCTGGAAACATGAAGATAACGTGTCAGTGTATTATACACACCACTAACTCAGGAGTCACAGCATTTTATTGGCATGACTGCCCTGTCACTTGTGCACAAAAATACTGAGCTCTCCAAACATACCTGCCAGACTTCTGCCCTTGTTTAGTAGATTCCGGAATAGACAGGCACACTTCTCTTCTCTCCTGTACCCTCACCTCCCAGTCATTATTCTCCCTTTTCCTAGCTCCTCCTGCAGCAAGCTACCAAAAGATGCTGGACAAGGCTCTCAAGTGATGCTTCTGACTCACAGAAAATGTATTTATTCAACCAGATTCCCAAATGGAAAATCGTTAGGTAATCTACCTCCTGGTGTTTCTATGCATTCCAGCTTTCAGATTCTTCAGTACAATATTCTGTGCCAAACTTAGGCAGACCCAGTCCAGCAAAGCCTTGCTTGTGTGAGTGGTTATTAAGCTGTAGCTAATGAGAACAATCATGTAAGTAAGAACTTTCACCTAAGGCAAATTATTTTTATTGCTATTTTTTAAGTTAACTATATTCTATGGGACTTTGACAAACAAACCTATTTTAGAAACCTATTTAAACTAAAGAAAAGGTTACAAGAGCTCCTTTTTTTTCAACTTCTACATATTTTGTGTGGCACATGCTTAACCTTTTCAGAAAGTTATTTCCATTTTGATGATACTGAAAAAGAGCCAATGTATTTTTTCAGTATTAAGAAATATTTTTGAATTCAATTAGGAGAATTCAATTAGGACAGGAGAACAGTTTACCACAGTATCAGGCAAGTCCAGAAATCAGAGCATTGAATTTTTACATGGTGTGATATCTTCCAGAAGGAAAGCAAGCATCGCACAAGCCCATAAGAAACACAAGACAGGAAGGCACAAATGGAATTGTAATTCTTCTGTGCACACTAGGACTAAGAAAGTTTTTGAAGACGTAAATTTGAATTAGATAACTCGTGCATCTTTTTTGTGTTTTAACATTTGATTTCCCCTTTCTGTGTATATAATTCTTTCTGTAACTGATTTCATAGGTCTTTTCTGACATTTTCCTTTTTTTCCCATAGCAGTGAAGGCTATTCAGTTTAAATATGTGGTCTTAAGGGTATGAGCAGCTGAGAGAACACAGCAGATACATTCTCAATTTAAGTATTTTGTCAACTTTTTCTCTTTCACCTACTATTTTGTGTAGAACATTGCTATTTTGTTACATTTGAGTGTTGAAGGGCTGAATTTTCTGACTCTGATAATATCACATAGGTGCATTCAGACCTTTTCAGCCCCTCTATAAAGCTGTTTTTCCCTGTCCTGAGCATGTAAGTGCTAGGGGCAGGACGTTTTGATCAACCACACTACTCACACAGATAAGAATCAGTATATTAGGCAGCCTTTCTCACTCTCTATTCTTAGTAGGTAAATATATCCAATGTCAGAATGGACACTATGGCATCACTTGTTCGACTGCCTTTGAAAATCAGATGTCGAGAGTAATACTACTTCATAGACATTTATGAAGTTAAAATGAAAAATTCATTCGCAAAATTATTCCTTCTCCGTTTCCCTTATGTTTTTCTAATTTAAACATTTCTGAAGAAACATGGGAAACAAAAGCATTCATAATATTATGTGTATTCTGGTTTTGCTACTCCCATGATAATGGAGCCTAATGTTCAGAAGCAGAACTTTCCATCTTAATCCAGTAGAGATTTCAGAGCTATTTCTATATTTATCATACCAATAAATAGTCATTATTTTATTGTGGTAGGTAATGTGCAAACAGAAAAAACCCGATGATGACTACTTTAAAACTTCACATCTTTTTTTCTGTCTGATACTTGTCTGTTTGTGATAGATAGGGTTCTTATTGCAAATTCACATGGTGATCATGATTTTGACTGAATCTTACATGTATAGGAGAAAAAACTAATTAGGTTTGTCTGACTAGCTCACTCAGTCCTACGTGGAAGTAGATGGTATGGGCATGGAGATGGTAAGAGAAATGTAAGTCGCAGATGTGTAGCACCACTGCAACCGAGTCTGTTGTCAGGTGGTGCCAACAGATCTTTGCAGGTTGTTTAAAGGCAGATGTCCTTTGCTTTGTATCCCAGAGTCTTGGTTCCCAGTTGTATATCTTGCAAACTTACTGCTTGTCATGACTATAACCCTAGCAGACCCTGCTTTCCTTCTGATGAAAAGTCTGAGGGTACAAGTGGAGAGGGAACTACATAGGACATCAGCAGTGTTTCCTGGGCTTGGATGATCGGGAAACAAGGATTGTCCCTCAATATGGCCAGTGTGTATGAGACTGACCAACTACATCTAGGAATTTGCCCATGTTTTGCATTGCTGCATTTTGTCAGCTAAGGCTGTTGGAGGGTAACTCTTACGCTGAGTATCATGAGACTTGCTTTGTCCTGAAGTTAAGGCTTTCATTGTCAGGAGAAGGAAGCACTTATTTCCTGAGCCATGGCAAGGAGATATCTGTTTTTCTCAGTAGTTCTAGAATGACAGTTTACTCTCATGTGTGGACGTCTAATGTCCTTATGTACATATATACACACCATTGGGCAATATTCATAAATAAACCTGTATTGGTCATGGAACTTTGTGGTTGGTTCATCAATGCATCATCTCTGGAAGAGCTTTCATAATCTCTTTTAGTAATTCAAAGCTACTTTTAACAAGACATGCATGCACACACACATATATCTCTGCCAGCAAGAGGTTTCTTTTTTTTTTCCCCCATTGCATATGTGGAATTTCTCCCCCAAATTATTTTGGCCTGATGCCCAGGAGTCCGCAACAGTCAATGGCTCAGTGGCTGTTTAAGAACTGCATGAAACAAGTCTTTATGCTGTTGGAAGGGAGAAAGTCAGAGTTTTTGGGACACATGGCACTTGTTACTCATACTCTCTAGAGGAACAGTCTTAAAATTGTAAGTTTTGCACATTAAAAAAAGCTATACGGGGTTATAGTTAATGATTTTTTAAATACATTATTTGTGTTTTTCCTTTCACCTCTGAGGGTTTTAGAGCCAAATGTACCATATTTTAGGAAAACAAGGAAAAAATAACAACGCTTATGATCATTTCATTATATGTGCAGAAGATATGTTGTATGTGATGTTAACATTTTATCGGCATTCCTTTCTGATGATTTTTATTGCTCTTGGCTTTACAGTTTAGGGGTCTTTGTGGTTAACAGGGTAATAGAGATAAAGCTGCTATACCACAGCATTTCCATTCTGTGTAACTTCTGCAGAATATTTACAGTGTGTGGATAGAACTTACTGTATAAATTACATCTCTTCCATCTTTAAGTCCAAAGAGCAATGAAAAAGATTTATTTATAAACTGGATTATAAATATGCACAATATTTTTCATGAAGGCAGCTTTTTTACCCACTTAATTGGAAGTAAAGGGATAAAAATTAATAATTGAAATACAGATGACAAGCCAGTGCAGATGGTGATTGTTTTCCTAAAGGCCTTAACTAAGAAGTCAATTGTATGTGGAGATCTACACTAAGGCAGGAACGAGAAAGCTTTTCTTGTAAGTGTCTGTGTCTTGTAGCAGCTTATCTGTGCAATGCAGCAGAGGATTTTGGCCCATGGAACTCTTTTTAGAAATGCACTATAAGCTATCCTAAAATTTTAATGGACAGTAAAACACTCTGAAGTCTCTACCTTGAAAATACAATCATACGGCACAAGGGCTGCACGAAGATGGTCTGTATGAACTTAGCTGCCCCTAGAGAAGTAATGATCTTGTCATTTTATTGTATTTAGCAAACTCTATCTGTAGTGATACAATCCTGTATTATATCCTGTATTAAACTAGGAAGGCTATGAAACTAATTTTTCATTAAAGATAATGTGAAACAATGTTTTCCCCAGTCCTTAGATGCCTGCATTTTAAAACTGGAGAGGAAACCCCAAGAAGCGTGAGTGAAGTAAAGGGACACTCATGTAGCGACATTTAAGAAGCAGCTGCTCAAGTCAAGTGTCAGAATACAAATATTGTGATATAAACACTAAAGTACATATACTGTGCCAGATGAACTTTGATACCTTTTGTTTTGTATGTTAATTACTTTATAAGAGGCAGTTTCAGAGGATAAAGCAGAAGAATATGTCTTTTTCTCATAAGACTACATCTTCTTTCTTTTTCCAAGACCCCACAAGTATATGAACAACCTCAATTTTCGTATGCTTTCTTGCTGTTGGCCTGAACAGAAATTCTGTGTGAGTACTGAATAACCCACCATGCATCAATTGTTTTTGGCATTTGATGGTTTCTTTTACAAAACATTTTAAATGCTGGAAGTGTTTCAGTTTTGAGATTTCTTCTCCAAGTCGAAACAAATTTAACTAAGTTCCAGTGACAGTCTGTTAAATATATTAATGCACCGTACTTAAATATAGTGCAGGTATTTGTTGTGACTGCTTATGAAAACTGGAACAGAAGTCACAGATTAATACTTGAAATCTGCTTTAAGACTTATGAAAAAAATAAAATTTTTTTGTATGAGTAATAAGTACAAAGACATGTGGCTAAGAAGGCTGTTGTTATATTTAATACAGTATTCCCCTTTGCATCAGGCAAGGCAGAAGTTGTCCTTGGAGAATTTTACAAAACCTGTAAATAATTTGTGCCACTCCAAATATAGTTTGTGTAGCATGTTCATTTCTGTCTTTCAGTGTGATACATCTATATTCTTTAAATCCGGGACGTATGCTTATCTGATAATAATGGCTATACTCTTGACACTTTAACTCACCAGGGGCTCAGTTCCTCAGTTTTTTTCCACCAGTGTGTTTAGTCCCACATGACTGGCCCTCATCTACATTACAGATTTCTGAAATTTGATGGCATTTTTATGCTAAAGCAAAAAAACCTACAGCTAACTATCTACAGTATTCAAAACCTAGAGCTGGAGCAAGATTTGCAAAACAGGTCAACACCAAGAAACCCAGTGCTTTTAAAAATTTGGCCACACTCTGTTTTGTGTGTGTGAGAGCTGGGTGCTTCTGCAAAGCAGGCCTTGACTAAGAAAGATGATCTCCTTCAAAAAATGTGACCCTAAAGGACTTGGCAGTATCTATTCCACTTATAGTGTAGAGCTCCAAATTCTTGAGTCGTCTGTTCTTCTGTTGGGAAGCAGCCCCTCCTACCCAAGGGAGCGTGGCCTGACAAAAAGAGCATTGAGATAATAAAACTAAAGTGCATTCCATGATCCAAAAAAGGGCAGATAGAAATACTTCTAGCATAAATTAATGCTCGTTTTTGCTGGAAGATATTATGCTGTAGAAGGATGTTGGACATTTACCTTGTTTGTGGTGCTTTTTCTCATCGGTTTTAGACCAAAGAGTGAAGCTCCAAAGTAGCATGATATATGTATATGCTATTATAATGCCTTCAGATTGAACCTGTAATTCATTAATAGAATATAATGAAATAATGTTTGCCCTGTGACACACTTACTGTAATATTCTTATATGAGGCAAAGTTACCCATCCTTCTTTCTCCCAGATCAATGCCATGAACATTCCAACACACAGGATGCCACTATGATTGAAGGTAGAATATTGTGGCAGTTTCTTATAAACATTCTTACTTTCACAATGAAGACAATGAATTTTTCTTTCTGTAGGCTTTCACCATTAAACTATTGTTATCCTGGTATCTGATATGCAGTCTAGAAAAGTGAGACTACATCTGGAAAACTCTTACCAGCGTACATGGACCTGATACCCATGTGCAGTTATTTTGGATAAATAAACCAAGACTCTGATCCAAAGCCTATTTTGATGTTCTAAAGCACAACTTACCTGATACATCCTTGTGTATTTTACATTTGTGCTAGAAATGAAAAACATGACAAAACATAAATGTAATAGTATGAAGTCAACCTACAAAAAGCAGAATGGATAGTAAAACTACAATAATCAGGCCTCAGAGAGAAGGCAATGCTGTGTTGCTGTTATGTTACACAAAAAAAAAAGCAAAAAAAGGATGAATAAACTTTCTAGAACAGAAAGTTTTTGAAGAGGATATGTTCACATCAGTGTAGAATGATTGAGACTACTGTAGTTTTTGAGAGTACAGGGGTATTTAATGTAGAAGATCTCTGATCATTCTTGTAGTTCCCAGTTTAGCTAATGTCTTTTTTTAAATGGTCTTAGTGCAGTATACAGAAATATTAATTTAAAAGGTGGGTAGAAAACCATCCATAAGATTGTCTACAGCAAAGCATACCCTTGTTTTAGTTTCCCAAATAAAGGAAATATGTACGTAGATTCATTTTTGGAATAAATAAGGGTATGAATGTCTGCAAGTCTGAATATAAAACAATCAAGAAGATTGTCTGGAGCATGAGCATATTACTGTATTAGCTTTTCCCAGTGGCAACAATAACTAAATAAATTAATTCTCGGAATAAGTAAGGGTGTAACTCCATGTATTTACTCTGGGGTTCAATTTGAGACAGTATGTGAATTCTTTTTTCTTTTCTCCTGATTCAGTTGCTTCAAATGTGATCTGCCACAATCTCAGAGAAAGTAACTTAAATTTATTCTACATTATCATCTGTGAGTGAACAGCCTGAAAATGAAAATGCTTCTTTTAAATGTGAGATTAGTTTGCAGTATTTTGTTAATGGCCATCTCTGTCAGGGAAATGAGGCATATCAAATGGATACTCCCTCCCCCCTCTCCCATCTACAGTACACTGTGACAAACTGTAAGCTCACAAGGATGTGGAACAACCTAGGTGATTTACCGCAGCCTAAAGCAGGCGTGGGAAATGCCTCCCACTTCAGAGGCGTGCTACAAACTGCCTCAGTCCAGAACAATTGGTGTAATTGTATTGCTTGGCTGTTCAATTCAGCATTTGGAGACTTCCTAATGATCCATTCCAAGTGTTTTGGCCAGGCAACCGTTTTGTACAACTAGGTATATAACCCTGTGGTGCTTCCCATTTTCTGGTATTACAGGTGGTATTCTTGTTAGGCTGGTTTTGACTGTGTTTGTAAAAAAGAAGAGGGAGCAGGCTTTTACCTTAATCATGAACTTATGGGAATATTGGAAAAAGTATCTGAACACAAGAAAGCATCTTAAATTAACAGAATGAATAATCAGAAAGACTCGTTTCCCTAGTCACACATATGTGCATCTCATGCTAATTGTGCAAATCTCTTAACATTTACCCATGAGTTCCTAAAGCTCTGATCTATAATTCATTGCAACAACCTGATTTACAGCAAAGACCAGAAATTAAGAGAATGGTTCCTACTTTCATTGAAGGCAACAGCAAAGCTTGAACCAACTTCACTGTAGTAGGACAACATGCCATTCCTCAAGATCCATCAGTATTTTCAGCATAAACCATTTTTCATATCACAGAATCATAGAATGGTTTAGGTTGGAAGGGACCTTAAAGATCATCGAGTTCCAACCCCCCTGCCCGGGGCAGGGACACCTCCCACCAGACCAGGTTGCTCAAAGCCCCATCCAGCCTGGCCTTGAACCCTTCCAGGGATATCTTCTCTCCCATTCAAGTAGTGAACTGTAACAGCAGTGGCACCAGTGTTAATACTAATAGTTAAATACATCTTGGTAAGTTATTGTAATAGGTCTGGGGCCTGCTTGGATCTTAGGTCCAGCACTCACAAGTCTACACAGCAGCACCATTCCCAAAGCTGACCTTTGGGTTGACTAACGAAGGATGCTTACGTTATATTTGGAGCAGAAGAGCAGGAATCAAGAGGAAAATCCTATAGATCTTTTGTTATCTGGTTGATGTGGCATTGGATATCTATGCTGCTGCCCATGCTGCTGTGTGGAAAATAAGAAAATGAGCTGTAAAATTGTTCTGGGGAGATGCGGCAATTCGTTTTTCCGAATAATTATGTTGTTCCCTTTGCCTTACAAAATGAGGACAAACAGC
This sequence comes from Arenaria interpres, assembly GCA_013399435.1. NCBI lineage: Eukaryota > Metazoa > Chordata > Aves > Charadriiformes > Scolopacidae > Arenaria > Arenaria interpres. Next base: position 25,830 of record VXAK01027370.1, on the reverse strand, counting down.
CCAAGGGAAACACTGTGTATGATACTATGAAAAATAAAAATATTCTTAGAAAAATGTTAGCAGATGTAACTGGGAAAAGTGTTTCGTGGAAATTAATGCACTAAACTAAACTAAAAATTGACCAATTTAATTTTTTTTCAGAGAAAATACTGACTGTGACACAGCAAAAGCCACAGAAGTTGCATCAAATGCAAAACAAAAGAAGTCCAAACCAGACGTTTTACTAAAACATGTTAGAACTATCAAAGGTTTCAATTTGGAGGATCTGACTGGGACTTACAATAACATTAAGTTTTCCTCCCTTAGTTTTCTTATTTAAATTCATGGGAAATTATTGCTTTTAATTCAGCTGCACCTGACAAACATCTTTTTTATATATATCTAGATCCTTGTTTTAATGTCTATAACCATGCATGACTTCATCTGAGAACTTCACTGACGCTGCTTCCTCCAGAATGCCTGCACATCCCAAATCCTGTAGCAAAAGCCTCCTGTGGCACTCATTCTGAAAGAATAGCTTCTCTCACTATACTTTTAAAATTAGTCAGTCACTTCTTATACTTCTATCAGTTGTTTGTTTATAATATCCCCAACATGGCATCAATATGAGTTGTCCATTTTGTGCAGAAGATTTACCAAATGTATATAGTTTTATATAGGGAGGTGAGCACTCTCCAGGATGGAATTGTACAAATACCCTATTTTTTAGATTGAGAAATGAAACCAAGCCACTTTAGTGCTAACAAGCCAATCAAAAGCATTCTCGCCACATTCTGGACGATTTCTGGGGCTGAGTTTGGACAAAGTCCTTTCTGTGGTCCTTGTTTATTTGTTTATTTTGTTCTTTACACCTTGTCTCAACAAGCCCATCTGCACAGATTTATGTGCAGAATTCAAATCTTATTTGTTGTAAGCAGAAATACCAGAATATACTTCCTGATTTCAGATATGTTTTATTTGCACTTTTTGTCCTGGAACAAAATATTGTGCTGACAGCAAAATTTGAAATATCAGTGTATACCTACCATGTGTTATGTACTACCTCAATGGTATAAGAAAGGCAAGATAGTAAAATACAAAGATGGAGATGAGGAGGTAGGTGGTTTGAAAGCAAGTTTGTGCATAATCTCTCCTGGTTCTGATTACACTAAGGTAAAAAAATTTAGTGATCAGAAAATACACAATAAGGGCAAAATTGTGCCTGGCTACTTGATGGAAAATATAGAGAAGCTTATTGCCATTCATGTGAAATCTGCCTTGGCAGTAGAGACCACACAGCATTCTCCACCTTAATGATACGGATTGCGATTGCCTAAAAGAGGTTACAAACTGTTGAGTCATAGGACAATTTGGGTTGGAAGGGGCCTTTAAAGATCATCTAGTCCATGGGCAGGCTAATTTTCTACTAGACTGGGTTGCTCAAAGCCCCATCCAACCTGGCCTTGAGCACTTCCAGGGATGGGGCAACTTTTCTGGGCAACCTGTTCCAGTGCCTCACCACCCTCATTGTAAAAAAATTCTTCCTGATACCTAATCTAAATCTACCCTCGTTCAGTTTAAAACTGTTGCCCCTTGTCCTGTTAGTACATGCCCTGGTAAAAAGTCTCTCTGCCTTTCAGAAAAGCCCCTTTCTATATCAAAAGGCTGCAATAAGGTCTCCACGGAGCCTTCTCTTCTTCAGGCTGAACAATCCCAACTCTCAGCCTTTCTTCAGAGGAGAGGTGCTTCAGCCCTCTGATCATTTTTGTGTCCCTCTTCGGGTGTACTCAAGCAGGTCCATGTCTCTCTCCTACTGAGGACCCCAGAACTGGACACGTTACTCCAGAGAAGTACAGGCACATCAGGTCTGGCAGCCCCTGAAGTTATTTAACTGTGTGTGTGCTCCTCTTGCTTCAGAAAATCTGAAGCTGTTCCACTGGGCAGTTTGTAGGTCAACCCCTCCATGTCTGTACTTTGAGTCTCTGACAAGGTGAGGTTTAACTGGTGTATCTGCTTAAATGGGACCATCATTTCAGCTCTAACTGTGTAACAGCAGGGCTAGTCAGGATCCATGTTGGGTGGTATGGCTATCTACGTACAGAGAGAGCTTTACAGGCTGGAGTCAGTGTCAAGGAACAGGCCTGGAAAATGGAAGCATCATCAACCCCATTTTAGATCTTAGAACAGTTATCTCAGGGATCATACATTCGATCTGAATCAAGGCCAGCAACTAAATTAAGGTCTTAGTGCCCTTTCAGCTGTCTTTAACCAAGAAATTGTAGTATTGTTGTAGCTGTGAAGACAGGAAAAGAACTTAGAAGCCAAAAAACTTGTGGTTTGGGGTTTTTTCCCATTAACTGGTATGTTAGTCCCAATGACTCTTGCCTTGCCAACAAACTTCTTTTTCCAGAAATGGTCTTTTTCAAGCCTCTGTCTTTCAGCATTTCTTACATGAAGTGCTTTTCAGGAAAGCAGCAATCGATACTGGTCCAATGATTCTGTGCCCTGTTCCAACCTAGGAAGCTGGCTGAAGCAAACCCTGTGCCATTTTCATCTAGCTATGTGTTTAAAATCTGTGCTGCTTTTGTGATTAAAAAAGGCAACAACCTGCTAGAAATAGAAAACCACAGGCCAAGAATTTCAGGACAGCAGATCCAAACAGTAAGCTTTCTGAGTTCGTTCTTAAGCTTACAGATATGTAAGCTCACCTTTTACATGGGTGTCCTTCTGCAAGTTTTTGCTTTTGCCTCATTTGTGGCCGCCTTAGCTTGCTGAGGTTTTAATAGCAATCAGAGCATTCTGATTAATACCTTTTTTTATTATATCTAATCTCTGCTCTTGATGATTTCCCCATCTGATATGAAGCAATTTATTTAAAGAACCCTTGTACTGAAAAGGCCATTTAGTCTGGATTCAAAGGTAAATTGACTGAGACACCTACTCAAGTATTCTTGCAGAAGGGAAAATAGGATCACTGAAAAAATGTGCTGTCTCCAAAATTGCTATGAAACTCTTTTTTTCCTTCTTTTGAGCTCCATGTAAGACGTGACATATGTGTGAAGTGTCATGTAAGTTATACTGCTCTGGCTGGATGTTCTTAGTATCCACTGTGGACACACAAGTCTATCCTGTCACAATTTCTGAAAGCCTAAGTGAATTTGTCATATCTTTCTTTGCCAGCAATAAGAATTTTCAGTGTTTTTAAAAAGAATAAGGACAGGAAAAATAGGCGGAAGAGAATTGTGTTGTTTACAACTACCAAATTAGCAGTTTAAGTTGTAATTAGCTGGGTGACAGAGCTGTTCAATGTAGCAGACCTACTGGAAAAGACATTGTATGCTACAGTTTATAGTAAACTGTAATATGAATAAATAGCTGGAGGCTATGTGACCTTAAAACCAGTAGGCTGTATGTTACATTAACTCAGCAGTATCCTGAACCAAGGAAGACTAAGGCAGGCTTTTCTGAATCTGATTTGATTGTTTTGGATAGACAGGGTCTGTGTATTTATGATAGGCATTTAATAAATGTGTGAGATACCATACAGCCTTGTGTACCAGGGCAATATCATAGCTAGAGACCAGAGTTGGGAGCTCAGCTTTCATTTATGTACATGTTTTGCCTGATTTAATATTTTCAGACAAGTTGAGCCTCTAGATCTTAAAATGTCTTGTCTCTTGAGGTCATGGAGGATCCTCTTGTAATAACTGTGGAGGCAGAGATCTTCTGCCACTTCAGAAGACAACTCCTATCATCTTGCCTTGTTCTTCTGGCTGTACAGGCATCCCAAAGGGCAAGTCACCCTTGGTACCTAACACAGGCAGCTGCTGCTTGTTGGATGAATTCCAGCCTAAATATCGTGTTGGCTGCAACAGGTCCAAATCTCCCAAATGTCCAAGAGAGTTGAGGATACGTATCTCCTTTCTTAAAGAACATGGCATAATGACAGATTGTTAGTTCATCACTAGGAATTCTCCACAGATATGTTACTTTTTTTGGACACTTTTTGCATCTGTCATTGCATGTAAGTTATTTTGAAGTGATTCCACATGTGGCTAAACTCCATTTTAAACATCCTACTGTATGCTTACATAGAATGGACTTCCCCCTTCCTGTTCAAATTCAGTAACCTCTTACAATGGTCATGCCTTACCTTTTGCATAGGTGACAGAAATGCAAACTTATCTTTTTGTGCTCTCTTTTAAGCTATTATGAGTTCTAGTTGCCTCTGCGTTTTTTATGAACATGGGGGAATGTTTATGAAATGGTTGTATATCATACGTGCTATAATGGAAACTTGAGACAAATCTTCTCAACTTTCTGTAATGCTCTGTTCTTAAAGGCCAGATGTTGAAAAGGTTTCAAAAATGTTATCGGCCATGCTTAGAATCTAAGAACTTACACACAATCAATTTTATACACGCAAGTAGTTTGCTGAATGTAAAAAGACTAATGGCAGCTGCTTTTAGAACTATTACTCTGGCCTGGATTCTTTCTGCTTTAGAGAGATTAGATCTGGGGACTAAACCGAAGTACCAGATCAGGCATTTGCTCAGACTAGGTTTCCAGAACAGTCAGTCATTGATCTGAATGCTCACTGGGAGGTGGCCCTTTTTCTTCATTGCTTACATACACAGCTTCACAAAATTAGTTGTCTGGATACCAGAATTTAGGTGGGATAAATTAGATACCTGAATTTATCTGATAGTGTTAAGATGAAAATAATATGGCTTACGTAATGAATGTTCAAGCAGTGCAAGCACAGGATGAAGCCTAGGGTCAGACTGAATCACTAATGACTCTACCTAACAAACAGCAGGAGGACTGAGATAGCACCACATTTTCCTCTGTGTTACTTCGCTCTCGTTCATCCTTTTCTTTCTGCACAGGGAGTGAGGCTGCTTTAATTGGCCTTTGATGGAAGCAGACCAAGGGACGGCTACTTGGGCCCTTTCAATCACAGGCCTATGCAGAGCCAAATAAAAGGACAGTGAGGGCATGCAGATACTCAAGAAAAGAGCCATCCACTTTCCTATTTTAACTGCCTCACAAAAATAAATTGTTTCACTGAATAAATGTCCTACAGTGATGCCCTACTCCCTTTTTCTGATGGAAAAGGATTTTGCTGAATTACTATGTGAGTTCAATCTTCCTCATCTGTAGCTATTTTTGGGGCTGTATGAAAGCTGGAGAGGTCAATATCTTCAGGTATCTCCCTTCCCTGAGTAAAAATGCAAGAATAATGATAATTCAAAGAGCAATGTAATTTGGGGATTTTTGTAGTCAAGCAAACCTTTTACTCTGGATACACTCTTTCCCAAAGTGTAATTTAATTCAGTGCTAGTATGTAATTCATTAGCACGCAACCATTTTTTAGACTTTGTTCTTTACTGTAGGTTTGCTTTTAGGGCATGAAATGTGGTGGCTGAAGCCCTATCTGACTTACAATGATGCAGAGCCTGATTTTTTCAGTTGCTAATTCCCAGCCTGTTCTATAATTGTGCACTCTTCATTTTAATATTTAGATAATGTTGCTCCCAACTTTACTTTTTTATTATGGCATTTTAGGTGAAAAAATATGAAGAAAGATGGCTTTTTTTCCTGGCGTGGTCTGCATCTTATGTCTCCGTCAAGTGCTTTTCTAAAGCTGTTTTTCCCAGACTGTGTGTTTTGCATGGGTGGGACAGTGGGTTATTGTTAGCCTGTTAGACACAACTCGGTTTGAATACCCTTCAGTAGTTTGTGAGGCAAGTCAGCTCTATTTGCATTTGTTCCAGTCACAAAGGTTTATAGGTCAGCAAAGGCTGGCTGGAAAAATTCAACATGCCAATGCACTATTCTTCTATGGTTGTCAGGAATTCAAACGTGCTGGTTTTTATATTTCTTCTTGGTCATGAATATATGATAGCACAGTCTGAAGTCGCTTTGTTTCTTTGGAGCTTGGTACCAGCTGGGACTAAGATGGAGGACGTGACTTGATGCCAGCTTCCCCCCCCCTTCCTCTTCTTTTGCCCATACTAATCAGCAGCAAATCAAATGTCAGTACATCTGGAGGCAGTGAGAGGGCAGTGCTCACCAGTGTAGTGTATCGCTGCTATTTTTCTTCCTCTTCTGTGAAAAAGAATCCAGCTAAATAAAAGATGACATTTGTCCTTTCATAGAAAACATTGCATTAGCTTAGTCTCCCTTCTGGGTTGGGTTTCGGTTTTCTTTTTTTCCTGTTTTTATACAGATACATTTGGTTTACATTCTGAAACGCTTCCTGCTTAGCTACATGCAAAGGCTATGTGGAGATCTTCGTTTATGCATGGACTGACAAAAAATAGGCATCTTTTAGAATTCAAGACCTCAAAAGCCATTCATACAGCTTTAATGGTCACATGTAAAGATCTCTAATGAAAACAATCCTGGGATATCACCGATAACCTGGTCTTTTGACAACTGGCATGTGAAGCTTAAAATGTATATAAAAAAGAGTGTCTTCCCCAAAGAAAGCATTTCCTTAGCTTTGTTTTCATCTTCCAGCTTTAGAAAAGGGTTGGCCTTTTGCAGTTCTTAAAACGAAATATGGATTTATCCACCGTAATTTGATTCCTTCCAAACTGCATTTTGAATTTTAAATGGTGTGTCTGAATACATTGCGAGGGATACTATTGCAGGTTTGTTAGGAGCTGACGGCTCATTTCCAGCCTAGCTTACTGTAGCCCCATTACTTTGAAACCTTCTTGAGTTTGTTTAAAACTCAGTTACAAAAATTGTTGGTCTTTACAGTTGTATCTTGAGTTCTGAAATTTTTCTTACAGAAGTAATAAAATATGCCAGATCTCCTTTTAATATGCTCATTGAAATGCAAACCGTGACTGTTCTCGGTCTGTTTTAAAGAGACTTTCTGCAAAATATGGACCGTTTTGAGTAAAAGGCGACATAGGCAAGGAAGGTTGCATCTGTAAACTAGAGAGGCAGCAGCTAAACCTCATATTGATGCCTCTATTTGAAGCAGGCAGGGAGACCCGTTTGCTTTTGAATGCAGGATTCGCTGCCAAGTTGGCACCATCTTTCATGTTTATAGATTTAAATTCAGCACATGGCTTTAACTCTTCAGCTGCACTAGCTGCAAACAATTACCCCAAAACAAATGCTTAGGTATAATCAGTTCATTGTCTTACCCATGCCAAGTTGCATCTGACCCTTAGAAATAGAGTTGAGAACGTTATTTTAAAATGCCATATTGGGTAAGACACATGCAAATAGCAAAAGCATGTTTTAAATGGAAATGTTTACAAATATGAAACCTTACTGTGAAAAAGCATCTCATAAAATAAACATTTTAAAAATCATGTAATGTATTAATGGGAAGATACAGGGTTTAACAGATGAAGCATTGAAAAATATTTTGAAGTTAGAATAATACTAATAAGCACAAAATAAATGTTGTTTATGAACCTCCTTTCTAAGCCTGCACAACTACTGATCTGGTGCGAACAGCATAAAATTGTCAGTAGCTGGAATTTCATCTGGGAAGAACATTTCACAATTTGGGGTTTTTTTTATTTTTTTATTTTTAACTCATAAAAAATCAGTTCTGTCACAAGATTGCTTTAGTAAATAAATATTTCAGTCACTTTTGACTATTTTAATAGGGAAAATATTTTTCCACACATAGAAATTAATGTTTAAAACACAACCAGGATTGATTTATTAAGAATGTTTTCAGCAATTAGATACATATTGCTTCATGTCTTTAATATTTAGTAAAGGAGCAATTATAAGCTAGCTGCAAATGTAGTCATGCTCTGAAATAAAATGTGAATTTTGGCTTCAAAGTGGGCAAATAATCATTTACTACAGTGATGTGGGTGAGTACCATCCACACAGTGAAAGCGTTGGCTGAATCCCATCAACTCCAGTCACTGGTAAGGTTTGAGTATGGACAAAGGGACAAGTAAATGCAATTCTGAAGTTTTTATCTGGAGCCCTTTATCCTGACCAAACCTTTTTTCTAACTTGCTCATATGGTTCAAACTTAGAAGCATTTCAGTTATGACTCTATTGGGTACATAGATAATCTTTGTTAGAAGCTGTCTTAAATCATATTGTAATTATAGCACGGGTATTTTTTTTTGTTACTACACTTTCCTGTTTTTCCCCCAACAATTTACAAGGCATAAAGCACTTTGCATGTGACAAACCAGTTCTTTTATTCACTAGTTATTTCATTTAGCACTGTGCAAGCAGTGACCTATCTGTAAAGCATGCAGTGTAATCAAAAGGTAATTTGATAAGTCAGAAAACATGTCTGCAAGTCATACATCCTTTCTGTGGTTTTAAATATTTTCATAATCATGGATGCAGTTGAGCATGTGGGAAGCTCCTTGTAGCTAGCTCTGAAAACAGACGGAGAAAAACAAAACATCTCAACTACATTCCAAACATGTAAATATATTCTGATTTTAGATTAAGAAGGATTTCTCTTGTACTTTTCTCTCACATCCTGTTGAGAGTGGTACAGTATACGCTTTCAGAATAGCTTTCTTTTTGGCAGTTATTTTACTCTCAAAACTCAGTAATTGTTTCATGGTGCATCAGATTTACCAAATTAATAATTTCTTGGCATTATTCTTTTAATTCACACGTGTGTGTGTGTGTGTGTGTGTACATACATATGTGCTCTTTCATTGTTTCTGGAATTTTAAGGAGGTGAGAAGCACACAGACTGAATAGTTTTATATTCTGTTCACTCACTGTAGAATAGGGATTTATTTTTATGAAAATACACACTGCTTTCTCACTTCCTGTGAAAGATACTTTATTTCTACAAACGCTAATGTAGGAAAAGCAGCTGTTAGGTTAGTTTGTGCTTTTATTTATGGGTTTCATCAGCTTCTAAACCCCTTGGATTACTTGTAAGTGAAAACAAAAGTTGGAGGCACAGTTTGGATGCCTGGTCTGTAGCGGATTCTTTGAGGGTTGCAGCCCTGACCAGTAGAGGGATTTTTTTTGTTTGTTTGGTTTTATGGAATTGGTTGTGAGTAGGGGAGGGGAAAGACAGAAATTGCTTATTGACTTTTCTGTGCCACAGAAAAGGAGCGAGAAGACTACGGACATGTCACAGTAATTTTGGATGAAGACAAATCCTTTAATTAGGTGTGTACAGTGTACAGACATTTGCAGAGATCCCATAGTTAGGGTTGTTGTGAGCTTTCAGTTTTCCAGACAGAAAAACTAGAAAATCTTAATAAATCAGCCTTTGAGTGTTGCTTTAAGGTGGGAAATGAAAAGGAGATGGGATTTTCTGATGTGCTGCTTTAGTTTTCTGCTGCTTGTTCCCATTTTTTTTTTTTTTTTTTTTTTTTGACAGTGATTTTATCCCTGAGAATCTCTCACCTTGTGGTTTTTTTCTCCTCTTAGCTCTGCAACGGGCTTGATGGCTGTGTTCAGACCCCAGAAATATGCACACCTTTGCTTTGAAGAGGTGGCATGCTTTGATATTTTACCATTAGAACAAATGGCTATTTTCCTCATTGTGTCATTATGCAATTTATAGACATTAAGAAAAGCCAGTGAACATGACAAGTATTTACATGCCTTGCTACTGCCAGCAGCCTACTGAGCTTCATTTTCTCCAGGCGTGCTACCCCTGTCTCAGGAGAGGCCCTCATCCCCACCACAGCTTGTCCTTCTTCCTCAGCTGTGTATGAGACCCCTCCCCAGTTTCCCTACAGAGCTGTGACAGCCTGTCATTGTCTACCTCTCTGGATATTGCAGTGGCAATTTGCTCACATGGATGCTGACCGATCCCAAGATCTCTTTTTTTACTCTTTTTTTTCTTTGTGTTTCCTCCCCAACTCAAGTCCAAAACTGAACAGTATGGGTCATGACCAGGAACAAGAGCCTGCAAAGGCTGGTCATTGCTAGAATTTCTCTGTGGTGGGTGGTAGAGGAGTTAATGACAGATTTTAACTGTCAATTCTTACACAGAAGAATTGTCAGGAAATCTCATCCTCTCCATTCACCTCTTGCTATGGCTGGGGCACAGTGGGAAACTTAAAGGACAAATTCAGTTGACAAACAGAACTTGGATCCCTGCAAAGGAGACATATTCTCCTCCTGTCAAAATCTTTGAAAGATCAGAAAAAAACCTCTTTCTCTGATTAACTTTAGTGTACCCTCTTATATCCCCTACTTTGAGAAACGCTGAAAGTAATCGTCTTCACTCATACTGAGAAAATTATGTTGAATAAGCAAGGAACATGCCTGAAGTTAAGGAAGATGCTAGTTTTAATGCTGACCATTTTTCATTATGAAAAGTTCTGGTTATGCTTTCTGCGCATGCGGGCCTCAGCACAAAAATGTACTGTACAGTTAAGCATAGTTTTACTCCTCATCTTACCCACACACTTTTCTTTTATCTCAGTATTTTTTCATTGACCTACTAAAATAGGAAATACTCCTGAACAATTGCTCCCGTTGAATTCTAGTGCTCAAGAAGGTGGATACTGATTTTAGTTTTTTGCAATTAAAGGTTTTGAGAACATTATCAATTAAGTTGAAAATAGAATTATTTTTAGAAAGTGTTAATCTCAATTTTTAGCAATCTAAACCCTGAACTTTTGTAGAATTTTGCATAGTACTTTATTGTTTGGTGCATGTCTGTGTGTCCCACTTGCATAATGAAATGCAGCCTCTAAGTAGATACGGTACTCTATTACACAGCTCAACACTACTTTAAATGTATTTAATTATATTAAAGCAATGATCATGGCACTGCTCAATCATCCTTTTTATTTCTGCTACATAAAGTAGACGTTTAAGGACACGTCTTGTGTAGACAGAAGTAAATGCAAGGGTTCTTTGAGGAACCGGTGTGGAGAACAGTCTCCTTTTGATTGCTCGTATGTGAGACCTCCATTTGTTTGTCCATTTTGATGAAGTTCAAGTCTGAGGCATATACAATCAGTTAAATCAGAAAAAAGGACATCTTGAATTACCTGCCCACAACAGAGGTAATGAAAGGGAGCACAGAAGCCCTGAGTCTGTCCCATATAAGAAATTCCTCCCTTGCTAATATTATTGCTGTGCAGAATTGCACACCAAATTTCCTCCTTTAATAAGCATATGTGTTATATACTTAACAACAACAAAAAAAGAGTTAAATATAGTGAGTTTTAATTAATTTAATTTAATTGGGAAGATGGTTCTCCTGTCCTAGTGGACTGTTTAGGGGCGCTTAGATCTGAGTGGGGGCAGGATTGTGTGCAAGAACTGGAAGCCACTGGGGAGTGGATTCCTGGGATGGCTTAGTCAATGGTAAGGCCTGGAGGAGAATCCACGGTCGAAAACCAGTGAGGCAGAGAAGAAAAACTATTGCTTTGCTTGCGTGAAGGTCTGTATCAGCCTGATCCCTCCTTGTCCTTCCCGTTGTCACCATGTTAATACCAGCTTCAATACTTCTAACAAGCCTGTGAGAAGGTGCAAGCATGGGCTGAGAACGAGTAAATAACAATGTGGTGTATAAGTAGGATGGAAAGTCACTGAAAGCATTGCAAACCATATAAATTTCATTTCTTTTTCTTATAAAAAGAGGGATTTGCACTTGTTGCATTTAGCAGCCTTGTATTTGCCAGACGTGAAACTCAGTTAGGTATTGTATATAGTACCTCTGGGATTTTGTTTGACATAACCGAAGGATTTTCACTTTACAGGGAATGTTGGCCTGGAATGTAGCCAGTTCTGACCACTTTGTGTAAATTTTGGGTGTCTGTGTAAAGGGAAGATGCAGTGCTTGGTTGGGGCTCCTTCTGGCACACCTCGCCAGGAATGCTTTTCTTCCCTTGGTGCAGTTAGAGTGCTGTTGCTGGAGGGAAAGCTCTAGCTACCCACCTCTTATAATTTGGAGGGGCTATTGAAAGAATAATTACCATGAAAGAGTAATACTGCATTTTAATTACTTTAATGATGGTAAGTCTAATTCTGCAGCCATTTTCTTTCTTTCTGTGCATGCATACATTGCTACAAAATTTTCAACTGCATGAGAGATATAGGTGCCTCTCAAAGGTTTATTTTTTAATGCTTCACCTTAAAAAGTGTACTGCTAAACAAAGCAAAAATAAATTAAAAAAAAAGCCCAGAACCAAATGTAGTTAGCTCTTTTCTACTGAACATGATTTTTATGTATAAATGATATAAGCTTCCAGGTATACATACTGGTGTTATATGTATGCCATGGTTTTATTGTGTACTATCCTGTCTAGCAGTATGGTGATATCAACAGGATAAACTGCTTTTCATGCATTTTTATCATTATCCTGTCTCTTTCGTGACTTTCTCTAACATCCAGATTTTTCTGTTACCACAGAAAGGCAGAAATCTAACAGAAAAATCAACTTCTATCACAAATACGTTTTATTACCTAAATAAAGAAGGCACCTAAATAAGGAATTACAGCGGTTGCAGTCTTAGGTCGGGAGCACAATTTTAGGGTCTGATAATTTGGTGGAATAAAAACAAGGAGTGGCACTCACATGAGTGCAAATTATGACTTCAAGCCTATAAAAGTTTCAAAATATCAGACTTTGGAAAACGGTAGCATTCCATTGCATAAGAAACATTTAAAATATTTTAAGGGAGTTTAACACTTAAAAGCACTCTGATCTTTGCACGGCAAAACTTTTAGTAACTAAAGTAACTAGTTTTAAAACGCAGAGACTAAGGTAGTGCCCAGTAAAAATGCCAAATGCCCCAATGGATTCTTAAAATAGGTTTCTTTCTGCATATTAGGAAGGTACAGTTTTATGTGAGTTTGTACCAGCATTTATGTCATGACTCACTTTAGGAGACTCAGATCCATAAATCTGGTTATGCCACAAATGTTTGTAGTTAAATATACTGTGGTTTTAATTATCTGAAAGATTATTTCACAGGTATAACTCCCAGTGATAGTCAATGAGAGCCAGTTGCCTAGTGCCTCCCAGTTACACACTTGAAATTCCATTGTTTAATGTGCATTCCTGGTGTCAGTAGAGGGCAAAACTGTAAGGACTGTTGAGATTCTGTTTCTGCAAGGAAGTTCTTTGCCTGTCTCTACAGCACAGCGTTTTGATCTGACGCAGTTCCTGATTGTGGGGAAATGCTGTATAATTGTACAACATCGGCTGATGATAGATGCTATCGCACTTCACTCTAGCATGTCAGATGTCCAAACATTTGTCTGAGTAATATTGTTAAAGATCCTATTGTTATCTTAGTTTGTTCGTTTCTTGAAAAGATCTTAAAACAGAAAAATGAATTCACTTACTAACTGCTAACTCATTCTCTGAGTGCTTCTGAATAGCTGCTGGCTACTGGTTTTGCATATAATAATATATCGGAGTTCAGGGAAAATCACTGATGGCTGTATTGGAAATGTTTGTACTAAAATCTTGGTGGGTTTATAAAGGTAATCTGTACAAAAGTGGGCTGAACTCTGTTGATGGTATGTACTGGCCCTTGCAGCCTTCTAAAGGCAGAAGACGCTCCTTTATAGACACTGCACACAATAAAACATCCTTTGGCACTTCAAAGTTGATAAATCAACCCCCTAAATGAAGAGTTATAAATATACAGTATGCTTTTATTCTTCCAATGTGCCTTAAACCTTCTATATCTTGGCTATTTTCTGCCTTCCAACTAGTAGTTGGCAGGGAGGACTCAGAGTTGCTAAGCCTCTTCTGAGGGAATGCTTGCTGGTACTTCCCTATCAGGCTGCTCTGCAGAAACTCTGTGTGAGTCAGGCATGCAGGTGGCCATCCTTCAGTATGGTTGAATTCTGCATAGCAAAGGACAAGTAGAAAACGAGTTTAAAATGTCATGACTATAGAAGCATCACCCCTGTTTCAGCCTCCAAATAAGTTACAGAGACCTGAGACTTGCAGAACTCTATTTGTGGAGTTTAGGGCCATCTCAGCAGGGGCTATTCTGCTGTAAAATTATTCAAATAAGACACTGTAGATAAACTGTAACCTCGACAAGACACAACACGTGTTAAGCTAATGGGTATTGGAACAGAAGGACCAGCATAAAAATTGACTTCAGTTCCATAGTTTTGGGTGCATCGGAGAGCAAAAAGAGAAAGTCTCAACTGACCAAAAAGTGAGATGGGAGGAAAGCTAAATTAGTAGGCCAGTGATGTAGGAGAAAATCAGACTGCCAGAGCAGACATCATATACATTATTATCAGGGTAAAGCATTTTACACTGGCAGTCTAGTTCTTCCAGCTGAAGATACTCTTAGGCAAGGCCTCCTGAGCTGTCATGGTCTCGAGGAGGTGGGGGAAGCTTCCGGATAGATCTTCTGCGTAGTGTATTTATAGGCAGAAGATGTTTGCAGGTTCAACATCATAACTTCCTTGTTTGAAACAGTGTTATTTATTTACTGCCTTTTATTTTGGAGATGGGATGTTTGAGGCATAATGCATTTTATCAGAGACATTCTGTCACTTAGAAAATACTGTAGTATCTTTCAAAAACTATTTTTGTCCATTTACAAATTGTTAGATTCAGCCCTTCAAGGTAAGGAAGTAGTCTGATATATGGAGGGAAACACTGTACTGCATTTTCCTTTGTAAATAATAGATGAACATTTATAGATCAACAGCTCCTCCCAGTACCTAAATAATAAATAAAGAGTTGCATGAGTTTTCTTTCAAATGAAAAATTCTTAGTTGCTCCTGATAATCCCCAGCAAACTCAGTTGTTGCAGTGATGGTTGCAAATCTCAACATTGATATCACTTGACCTCACACAGTCAATGTAAAAGGGCATTATTTTGTCCAACTGTTCTGCAAGTGCCGTATGTCATGGTCTCATGATTAGTTTCAACTTAAATTTTATAAAGAAAATATTCCATAGTTTGGGGGAGCACTCTTTGATTACCTGCATGTTTTTATAGCTCTGTTCTTCCTCCTCCCCCATTTTTTTAAATATTTATCAATATTTGGATATCTTAAGGTTGAAGTAACAACAGATGATGCTAAATGATAACATACAGTTCTGGAATTAAAGGGATCTCTGAAGTCAGAGATGCTACTTTATTTCCATATTGCATTGCTGGACTACTGAGGTAATTTTAAAGACAGCATTTTAATTTGTTTACTTCTGTCTCTCCTTCTTCCTCATTTTGCTCGTGCAAAATGATTGAATCTGTATGATCACACAGCCCTTTGTCACATCCTTAATTCAGTCTTGTCATCATTAATCAGGCTGTCATCCCTGCTATTTACTAGTGTAGGCATGAAAAAATAGGGATGCAAAACAGCTGCAGTAGCACAGGCAAATAAATACAATAAATTGAATCTGTGTATAACCATCAACCCAACTGGACAGGTAGCGCTCCCTCAGAGCAAAGGCAGTTGTACCCTTCTGCCCTGTT
Source organism: Arenaria interpres (assembly GCA_013399435.1). NCBI lineage: Eukaryota > Metazoa > Chordata > Aves > Charadriiformes > Scolopacidae > Arenaria > Arenaria interpres. Next base: position 10,446 of record VXAK01027370.1, on the reverse strand, counting down.
ACGTCTGTTGGCACTGAGTATGTTCTGAGAAAACAAGAGGAAAGATGACTAGCTGTCTGCAAAGTGGAATGTGTTACTCAAAAATTATGCTGGTATGTAGCACTGGTGACCACGGTCTTGATCTCACAAACACGATTACTGATGATACACGGGCGAGTTTTCCAGTTTGCCCTACACCTATGCATTTAAATCCCTGACGCAGGACATATGGGTTTCCCACCTTCCCATCAGCTCCTACACAAAGGTGGTGAAGCCACAGCAAGTTACTGCTATGCTTTTTAGTATCTATATGAACGGCTTTTACACAAGTCCTGCTTGGAGAATGAATGGATTGTTATCTTTGACCTGATCCACAGTGGTAATCCAGTTTTCCCCTCCTCTTTTCACCCCCGCCCCATACTCCCCAAGGACAGGGTTCCAGGCCCACGTGTTGCTGGTGCTGCATCCTGGGACCAAGCATGAACTGCGACATCCCCAAACCACTGCTCTTGCTCCCACCCTTTTCCCACATTACATTTCTCCCCATTAATATCTATATTAAGCCTGTAAGTTTTCCAAAGCATAGGGGTAATGGTTTTAAATTGGAAGAGGGAAGATTTAGATTAGATATTAGGAAGAAATTCTTTGCTGTGAGGGTGGTGAGGCACTGGAACAGGTTGCCCAGAGAAGCTGTGGCTGCCCCATCCCTGGAGGGGTTCAAGGCCAGGCTGGATGGGGCTTGGAGCAACCTGGTCTGGTGGGAGGTGTCCCTGCCCAGGGCAGGGGGGTTGGAACACAATGAACTTCAGGGTTCCTTCCAACTCGAACCATTCTATGATTCTATGATTCTATATCCTACCACAGCAGTGCCCTAAAATTAAGAAGGGATCTGAAGTGCTAATCAGTATCGATAGTAAATTCTGGGGAGCAGGTAACAGCTAATTTATGCCAACTAAGCCCTTTTTTTAAAAAAGTGACTAGAAATTGAAAAGCTGTGTAATGTACTGGGCACGTTTAGTTTGGAGAAGAGAAGGCTGAGGGGAGACCTCATTGCCCTCTACAACTCCCTGAAAGGAGGGTGTAGAGAGGTGGGGGTCGGTCTCTTCTCCCAAGGGAATAATGACAGGAGCAGAGGGAATGGTCTGAAGTTGCAGCAGGGGAGGTTTAGATTAGATAGTGGGAAGAATTACTTTACCGAGAGGGTGGTCAGACACTGGAACCTCCGCCCGGGGAGGTGGTGGAGTCACCATCCCTGTAGGTATTTAAGAAACGTGTAGACATGGCACTTCAGGGCATGCTCTAGTGCCCAAGATTGTTGGTGTGTATCTGTTTGTGGGGTGGTTTTTTTTTTGCTTTGTTTTGTTTTGTTTTGTGGTTGGGTTTGATGATCTCAAATGTACCTTCCAACCATGAAGATTCTGTGATTCTGTGATACTGCACTTTGCAGTCCTGTCAGCCATAACCTTGACCACTGTCTTTGCCAGGTTTTTGTTTATAAATAGTGACACAATCTGAGAACGTTTAACGCACAATAGATACACGGAGCCATTTTTTCATTGAACAGTTCCCTTTCTTTTGCACAAAGTCTGTGTAACTGTTCAAATATTCCTCACGGAGCTTGAATCTAGGTATTAGCCAGAGATGACTTAGAAACAAGTATGAGCTTGCATTCCTGAACCAGATGCTCTGCTCTTCCACACCAGATGACTAAACTGGATGCCATCTTGAGCCCAGACACTGTCTTTCTCCAGCAAGGTAACCGAACTGCATCAAACCTGCCCTCACATCCCACCTTGTCTGTGCACGGCCCAGGTCCCAAGGTGATGTGAAACAAACTTATTTTAATTAAGCTACAGGTGTTTACACCAGCCAAGCAAGGGAGTTCCTCTGAAGTCTGGAAAAAGAAGAGCAGGGAAGCGGTTTTGTGTAGTTTACTTCATATGGATTCTGCTTTATCATTTTAGTAGCCTTTCCATTTGCAGCTGAAAAAGTGTTTTCATTGTGTGAAATCCTGAGTCAAGTCCTAAGGAGTAAGGCCATCGGCTGGGGAGGAGAATCGGACCTGAGACGGTTCTATACTGACATACGCTGTCTCTATGTGCTGTTCACAACCTTCAGGATCCTTCTGAGCCCCAGCAGATAAATGGTCTGTGCGGTGTCCTCTAAGGTTAGCTCCTTCTGGCTGAGTGTCGGGGCTGTTTTGGCAGGAGGCCTCCTGACGGAGAGCTCGGTGCCAGCACCTCTCTCTCCTCTCTGCTGGGAAGCATGAGCTTTCACACCCCCACTCCCTGGCGCTGGGCTGGTGCGGTGGAGGGAAAGGAGCGATTTCTGAAGTGCTGCTTAAGCCATTTAGCTCACTTCAGGTGAAAGAAAACATCTTAAACAACACGCTCACACTACGCGGTAGCTAGTACTGGGGAGAGAGAGGATCCCGGTGAGGCTGACCGTAGAAGAGGAAGCTGTATGAAATTCCCATGTGAGTCATGCAGTCATCCTTTATGTGAGGGTTTTTCATGCTTTTTGCTGGGGAGGGTGCTGGGGGGAATGGAAAACGTATCATAATCCTTTTTTACATTTCTTTATGCCTGTTTTTTTGGGGTTTTTTTGGCCATGTATAACTTTCCACCTTTTTGTAATAAAGCGTACATGAAGAGCAGATCAGATGAAAAAGCGATTACACCCTGTTGTAATGTTGAAAATATGCTTGTTCAGCTAAACATGTTTTGAAACACTGGCAAAAGAGCAGCCTGCTAAGTTCAGGCTGGAAGCAGTTTACATAGTTTCTGAGACTATTTCCTCTACTGTTCAATATATCAAGAACTCATAGCGCTGCTGCAACTAGTATTTTCTGACTTAAAAATATATCTCAAGAACAAAAGCTATTGTTTCAAAGCAATATGAACTTGCTCCCCATCCACACATACAAAGAATAACTGAGCAATAACTGGATTATATTTTGCAAACAAACCTCACGCATGTGGAATTTTTTTGATCTTAAGTTTTTCTATTTAAAAAATACTGAACTCAATATGGTAAGTGTGAGAATACAAAATAGAAGCACAAACCCAAAGTATCTTGTTCTTTTATTTTTTGCAGTTACTAATGTAAGAAAATACACTTCTAAAGAATTTTATCTTTTACACATTTTTATTGCAGAAAAGGCATATTGAGATTTTCCATTTAAAAATAAACATGCCCTAACTAATTCAGAATTTTGGGGGGGATTTCAGAGTAACCTATATATATAAAATACATACTTTTAAAAAGGAAAATGTGCAATTTAGTCAATAAGGTGCTGATGCTAGAGTGTTTTTTTAATTAATACTTAATTGTTTGTAGCTACTGTTAACAACCCCATTGCAGAGGAATAGCCTTAAAATGTTATTTCTTCAACTAAAAATTGAGATTGTATATTACAAATATGAAAGATTGCTTTTTAAATTTATTTTGTAAAAAGGGCCATCGCCCTAGAGGCTTGAGAATCAAAGTCTTTGTCTTTGCTCAACACTCAACACAGTCAGGCCCAAGATTATTGTTACCGTACACCACTACAATATAAATGTTCTGTAATTCTGAGAACTTCAAACTGCACAGTATACTCCAGTCTCCTGTAAATGGCAAGGGAAAAAATTTCCTTTAGGTTTTAAATGGGGAGCAGCGTTGCATCTTAAGTGAACAGAAAGTACTGGATATAAAAGCTTCCACTTACTTTTTAAAATAATTGCCCTGGTCTTCCTAAATAATTGCAATTTTCTCTTCATTTTCTGCTAATTGCATGTGCAGACAGGTTCAGGCAAAACATCTGTGGTGGCTCTAAATAGGAGAATTTCCTACAAAGCAGTCAAGTTCCAGATGAGTTTTGTCCTGTTTTAAGCTCCCTTCCACTCAGAGATTTGAATCCCTGTTAGCATCTTTCTACAGAAACAGCACACCATTTCATAGGTTCTGCCCACAGTACAAATAGTACATGAATGTGTGAAAGGTGTGTGGCTTTCTGCTATGGAGTATAAGCCAAACACAAACCAGTGTGTCTTCTATTATTTTTGCTCAGTGAAGAAAAAAAAATCCCTTGTATTTTCTAGGTTTCAATTTGATATTAGAAAATTTAAAGGTAGGACATTTTTGGGTTATGCTGTGCTGCGGTTGGTATGTTCCCTCAGACTGCACTGTGAAAGATCCATAATTCTCACTAATCTTCCCTCAATGAGATTTCATCATAGAAAATTCTAAGTAGGTTTAGGTGGGATGGCAGTTTTTGGATTAAAGATAATACATCTTAAAATAGCGAGGCGGAAATATAAAAGCAAATCTAGAAAAGCCAATAAGGCATGAATCATTCAATAAAATAAGATCTAATGGTAGAATTGTATTACAGTACAGTTAAAGTAATCTTTGATGTATTTTTGTTTTCATCACCTGTTAGGTTTTGTATATAAATTCAGTAAGTTACAGCTCCTGGAAACAGATTTTGATTCGGTAGATTTATATCTGCATGTGAGAGCTTTAGTCACAAGTATATTTAGATTGGGAGGAGAGCAATACGGACTTATGTTAGAACAGACACAATACCAGGAGTCCCATACAAGCTCATGCATGAATTTCTGACAGCTGTATCTGTGTATAAAAACAAGCAGGCAGAATGTGCTTGGCCACTTTTTCAAGTGTTATAATAACCTTAAAAATGCAATTGAATTAACATTGTTTTCAGTACTCCGGCCCATTCTTCATTATTTATTTTATTTTCAAATTAATTCAAAAATTAATCTATTTAGACTAAAAAAATGTGGAAGATATCTTTTAGTGTCAGCATGCACAGTTATGGGGAAGAAACTAATGACATATGACAAAATGCATAAACTTTGCTTGTCAGACAGTCCTATACTGGAAGTAAATTCATAAACAAAAAGCCATGTTTCAGTAACAATGGGTGTTGTGAGAGAAAGTAACAAAAGCTAGGAAGTAAGTTAACTAGATCAGTTTGAATTTCGGTTGGTTGATTTTAACTTTTTTAATTCCTTGAACAGAAGACTGTTTGGGGTTTCTTTCCACGTCTTCCACTATTTTTCTACTTAGGTATCAGCCTCACTTCCTAGGAGTACGTGTCTTGTTCCAGAATATGTGAATGCTGCTCTTAGATGGTTTAGATAAGAGTAATATGACTTTTATTCAGAGTACAAACCGCAGTTGAGTGTTGGGAACCACATTAAGAAGGAAGCTCCAGTACTTTCTCGTCTCCTACATGCTTTTTTTTTTACTTGCCTTTTCACCTTTCAAAATTAACAGTGCGCTTTGTAAACATAGCAACTTTAACTCTTCATTTGCCTACTTTTTCATTAGATCATTTAACAGATTAATTTTTTCCCTAATTATAAGATGCAGGAAGGTGAGTTGTACCTTTTCGAAAGAAACAGACTTTTGAAAATTAAGAGTTTTATCAGAAGTAACGTAACATTAGAAAATGGAAGCGCTGCTTTCACATTCAGGCTGCCTGGGGTTTTTTCATTGAAAATGTTCACACGCTAGAAACAATCTGAGTTGGTTTGGGACATTTCTTCCCAAGTAGGTCAGCTAGGGTTCCGGAAAGTGATTTTAGTGTAGTTTTTTTATGAGTGCATTTCTTGAGAAGTTGTGTAGGAGTCCTGAGATGAGCTAAGAATGAAAAAAAGCATTTTGTAGGGAAGAACATGATTTTTTATTTCTCCAGATCAGAAGAGTGCCTTCAAAATTATACTTGGGTCCTTTACAAATTCAGTTTGGGCTACTTGAACTGTTTCTTTCCTGGAATAATTTTTCTGGCCTTGGTCAAGCTCGCCTTGCATAAGGTTGGTTTCAGATTATGGCATTGTACTAAGAACACTTCATCCCAAATAGTCATTAGTATTCCATTGAGAAGATGTTGGTCCTTGTGTTGGAAACCAGGGAAATCAGCATTTTGCCCATTGTCATCATAGTTTGAGAGTAATTTTTGTCTTGCATATCTTCTGGCAGCTGTTTGCTGCTTCACTAAAGCACACCTCATCTCCTACTGGAAACTGTCATATTTAATTGAAGATCTTTGCTGTTTGCATCGTTATGCTCTGATGTAGAAGTTTATTCAAAGACCCAGCTTGCCTTTTGGTGCTCAAGGTTTTGTGTTGCTATGAAAGGTATTTATGTTTAGATCTCTTTGCAGTGAGTTCTTAGAAAATCATTCACCTTGACAAAAATTTTCTTTTCAGATACACTCACAGTTAACTTTACAACTCATGCTTCCTGTGATTTTTGGATTTATCCCACTTAGAGTTTTTCTTCCATAGCTAGGTTAAAGCAGTACTGCAGTTGGAGTATCTCAAAGATGCCAGTAGAAGTTAACGTTGGCATTCATGTTACACAGGTTTTTTTCAGTAATGATTTTCAGCTTTAGGCACTCTTCAAAACCCTTAAAACATTCAAGAAACAAGAATGAGAATTCAGAAGGCGCAGAAAAAATTCAACAAAGTGCTACTAGAACTACAGTCATCCAAAATACCGACAACCTCTGGTATCGACAGACTTTCCAGACCCTCCCGTCTCTGATAGTGTAAAAGAAATGTGCGTTCTCTGCAGTCTTTCAGCCTTCCTTTTGTGAGGAATGACTAGGGAAGTTGATGGTGCCTTGGCCTGGCAAGTATTTTTGACAGTCACTTGGTAGCGTGGGCACTTGCCCTTGGGTCAGAACACCTGAGTCAGCCCATGTGGACCACTAAGCAGTCATCAGTTGCTGTGAATCATAACCCATGCGTACTGTATTCCACTCAAATAAAAAAAAAAAGGGAAGGCTCAGCAATGCATTACACCTCCCCCTAAGGCATTACTGGTTTTGCCAACTCCACAGTTCAAAACTTATGAGTCATCCTCCCCCAAATCTTAAAACAAAGATATTAAAAGACATTAAATGATGGAAAACAGTTTTTTAAACTGCTTGTATTTTCTCTTGTGTTCTGATACTATAATGCTAAGAAAAGAAGATTTAGTAAACTAGGATAATGGCAAATATTATGTACCCCCCTAACGTGTGGTATTATTTGCTTTAAAACTTTATCTGTGAAAGAGATGTGTATATTTGGCAGAAATACATTAGGTCAGGTATTTCACTTTTTTTTTTTCAACATGCTCAAATTATAAGCCTGTTAATTTTGATTCCTCGTGTTCTCATTTGGTGGTGAGCTATGGTAAGCGTTTGCCACTGCTGGTGAAATCTGGGGTAAAGGTGCTTTCAGCATACAATGCCAGTATACACGGTACTTTATAAAGCCGAGTAACTTGAAAAGCCAGGTTCTTCATGTCTTGGTTCGGGCACCCAGAATGGATGGATACTTGTGCCAAATTCTTACCCTTTAAAGGTGGTATTTCTCCTTCAGCTCACAGGATTGTCATGAAGGTAAATTAATGGATCTGTGAGTAGCATTCAATGGTAAGAAGTGCCACAGCAAGACCTTGTAATTCAGTGGGTAGTTTGAGAGGCATCCAGTAAATAAGACATGGGGCTGCACATTATTCCGTGAGCAGAATAGAAAATAGAATAGCTGCTAATACTGCCATTGTTTTGTTCAATCTATTTAATGAAGCTGGGATCCACCAGTAAAGATGGAATACAGGCCTGTGAGTGAGAATTGTGTCATACGAGGGCTGCATACAAGAAGTATAGTAGCTGCAGAGTAGATTTTATTCGTGTTTTTTCTGTTTGATTCTGCACCCTTTAATCGTGTTTGAACAAGATTAACCCTTGTTTTAATACAGTTTTAACATGTGTACGCATGTGTATGTGTGTGTGAATGCACATGCTTGTGCATGTCATTTTTTGCAAGTCGGGGGGGGTTAAAAGCAAATTGCATAAACAGAGATTTTTATCTTGTAGCAGTCTACTAACATCCAAATGTGAGTCATCAGAAGGAGTGCAATACTCTGAGCCATCCCACAGCACCCTGCTACTTGAGCCAACTGATGGCAATAAGAAGATAATTCTTTATTTAAAGCACCTCCATTGAGAAACAACCCAGAGTTGCTGGTGATTCCCTCTTTTCTCTTGACAATGCCCTGGCTTCTCAGCACTGTCTCTTTTCTACCAGCTCCCATTTGCTTCCCCAGCCAAGAAGTCCAACTTCTTTTTGCAAATAGTTTTAGCTTTCGGGCTCAGACTGAGTCTACTCCGACCTTCTGCACCCAACCTCCTTCCCTCGCTCTGCCAGGCTCTGCCAGTTCACTGATGTCCATCTCCCTTCTTTTTCTTCTATTCTGGTTTGATATCTTTAGTTCTTCCGTATTGAAATCAAACCACTTCCACTAGGCAGGCTGGATGCGAGTATTAAGAGCCAAAGGCGATCGTTTCGCAGCACCCGGATCGGTGTTTCTGATGGAGCTCAATTCAGCCATTTCAGGGCTGAATTAACTAGTTCTGGTGTTCCACTCAAATAAGGTTCATCTGTCAACCGGACAACCGGTTCACCTTGTCAACCCGGACAGCTGTGAAACGCAGCAGCATGTTTAGCCAGAGTGGGATCTTTGGGAATTTTTCCTATTAAACTTCAGCGAGTCCCTGATGTGATCGAAAGTTTTCAAAAAGTTTACAGCCTGGCTGGAATGAGGCAGCAAAACCCGCTTCCCAAACAGGCTACCTCCCATCCTAATCTCTGCTCCAAGCCGGGGTGGGGGGGGGATGTGGGAGCTTCTCAAAGACAAGGTTTCTTCAATTTGGCAGCATGGCCCAAACAATTGATGCTTCAATAGGCTCGTTCTTGGAAAGGCCTAAGCCGTTTGCCTGCAGATTTTCAATAAGTTATCCCTGAGGGGCACGCACCTGGTGACAGAAATTTTCAGCCAAACAGTTGAAGTTTGGCAAAGTTTTTAAGCAACTGAAAATGCAGTCTTAGAACAGGAGGGACCTGGCAATCAGAACACTTAGTAGTTGTGCTAGCCCCACCTATAATATCTTGGGATCATTTAATAATGTAGTGAGGATTTTTAAGGGAGGTTTGGTTTTCTTTTTCCATTAGAATTTAGTAGGATACAACTGTGCAGCTTCCTCAATACTCCTTGCGCTCCAAAGCATAGAGAGATCATTTTAAGCAAGCACGTCAAGTTTGGAATCCCTAGCCAATTCACATAAGCTTCATAATACTGGAAAGTCTGTAATTGAACATGTAGGTGAAAATGAGAAAAAATATACTAAAATTCTTACTGACTTTTCCGGCTTTAACGCCCTCAGTATACCTCTAGTTATTTTAAAAACGTATTTTCACACATTCTAAAAATTATTTTAGAAACTAGAAATTAAAAGCCCTACTGATGTTTAATCCGTGTGCATCTGACTGTTTGGTCAGTATTAGCTCTGACAACGTCATGCTCCTTTAAACAAGAGTAAGGCAATAAATATACAAGAACGCTGATAATAAAGAACATTGTGACACAAGCAACTTTCACTTGCTTTAGCAAAATATTTGGTATTTATCTGTTCTTGTGACTATACTTAGCAGACTTGCTAAGAGAGAACATAATCTTGCTATTCATTTTAAATTAAGTATTTATTAACATTTTTATAGCTGAAAGATTATACCCTCCAAAGAATTCAGCGGCCTCTAAAAACAAATACATATCTAAATACTTTGGGCCTGCCTTGATAAGCCTGTACGGGCTAGGATTTTCTCAGTAGGCTTTTTGTTTGTTTGTTTACTTTTAGATGCCAACTCAAATGCAAAACATTTGGGCATAACAAGTTGCTCTTCATATTGCACAGCAGAATATGCTTTATTCTGATCAGTGAAGGGGGGAGAGGGGGGAAATTTTCTTGGTGCTGGTAAACTGCCCAGTGTGGCTTCACAGGTTATGAAGATAAACAGATTACACCCAGGAAAAACTTTTATAGAATGTTGGTAGCAGGAAGGACAACACAGAAATTTGTCACCCCTCCTTACATCTCTGGTGTTCCAGCTCTCTTCCTAATCCCTGTCACTGGAGCAGTTACGGAAGGCTTCAGAGGGCACTGAGGGACTCTGCTAGACGTGCATTAATTAATATGTAAATAGGGGATATTTCTTTCTAATACCAAGCATCTAGTGGCTCCTAAAACTGAGGCCCTGTAAATGAATTTATTTCATTTTGCAGCCTCTCCTTTCCGCCCCTGCTCAGAACATTAATATGCCGAATAATAGCAATGGGATCACAGTTTGTCAGGACAAACTTGGTACCAGGTTGCAAATTGACCATAGTGAGGAGGTACCGCAGAGGTAGCCTCATTCCTACCTGGATAAACTCAGCTTGTTGGAGCTGCCTGGCAAGTAATAACCAGAATTCGTACTCTGCAAAAAAGGGGGTTTGGCCAGAAGGTGGAAGGAGGCGATTCTCCCCCTCTGCTCTGCTCTGGTGGGACACCACCCCGAGTACTGCATCCAGCTCAGGGGCCACCAACGTGAGAAGGACATGGACAAGTTCAGAGCTGGAGCACCTCTCCTA
>VXAK01027367.1:92093-118875 GCA_013399435.1 Arenaria interpres | reverse complement strand
AGCGCTGACCCGCCCCCCCCCCCGCCTCGCCCCCGCCGTCAACCAAGAGGAGACGCCGCTGCCGCGGTCCTGGAGCCCCAAGGACAAGTACAACTACATCGGCCTCTCGCAGGGCAACCTGCGCGTCCACTACAAAGGTGCCGGGATGGGGCGGCGGCGCCGGGTTCGGCTTCGGCCTCGGTCCGGAGCGGGGCGGCCCTTGGCCCGGCTGCTCGGCNGCGGCTGGGCCGGGGGGCGGCGCGGGGAGAGGGAGGCCGCCGAGCCCCGGCCGCGGGGGACGGGCTGCTCGTCCTGGGTGCCGTGCCCGGGCTGCAGCCCGGCACGGGGTTTTTCCTTGGCTCGGGAAGCGGAGGGGGTCTGGAGCCCTTCCCCCGGCGCAGGGTGCTGCCTTATGCAACGCTTTGCGGTGCCACCCGCCCGGGCGCGTCTCTGTAGCTACATCGCCTGTTTACTCTGTCATCCTGCTAAAAACCCGGCCGAGGGGTCGGATGGCATCGACGCGCCGCCCGGCTGGGGCTTCGGCTCCGCCAGATTACACAAAATAGATGCTCGCAGACTTCTAGGACTTGGGGAATCACAGCGATGTTTTTCTTGCTCGCTATTGGAGGCTGTTCTCCCTTCCCACCCAGCGGAGAACTGATCATTCCTTTTCCTGCCTGGTTAGTAAACACTGATGTCATTCCCCTCTTGTGTAATCATTTTTGTCTTCTGTTTGTGTACATTGGTCTTCAAACCATGTACGTGGGGAGGGGGGAAGCAGTACTGTGAGCCTTTCTCAGTAACTTCACAGTGAAAACAAAAGGAAAAACTACAGTGCTCTTAGCGTAAGGCTCGTTCGCAGTGGCAGTGCAGGGCTGTATACCGGCTCTCTGATGAGCGTGCTTTAAATTGCTGGATGTATGTAGAAACAGGCCCCACTGTAGTGTTTTCAGATCAAAATGTGAGAGAGTTCAGATCCCATCAGGACTTACACTTCTGTTCTTTCCCAGGTCACGGTAAAAATCACAAAGATGCTGCCTCAGTCAGGGCTACACACCCTATACCTGCAGCCTGCGGCATTTATTACTTTGAAGTGAAGATCGTCAGTAAAGGTAGAGATGGGTAAGTGCCTTGTTCGGATCTGCTGGCTGGTGCTGTGTATTTAGCAGTTCTGCTGAACTCTGACCCCCTCTTGGGAAGGGTTAGAGGTCCCGTGGCTGTCGGGTGTAGGTACATCATGGGGAGGTTATATTCTCTTGGTTAATAGAAGTAAATGTGGTGGAACGTGCTGGAAGGGGAAGCACTTGCACAGCTGCTTTATGTGTTGTTTGGTACAGGCAGTTTAAAAAATTTAAGAAACATTGGGCCTTTGGTGCAATTTGAATTAGAGTAGTTTTTCCTCTTGTGAGCTAGGTCTGGTCACTCAGGTTTCAGGAATTATGATGCCTTGGAAGTGGAGTGAAATAGAAGGGAGGAATCTTGAACTTGATTTTGGGCTGTTAGAGAGACGCTGGTCTGTAGAAGAGTGTAGAAGAGTGTAGTCAAGCAGGACTCGAGCACTGGAAGGAGAACTGAGAGCGTTTTTCAGAAACCCCGTATGCGTGATCGAGGGCAAGATGCTCAAAGAGAGGAAAAAAAGATGATTGTGAATATAAGCTGGAATCTGTGCTACTTCTGTCATCTTTGGCCTAAGACCTGAATTTGGAATTGAGTCATTATCTCGGGATAGATTGCATGCATCATGACAGATAACAGCTGTGGAAGCTTGGGAGCCTGCGCTGGAACCAAAATGCTAAATATGAGAAGGTTTTTCCCAACCGAATAGTGTTTTTTTGTGGGAATATTTAGTACTGTAGGCTGTTGTTGAGCCTGAGTTTGCCCTATCAATCTGTACTACTTGGAACAGGAGCAAGTGGAAGAACTGCAGAAGCAGCAGATCCTGCCAGTAGCGTTAGATGCAGCCATACTTCACTGGGCGCCACCTCGGTGAACTGAACTGGGTTCAGTGGGTTTTGAATCTCATCCAGTCTTGCGGTCATGGTATTGGGTATTATTTTGATCCAAAATGTAACTGAACCAGGATGTGTGTGGAGTTCTTTTAAAGCCATATTCAGGATGTCAGGACATGTGGGAGAGCAATAAAGGGACATTTCTAACAAGGTCTGGGTTTCTACTGTACTGTAGATTTAATTTTTGATTATTATAAAGTTATCAACCTGCTCTATGTGTTTGGCATTTTTCATTGCTAAAGGATGAATATAGCAGATACAACTATTCGGAAGGGAAAGCCACACAGGAGACTGTATTGAGTGTAATTAACTAATCCAGTCCTTCAAGAATAACATTTGAACTCTGGCCACTTTGGGGGTCTTACTAAAGGGCAGCAAACATTCCTACTAGAAACCAAATTAAAGTCATAATTTCTTACTGTTGAAATTTTTTGCTGTCATTGTTGAATTGAGAAGTGGCCTATTTGTAAAGGGACTTGCAAAGGATCTTGAATTGTGCTGAATTTAGGCCTGTAATAATTATTAGGTTATCTGTGCAGAGGTGGTTGCTGCATCGGATGCTTTATAAATGCAGTGAAAAGACCATCTTTATTCTTTCAGTTCACTGACTTGGCAATTAACTGCTTGTCTGTTTTGAAACCCTGCACTAGATTAGTTTATATAACTGCTAAAATTAAAATAATTTACAGTGAACTTCAAGACAAAGAAATCACATTGCGAAAGGTCACTGAACAGCGCTTAATCCTCACTGCGTTCTAGATCTGTCTTACAGGGAGATAATGGAATTTGCTGCTTGTTTCCCAAGATCAGTTGTCTATATTAATAGACAACTTGTTGATTTTACTGCATTCTGTAATTATAATTAATTTCCAGGAATACTTTCAAAGATATGGAACAACACGAACATGAGATGTTGATAGCTGCGACCTGTAGTCAGGGCAGCGGGGAGCTTTTGAGAGCTTCTGTGATGTCTCCATTATTCCTGTGCCTTGGTCTTCTTTTGCTGGTGGAGAGGGCTCCAGTTTTTATCTTGCACACTGTAGTGCTGGGAGTTTGTAATTGTGAGTTTATATTGTAGGTGCTGCCTTCAGAAGATGCTCTTATGTGTCTCATCTTTAATAGTTTGAAGTCTGCCCATTGGAGGCTCGGTGTGTTGTAATCGTGAACAGCAAAGACGTCTCTTAGGAAGCATGTTTATTACAGTGTTTATTGCACCATGGTGTGGTGGCTTCAGCTGAAAGGAATAAACGTGCAGAAATGTAAAGAAGGGATTGGAAGGAATGAAAGGAAGTTTTCAAGTGGTGTAAGTGGCAAAGCATGTCCCCATGAACTCAACTGGAAGCAAGAGGAATCTTTCTGAGCTTGTTTGCAGAATGGGTACTTCAGGTGTAAAGTCTCTGCTCTGTAGCCTGTTATTTTCTTTACACTGTACGGTGTAGGGAGGCAAGGACCGCGTGATGGTACTCACTGTGCTTCTCTTGCTGGAGTTTGTGATAGCTTTTCACATTTTGGTTTAAAATGTGAGCAGTTGGGTTTCAAAACAAGACTCACTCAAAAAATACCTTGGTGGAACAAATTTCAGGAAGTGTGCTTTGAGGAGTTCCAATTGATTTTTCCTCGATAACTCAAAGCTGTCATCTTTCAGTGCTAATAAATTGTTAGTCTAGCACTCTATGCTCTGGTTAGATGCTGACAGTTGCTAATAAACAACAGAAACTAAGGATGCAGATAAGTAGGGGGATAGAAGCTTCCCAGTGGCTTTTACGGGAGGTCTGAGAGTCCTGAAGCTCATGTGATGACCTTTTGCAGCCTGACAGAAGTTCCTTGTATATCATACACTGGAATAAGGGAGTTCTTGAATTGGCATCAGGTTGTGCTGGTTCTGGATTGATGATGTCACCCAGGCAGAGGAACCTGAGCTAGAGAGACAACTGAGGTATCAGTACCCCCTTTTTAAGTCCTCCCTTCTGTTACTCTCACGGGACTAAGGTGATTTAGATCCAGCGTGCTGTGGTTCTTCCTCCGTTTCCTCCCACCACGTTGTGTTCTAGCAGTAAAAACACACCCCCTCATCTGCCCCCCTGATTTTTCAGGCTTCTCTGCTGTTTTGCAAACCCCGGTGCCAGCGCGAGGGAAGAGGGAGTGACTGCAGCAGCAGAGACCCACGCTGCTTTAGATGGCCAAGGCACTGCGCCTGTAGCCAGCAGAAAAGCTTCCTCTTTTGCGTTGTCTTTCTCCCCTGCTGTTTAATACATCTGCTCCATAAAGGTGCTTTTGTTAAAGAATCAAATGAAAACTCTGATTTATGAAAACTCTGATTTATGAAAACTCTCGCTTTACCATTGCTAGACTTTTCTGCCTTGGCATCGGTAAAATCTAGCTGAGTTCACTGGTGGATATTTCAAAGCAAGTATGGCAAGCAAAAAAAGTCCATTTCATGCACTGAAACTTTTTAGATTTATCAGCTTTTCTTAGCTTTGGACCTTTGCTGCTCATGCAATGAGATATAACCACAACCCTTTTAGTTAAAGAAAGATGATTGAGACTTACTTTTAGCTGAGCGTGGTCATTTCTCATCCTGGTGGTTTTAGTGTTTATTGATAAGAAGTCATGTTTGTTTACTGTTTTTTTGTTGTTTTGTTTTTTGCCTGGGAGAGGGGAGGCTGCCAGGCTACCACTGAAAAACGGTCTTGACGAGGAGGCTGGGTAACACATAACAAATCAGATCTGCCAGCAGATTGATCTGGTTTTTGTGCCACTCTTTGTTTGGGGTACGGTTCTTATCCTCAGAGAGTAGCGGAGAATTTAATTTACAGTCTGTAGTTCCAGCCCTCTTTTCGACTCCTTGTCTGCGCTGAACATGCAGGGAGTGGTTCCACAACATGTAGAGATGATACACATCGAGACTGGGGGATTCTGCACTTGCATTTGCTGTCGGTTTCTGTGCCTTCCCTTGTGCTGACAACCTGCTACCTGCTCCTTGGTGACCTGGTTTGAGGAGATAACTGGCTGAAAGCTGGCCACATCAAAATAATTATGATGATTTAATCTATTGACGTCACTGTCAGAAATTGCTGCTGCTTTTTTTTTTTTTTGTAAATTGAGGGCTACTTTTCAGGGTTCTGCTCCCTGACGCAGGTCGAAGGCGAGTCGATGAAGGGATGGGCTGAGCTGGGAGAGGGAAGGGTAGGGCTGCAGCAACTCTCCTTTAGTTCCATTCAAAGTGGTCTTGAACAGTTTTGTCTTAAGACTTGCTGGGTACTTAATTCCTGAGCCATTGTGTGCGTGTCTCCTGAGTGTCCTCCACTGGGGCAAAAGGATGAGAGGTGATGGGTCACAAGTTGTGGCAAGGAGAATGCCAGCTGGACATAAGAATTTTCCTTGTGAAAATAGTTAAGCATCAGGAAGGGGATGCCCGGAGAGGCTGTGGCATCTCCATCTTCAGATTTGCCCAGGTGAGGCCCCAGACTGCTTGATCCAAGTTTCAGACTTCCTTATGCTTTGGGCAGAAGGATGAAGGTTCCAAGGTCCCTTCCAGTCTAAGCCTCGTGGTTCTGCGGATGGCTCTCTTCCAGCATTCCTCAGATGAGCAGACTGGCAGAAACATACGTGAGTCTGATGTTTCTGAGCTGCCACAAATAACCTGTGCTTTTATCAGGGTGGTGGTTATAACAGTTCAACCTGAACTATATTTGAAGCACTGGACTCTTATCTTCTCTCTCTCAAATGTGTGTTTCTGTTTGCTGTTGATTTGTCAGCACATCTCACAGCTTCTGTTTCCCCATTAGATGATCTCTGCTGGGTAAACAGGAACAGCCTTAGACTCATCAGGGTAGGGCGGTCAACCCACAACTCACAGGCTGCTGTGACTCAGGAGGACAATTCATCTTTGCCCTCTTTATGCTGGGGCAAGGTGAATTGTCTCATGGGTGGCAGCGCTGGTTCCTGACCGGCATTTCAGTTTCTTGACCTGTTTTACCTGCCCAGGCCACGTGGTGGGTTGTGATGGAGTGTGACTGGGGAGGACAACCTGAAAGCTGACCCTCATTGTGCTCAGATTCCCAATTCTAGCAAAAGTCCCCTGTCTGGCAGCCTCCTCTCTGTTCCTGAGCTGCTCCTGGGAAGGACAGTCCAGCAGCCAATGGATTGCCTTTGCAATGGCAGTTTGCTGTTGAAAGCTGTCTCTTCTGCTAAATATTTGCGTTTGGACAGTGGCTTAGTGCTGGAATCTTGGGTTCTGCAGCAGGTCTGACCTCTCCGTCTGTCTGTCCACAGTGACTCCACATGTCCAGTGCAAACAGATCAAGGGTGGTAGGTGGGCAGAGGAGGTGCCAAGTGGCATAGCCCTCTGTGCCAAGGCAGCCAGGCAATTCCACCAGGACCTTGAGCTAAAAGAGCCAGTCTAGCTTTTCTTCTTGCCATGATTCATTTATTTATTTTTTTTTAAACCCTTTTCTTTGTGACTGTGTAATGAGCTGAATCGTGTTAACTGTCGTCTTGCTGGATCAGTCCTCAATACAGAGCTTTCTGTGTGTGCACTGGGGAAGGGGAGACCCAGAAGGGTGGACGATGGAGGGCGGAAGGACATGAGGTGTGTTTGTGTCCTTCTTCCAGCACTGGCTGGAACTGTGTCGCTGTTGCTTTGAGATGTCCAGAGATGTTGGTTGGTGCTAGCTTAGGTTGTGGGAGGAAAGAGTCCTGTGAGGAGAGTGGCTGAAGAGCTAATCTGGCTTAGTCCATACCATAGTTTATTTAAAATCTTCCTTTAGCTTTTTTACACAAGCTTTTTTTACACCATATCCCAGACTTAAAAATAGCTTAGTTTCTCTCTGGCTGAAAAAGAAAAATAAAGGTCAGCTGTATTGGTTGTTTAGGAGTCTTTACATTAGTAACAAGTAATCTGTCCCTCTCTTCCTTGCTTACATTTCTCCGTGCCAACTTTCCATTTCTCCTCAGCATATGGGGAATGTGATTGCTCCTTGGGAAGCCTTTTGCTTGTGCGCTCTAATGGTTTCCAGATGCTGACAGAAGGCTTGGCCACAAAGCGCTCTGACACCGGTGGCTTTAATGGCATGGTGTCTGTGTGCGTCCATTGGTTATCCTGTGGCCACCATCCTAATGTCATGCGTGTCTGGATGTGGCTGTAGGAAGACTGAGGAATATTCTGGGGCAACTGAGGTTTTCTAGTGTCTGCACGTGCTGCGTGGCACCTTATTTGTACCTGATAAGCCTGTAAAAAATTTATTTCCTCCCCCTTTTTATTTCATTCCATCCTGGTTTCCAAGAATCCACCACCAGCACAGAGAGGGGGTTGTTCTTCTGTTTGCAGGTATGTCTGCTTGCTTGAATTTATGCTGTTCCGCAGATGTTCATTTAAACAAACCGACACAAATAAATCCCCCGAGTAGGTTCAGTAAACAGTTCTCACCTTGTTCCCATTTGCACACAGTCTTGCCCAAGCGAGTCCTGCTCGTTCAGCTGCTGCCTCAGCTTTGGTGCTCTGAAGTGCAGAGACACTCGCGTTTTCTGTGGAAGTTTCACCTTTATTGATGACATCTCTTATGAGTTGTTATGTTTTGTCATTGTTCTGCTAAAATTGTGCAAAAGGGAGTAATATTGAGGGCAGCTTTTTCAACGTGAAGTGAGTTGTGGGACTGGAATATCTGATTTGCAGTTGATAACTTCTTATAACTGCCTTTTTCTTAATTTTACATCAATGAAGTGGAAAACGAAATTCAGTGCTTTATAGCAGCATTGTGGGCCCATCCATTGTAATGATAGAATATCGATTTCTCATTAAAATAATTTGTGAAATCAGGAAACGAAGCAGAAGTAGTGATGGTGACGTGACTTCATCACTTGTGTGTATTTAGGTATGCCTGAGGCATCTGCTAGATTTAATGCTGTGATACTTTTTAAATTTCTATTGATTGTTTGTGCATGTGTCCAGTTAGAGTTGTAAGATTTTGCACAATAAAGAGGAAAGTGGCAGGAAAAGGACTTTTGCCTGCTCCTTGCCCCTTCCCCTGCTGTTTCTGAATATCTGTGATAGAAAAGGTAGGAATATGGCAAAAGTAAACTCTATCAACTGAGCATCTTTATAATGTGTGTAAAACATCATGCTTCAGTTTTTCAAAGTGTGTTTACAGTTGATAAATTGTATCGTAGAATGGGAACTAATTGTTTAAATGTTCTAGGGTCTCTGTTTAATAAATACACGGTGCAAGTTGCACAACTTTTATAGAGGGGAATTTTTTTTCCTTCACTTACGAAGCTCTGGGATGGTGAACTGTTAAAGAATTTGTCATCTACTGTAAAGCTGGACTTTTTCTTCAGATCTGCCGCTGTAAAGCTGAATTGCATGGACTGCACGGCCAGGTTGATTCTCTTCACTGCTCTTCTAGTGATCGGGGCTCACGCTGTACCTGTGCTATAAGCCTGGATCTCTGTTCCCACACTACAGTTTCAATCCTAGGGATACAAGCGTCCTTGTTTACAAGCTCTTTGTATGGATGCTCTCCAAGTCTGGCCTTTGTTCTGTGTTGTGGAGATGGCAGCATGTAAAGATCTGTGAATTTAGTGCGCTGCTTTCCCAGTACTCCCTAACTAACCCCCTGCCCATTTGTTATTGTTTTAAAGAGAAGGTGCTCTTACTTAATGAATACATCTGTCAAAACTCTCAGTGTGTTACTTTTTCTGTAATGTGTTTTCCACATAAAGAAAATAGTTCTTACGTAAATATTGCAGTTTTTTTTCTTTTTTCTGTGATTTCATGAAAACTTGTGCCAACAGGTAAATCCTCCTGTGTAAGAATTGTTACTATAAATTTCCAGATTGAAGCCTAAACCAGAACAAATTAGCCACAGGGACGGGAGAATACCTCTTAAGAGAGTGAGCTACCTGGCAGCTGGGCGTTTTCTTCGGATTTGGGTGTTGTGTTTGCGTTGCTCCCTCTGTATTTTAGTGGAGAAAACAGGAACTCGAGCTGCTGCTTGAAGCGGGCTATTATGGACTGCAATGCAAGATTAGTCTTTGGTGTGAAACCTGTAGACTTGCCTTCTTTTGGATGCCTTTGTTAGGTATTTGCGGCACCTCTAGTGTCTGTCTTTACTGTTTTCTAGGCTTTGTTCACACCAGAAAAAATGGCCTGTTGCTTAGTCTGGATTTAACAATCTTAAGTCCATTCAGTCGTGGAAACCTGTTTAGCTTCCCTAATAGAGTGAATACAAATTTTCAACAACTCTGAAATTTCCCCATTTGGAAGTGAGGTCTGTTAATCAGCAGGACAAACTGAACAAAAATTCTACTTATTCAATTGGATGTAGCTAGATTAAATAATCAGAGAATTAATATCAGTAATGGTCTATGCTGTTCCCAGACTGTCATGCCATTTGCCACCGACATGGTTTATGTGAACTTCCTTGAATACCAGCTGAGTTCAAAAAACACTCAGCTGTCAAGAGTGAAAAAATCTAAAGCTGGGAAACTAAGTTGGTGGGACACCTTGGCTTCAGATGCAGTTGGTTTTGACCACAGCACGTTGCAGGGTTTGGGGTCCTGTTGGTGCTTGTGGCGGCAGATGGAGAAGGTGGTTACTCTGGCCAGATCCTAGTGGTGATTTTAGCCTGCCGAGGCTTGTATTGTGCCTTTTCTTTCTTAAATGGTGCTCAAGTCAAGCCATCACCTCTGAGCTGTATTTTTTTTTCCAGTATTCCTACACATATTGCTAATCTACATCGTCAGCCTTTTCCTTTCCTGGAGGTAAGACAAAAAAGGGACTGATTTGACCATTCCTGCAGCCAACAGATACCAGTTGAACGTGATCCTGAAATTGGAAGGGAGCTGGGAATCTGATACCTTGGTCTAGCAAAAATAATTTTTTATTTTTCCTCTGTAGTTTTGTCAGTGTTTACTCATAAACAGACTGAGAGATGGCTTACGTTACCAAATTGCTGCCCTTCATTTTGTTCTGCTCACCCACCTTTTCTTCCACGTTCTCTGGCTTTTAGAGTTTCTCTGCCTTTCTGAGGGCTGACAAGCAGTGGACACTTCCGTGCCTCAGGATACTTGTAGTTGTTCCTAGTGAGCTCTTAAGAATTGTATTTTCTTGCCTTCATCTATTTCTGTTCAGCCTTGCATTACTTGTCTTTACTGATCTCTGCTTGGGGAATTGGGATTCTTTCTGGAGCCCGTCAGGGCTATTTCTGAAGCATTGTCAGAGAACAGCACAATATCCATGAATAAAACCAGAAACACTTCCACTTTAGAGGTTCATTTTATTCCGTTGTGAACTAGTTCCAAAATATTTATTGTTAGACTGAGGAGTCAGAGGCAGTTGGAGTCTAGTACTCTATAGGTAATTTTTTTTAAACAGATGTAACTTGTTTTTCACTGCCTTAAAATAATGTGTCCCTCCCCCCATGGTAGCTGTGACAATGTGGTTTCAGGTGGTAAATTGATATGGGTTATCATTTCTCGCCACTCTTTAAACCTGGCATGAAGTCAGGGCCCGACTCAGAGAACAGCAGTGGTAGTTCGGAGCTCGCACCAGAGACTCCCAAAGCCTCTGAAATGCCACCAGGGCGATGGGTGCAGTGTTAATCTCTAATATACTAATTTAGCTTGATTAGTTTAGACGTAACTGTGTGTGCGTGTCGAAAGACTGGGGAGCAGGATAGCTGGGAGGACAGGATTCCTGCCAGGTAGGAGGGTTATTAGAACCAATTGCAGGATGCAGTAATTACGCCTTTGAATCACACACATCCCCTCTTCAGCCCGTGCCTGGGCTGCCTGGCCTCGGCTGAGCCAAGTCATAAAATGCCAATGCCAGGAATTTCTGCCGCCTGTTAGTGATATTGTTAGTTACCAGCTGAGCAGGGAAGGATGGCTTTACTGGGTGGCATGGCCTGCGAAACAAATGATTTAATGTCTCTGGTTTTAACTCTTCGGGCCTCGCTGTACATGGTAAAGCATGCTCTCAGGAGAGGCTCCTGTGCCAGGGCGGTAC
The DNA here is from genome assembly GCA_013399435.1 of Arenaria interpres. NCBI lineage: Eukaryota > Metazoa > Chordata > Aves > Charadriiformes > Scolopacidae > Arenaria > Arenaria interpres. The sequence goes on along the minus strand of VXAK01027367.1, from coordinate 107,880 downwards.
CGGCACAAGGAGTTCCAGGCTGCTCACCATTAGGGTACCCAACCAGTCCTAAACCAATGTGTTTTTCCACCTTCTGTTCCTAGCTTTCAGATGGGATGAATTTTCTCTGCCTTCTAGGTGAGCTTCAGAGGCCCTTGGAGGAGCAGCAGCGTGGGTTGTTTCACCATCCCGACTTGGTACCTTTCAACAGGTTGAGACATAAATAAAGGGAAATGGTAGTATCTTTCTTTTCATGGGAGAGCCTTAATAAATCTGCTCTGCTAATTGTCAGACCTAGCATTTTTGATGAGTCCTGTTTTCAGTTTTCTTGGAGGAAGTCTTGCAGCTTTTTGGGTGAAGAAATGCCTCCTTTGTTTAAAGCGTACTGCCCTGGTCCAGTTAGGGCCATGGACTAATTGCTTTCTCCCTCTGTCTGCCCCACCTTTATTTATTTTGTGTCTGGCAATGCCTCCCGAGTGCTGGGAGCTTTCCCGGCATTTAAAGGGAGATGTTCTTTGCTCCTGGGATTCTTACAAGTGAAGAATATCAAATCCATGAGTTCTGTTGCTGTGTTCCCCTCGGTTCTACCCACGAAGTTCTTCGTTCCTGTGCTAGAAAAGCCAGATAGGTGTAAGTGCTGGAATTTCAGCGTTAGCTACTTGCAGTCAAAGGGCAGGTCTGTTCTTAAGTTTTTCTACTGGGTTCAGGAGGATTTTTGTGGGCTGCTTGCACAAAGTAGCTTTAGACTAGCCAAAAAACCCTCTTCTAACGTTGAATTTTTGGCAGGCTCTTTGGGTTTCATGTTTGTTCTGAAGAAATGTCTTTTGACTCGAAGAATTGCTTGTGACATGGGTGGATTCCCCTTCTGGGGACAAATTAGTCAAATACTGTCACTCCTGTGACATAACTTTTCCTGTAGCTTTTTGGGTAATTTCTGTCCAGTGACACTATATAATTCTTCCTGGCTAAGGCAGTGCATCTGAGATCTTTAAATTTAACATGTAACAGGAGAGTTACATTTTAATTTAGAAGTACAGTCATCATTTTGACTATTCCCATCTCTTTTCTAGGGAAAGTCTTTTATTGGCAGAAGCAAAATTTTATTTATTTTTTTTTTTAATATACAGATTTAAAGTGTGACATTTGCAATATCTGCACTGCACAACCCACCACACCAGCTCTCTTAGGAGCCAAAAGTGAATGCTGTCCTATTTAAACGTCACTGTGCTGGAGCAGCAAAATGCTGATGTTTACTGGTAAAATCCTTGGGAACTGGGGGAAGGTACCAAAAAGCTTTTGTCTCTTTGAACTTAATCTCACCACAGTCACGGTGCTGTAAGATCTAGAGGTGGAAAAATGTTGGGAATCCAGCCTGTCGTGTGCTGCATGGGGGCACGTGTGAAACCAGCAGCTTTTTGGCATGAGGATTTGCTTCCATAGTCCCTTTTTCACCTGCCATGTCCAAAGAGCTTGGACAAAAGAGCTGATGATGTGGCTGGTGGTAAGTTCGGCTGATTCAGTGTATTAAAATTTTGAAAAGCAAGCGGTATCGACTGGGCAGGGCTGAGGTGCAGTAGGAGTCTGGAAAAATTTGGTGCTATGGTAACTGCTGAGGCTGCTGGTGAGTGGAAACACGACTTCTGACTGAATCACTAGCATGTGTCTGCGTTTATTTTTGTCTGTCTGCTCTACTTGGAATTGATCTACTGATGCAGCGGTTTTGAAGCTTCTGATCGGGTGTTGGAGAGCAGTTCCACCTATTTGGTGCTCGCTGCTGAGAAGATGGTTTTAGGAGGTTGCTTTTGCCTGGCTTTAGTTGAGGTATATATGTTACATATTATGGATAATGGATTTAAATGAATCATTACCCAGAACCCTTTTTTTCCCCTGCATGAAACTAATGTTTCTGTGCATCCTCTTCTAAGAGGCTCTTTGAATCCCTCAAAAAGGGGCTCCAGTTAATGGATGCCCCATACGGAGTCTGTCCAAACCCAGCGGTGCTGCAGGCAGGCAGATGCTGTAGGGATTTATTTTGAATGATATTGAACGTTATAATTGATTCTTGAAAAAAATCAACATGCAAGCAGTAGGTTGTGCTTGATGATGCCCACAAATACTGTTTAACTAGTTTTGAATTTGTTGTATACACAGAACTGCTTTGGAATTGAGGAAGGGAGAAGCTGTTCTGCACCAAGAAGCTCAGAAAGCACCTGATGCTTTTGGTGGCAGAGTTGAAGATGAATTTTTTTTTTTTTTAATCTAAATTTTCAAGAAATAGAGCCGTGTTTTTTTAAATCTGAGGCTTTGTAGGTCTCAAAGATCATTTCATTCGTCATTTTGGATGTGTTAATCAATGGTAGATGGGAAGAGGAAAGTAGCTAGCACCTTGTAAAACAAGAACCAGCAGTTGAGTATGTGACAATGAGAAGCTCTTATTTAGAGAGTTTCATTTTATTTTAGGTTGTCCATAATTCTGTGTACATTCTATAGTCATTATGGTCTTATTTTTAAAGTTTGTCTTAAGCTTTCAGTAGGAGCATAAGTTGAAGAGCAGAGTTTTGTGAACCTTGGAGGTTTGTGGTCATGTTCACTTTTATTTTTACTTTTTTTTTTTTTCAGTGACAATATGCAAGGTGTTGGATATCTAGATTAAAGTCTAATCTTAAATTAGAATTTCTGGATTTGTAGTACTTGATTTTTATAAAAAAATATGGGCTTCTAGACCTGATGTAAAGCTGTGTGTCTGAAAATGGAAAGATACCACGGTACGCATTTTTGCCCTAGGTTATACGTGTGGGATTTGCTGCAGTACACAAAAGAGGGAGGATGAATCTGCATAGAAAATCATAAAGTTAAGCAGGATAAGCTGAAGTGGGAGTTGACGTGTTTTATCCGAGTTCAACAATTGTGTTATTTCTTGTAATTTCCAACAGTTTGCTGAGTATTGCCGCCCTTACGGTGACAATGCAGTGCAGTGACCCAGCATGGGATGGGGACAAAAGGGAAGCCGTGGTTCTGATGACGCTGTGCGCCGAGGACGAGTGCGGCAGTGGTGTCCTGTTAAATTCCAGGTGTCTGTTAAATTCCAGGTGTGCTAATGCCAACACCAGCAGACGTCAAGCTGGAGGAACAGGCAAGCACCCTGGGGCAGTAGGGAGGGACGGAGGTGGACGATGGCCCTGTGCCAGTGGAGCTGTGCTGTATGATACTGAAACCCAGGAAGCCCACAGCACCATGTGAAGAAGCTACTCTAGAGGAGACAAAGTGGCCACAGTTTTACCGTCTTTCACCTTCAGCTCAGCCAAATAGACCAGGACATGACATTCCCTATGTCAAGAGGCATGTCCTGCCCATTGAACAAAATGTGGCAGCTTCCAGGAAATCCAAGAGGTCTTGGGCTTGCTAATGAGACCAGGTGAAGGTGGTAGGGAGGGTTCTGCCAGAGTAATTTAGAGCACGGTATCCAGTTCTGGGCTCCCAGGCTCAAGAAGGACAGAGAACTGCTGGAGAGGGTGCAGCAAAGGGCTACAAAGATGATGAGAGGACTAGAACATCTTTCTTATGAAGAAAGGCTGAGGGACTTGGGTCTCCTTAGACGGGAGAAGAGAAGACTCATGGGGGATCTGATCAATGCTGATAAATAAAGAGTGGGTGTTGGAGGATGGGGACGGTCTTTTTTCAGTGGTGCCCAGTGACAGGACAAGAGGTAATGGGCATGGGCATCTAAACGTGAAGAGGAATTTCTTTCCTTTGAGGGTGGCAGAGCCCTGGAACAGGCTGCGCAGGGAGGGTATGGAGCCTCCTTCTCTGGAGACCTTGAAAACCCGCCTGGATGGGTTCCTGTGTAACCTGCTCTGGGTGACCCTGCTCTGGCAGGGGGTTGGACTAGATGATCTCCAGAGGTCCCTTCCAACCCCTACAGTTCTGTGATTCTGTAATGGAGTGGACCACTCCAGGCAGATTTTCTATTAGTGTTTTTGTGCCCACCAGGGTCAGGACCAAGCACTCTGGTATTATTGCACCAGGATTGGATGGTGCCTTTATTCTGTGTGTAAACAATTTGGGACCTTGAATCACAGCTTGCCTGAGGCTTGAACCATTGGCAGAGCTGGCACTTCTCACTGCTCTCTGAAGCAATATAGCCCTGGAATGTAGTTCTAGCTGTGGACTATGGTCCTGACTGCTCGCACATGGAGTTGGAAAAAAAAATCGAAATGGCAAACCCCACCCTGTAGCAAGGAAAACTCTGTAGCAGCAGAGGGTACCAGACTCATCAGGAATAAGAAAATTGAAATGCCAACAAGCTGTCTTATCTGCCAGTGTGCTAAAGAAGGTGGCAAGGAAGAGCTAGAGCGCTCCCTGCAGATGCAGGGAGAGGTCTGCCATGTTGTGCCTGGAAGGCTGTAAACATAGCCTTAAAATTCAGTTTATTCTTTTTAGCCATGTGTATGTCTCATGACTGTGAGACTGAATTTTTCAATGCTGTAAATGACCGCTTCGGAGAGGCTAGTCGGGGAACTCACGAGTAAGGATGTAACTTCTGACTCATGCTCTAAGCAGTGCAGAAGATGTTTCTAAAATATGTTTGTTTATAAGTTGCTCTGCAGCACTCACCATAAGTACTAACACTGAGCATTCTCTGAAAAGCACCATAAAAAAACCCTCAAACCCAAGCGCTTCAGTGGTCATCAAAAAGACCCCACCACCCAACAACAAAAAAGTCAGAAAACAAACCCATGTAAATTGAAGGAACTTGTTTAAGAAAAGGTGAAAATAAGATGCAATCAGGCTAAATGCTTTCAGATGGCATGGAGACTGTTTAAGGAGAGGTCATATCAGAGGATCAGATTAAAAGTATGTGAACTGTACAGACTCAAAATGACCTGACAGTTGTCATAATTAGATACGAGGGTGAGAGAGGAAAGGGATACACCCTCCAAAAGTTGAAATTTTATTAAATGAGAAAAATGGAAAGAGAAAACTTTAAATATAAAAAAAGCCCAGTAAAGTTGGCCAAATGACTTGAGGGACATATGGCTTAAGGTCTGAAATGTTAAAGGAGTATTTTTCCCTCCCAAAACACGAGGAAAGGGAAGCAAGCTGGAGAGCCTGTGAAACCAGGCGATGATTCAGGAAAACTTTCTGTTAAGGACTCTGAAAAAGTAGGAATATTTAGAAGCTCCTAAATGCCAGTGTTTGTTGTTGAAGGATTATCTGGCTCAAGTTGAAGAGTTAAAACAACAGTGGCATTTGTCAATAAAACGCATGCAAATCTTTGTTTTTAAATGATTACCTGGCTCCTGTTGAAGGGTACTAACCCTGGTAGGGTACAACAACAGTGTTATTTATCCATACAACGCAGGAACAAATCATTAGGGGTTATCTGGGTTTCATTCAAGAGGTCTAAAGCATGAAATAGCTGAGACATTAACTGTGGAGTGTGATGTTTAAAATGTATTGATTACGGAGGAGAAGAGAGAGATATGTTTTAAAGGGATCCAAGGGAATTAAATCGCATAGTGCTCTTTCTTAAAGTGTCTTCTAGCCTTCAGGTCTCTACATCAGAGCAGAACTGTCCTTGTTGCTTTTTTCTCAAGCAGACACTGTGCTCAGGGGCCCTTCAGCCAAAGAGCTACAGGGCCCATGGCGAGGTGCCAGGCCGCAGTCCTCATGGGGCGTTCTGTTTGTGAGCTCAGGGTTGTTCTGCAGATCAGGAACCAGTCTTTCCTGGACCATCCATTCTCCTTGATGACTAGGAAGAAAGCTGGGCTCAGCTGGTATGATCAGGTCAGGACTTAGCTTGCGGCGTGTTTGTGTGCCTTAGGAAGTTCTGTCCCCTTTCGACATGGTAGATATCCTGCTTTGTGCACTCCTACCCAAGAGTTTGTTTGCTGCCTGTCAGCAAAACTGTTTTGAATCAAGACATTGTTGAATAATTTAAGTTGGAAAGGGTCTCTGTAGGCCATCCAGTTCAGCTCCCCACTCAAAGCTTAAGAAGTTAGATCAGATTCCTCAGGACAACGTGCAGTCAAGTTTCTGACTATCTCTTAAGGGTAGACATTCAGTAACTTTTCTCATCCCTTCTTCCAGTGTTCAGTCACGCTCATGGTTAAAATCTTTTTAGTAATATCTAATTGGAGTTGGCTTTGCTACAACTTTGATCCCCCCTTTGCCTTCTGTTCTTAAGACCAAACAAAGGCATTTCCCTCAGCCTGTCCTCATCCATCGTGTGGCTTGAGCCCCCTGAGTCTCTTGGTGGCCATTTGTAATTCTTCCTTGTGCTGGAGAGCCCCAGAGCAGCTACAGTAGTCACGGGGATCAGCAGAGGGGAGCAGGTCCCTTCCCTGGACCTGCCCCCTGCATTCGTTCAAGTGTAGCCCAGGGTGGGACTGGTGAGACAGTTCTCTTTTATCGTACTGCTTAAATCATGTTGGTCTTTTCCACCCTGCCCCTTTCTTTCTCTTCTTTTCCTTGGCTTTCCTGAGTCTTCTTTTCAGGTCACAGGTTATTTGTTCTGAGCCTGTAATATGATGTCTTTACCTTATCTTGGTGTTCCTGGAAGCATTTTTCTTATCCTTGATCTCTTATCATTTAAACCAGTTACTAGTCCGTGAGGTGACTTTCTTTTTGTACCAAGATAATTTCTTTAAGATCTTCTGGGGAAGGACCTTGCCACTGCTGGAACACAGATGTTTTGATAATTTACCTATGGTGCCATGTCATGTTCATGGCAGCTGGTGGTGCTGGAGGGTTCTTGGGTGGGGTGTTTTGTAGGCCATGTTTTCTGTCATAATAGGGAAGTGGAGACCAGGAATTGATCTCTGCTCTTAAAAAGCTTCACCCTATACTGATACGCAAGATCAGAATTGTGACTAGCTGCTGTTGTCTTAGCTGATGACTGCCACGGTGCTGTCCTTCATATTTCTGTTCAGGAGTGTTTGAAGGACTTCCTAGGCTTCTCCTCTGGACTTTGTGCAACAAAAGTGCTAGCAGTTAGGGCATCCCTTCTCACATTAAACTTTTTTTTTTTTTTTTTCCCTGTTGGTTACTGAGAAGAGGATAGTCTAGAGAATAGGTTCTTTCATCCTTACAGTAGTCTATAAGTTTAGGTTTTGGGATGAGCACCCAAAAGTCTTGCCTTGTCTCTGCCCACCTCATGTATCTTTTGAAGCAATGTTGGTCTTTACCATTGAGCTTTCTACTTCAGGGCATGCTGCAGACTATGTAGGGCTTAATTTTGGATGAATCCTCCCCACTCAACTCTTGGGGTACGTCTTGCCTGACTTACTCTACAGTGTGTGGCAGCAGAAACCTTTGAGATGTCTGTTTTTAAGCTATATCTTGGCAGCCTCTAACCCCTCCATGGAGGGATTCCCAGGCAGATGTCAGATCACCTTTGGCTGATGCTTCCCTTAGCGCAGCTGAAACCATCCCTGTCTGTGCTGGAGAAGCTGGTTACCCTCCGGTAGAGAAGGGCTCCTTCCAACAGGGCCAAGCGAGATGGGTTATCTCCGGGGTGAGGCCAGTCAGATCGCAAAGCTTAGAACTACCAAGTGCAGGAAATGGTCATTTCATCTGTGTCCCGCAACTTGGAGCAGGGCAAAATACACTCAGGACACTTGTTTGTGTTTCTGCATGCTCTGTGTCCAAGCTGTACTGCACTGGGGTGTCCACTGACCCATCTCAAGCAGCAGAGCACCTGGCGATCTTTTTGTAGACAGGCTGGAAGCTTTTAGCATTTCTGGATAGAGTATCAGATTTGATACGTAATAGTGTATATCCTAGATATTTTGGAAACCCTCACAAATCTCTTTTTATCCTTCTAAATGAGAAATTGGAAATCCAGCCAAATGTCCTGGAATCTGTCCTCTGTGATTGCAGTATTTCTGAGATAAATTTGTTTGCCCTAAATGCCATCGGGAGGTTCAGATCTTCTGCTCCTGAACTGGCTACTGCTAAAGCCTCTTTGGGGTATTTTTCTAAGTTCAGTGATCTTACTGTTTCCTTTAGCAAACACGAATGCTTTCCTGGTGCTTGTGTAATTACATAATTTATATGTGGTGAGAGCTGAAGGACCTGGACTGCCCTTACTTGGTTCTACATGATGGTTATGTTGGCATAGTCAGTGTTCACCCCAAGAAACTTTGAACTTGAAGAGCACTAGTCTTGCAGCAGGAAAACACTGCGCTGGGTGAAGGAAAGGTGCGAGTCATAGAACCATAAAATAGTTAGAGTTGGAAGGGACCTTACAGATCATCCAGTTTCCACCCCTCTGCCATATGCAGGAACACCTCCCACTAGACCAGGTTATCCAACCTGGCCTTGAACCCCTCCAGGGACGGGGCAACCACAGCTTCTCTGGGCATCCTGGGCCAGGGTCTCACCACTCTCACAGCAAAGAATCTCCTCCAAATATTTAATCTAAATCTACCCTCTTTCAGTTTAAAACCCAGCAGTAGGTTCCCCATATCATGATCGTGTATCATCTTCCTCCACACATAACCTTCAGAGGCCTGGGCCAGATAAAAGGAAAAGATGGACTGTAGAATGGTTGGCAATTCCGTGGTTGGCTTTGCCCAGTACCAGAATAGAGATAGGAGGAGACAGTTCTGGAGTGTTGTTGAGGAATTTGTCTGAATAGGAGAGGTTTGGATTCTCTGGGAGGTGGGGCACATCTGCAATGGAGCATGATGTTTAAAGAAGGGACTGACTTAATTTAAAGCACTGTAGAGCTGGGTTTCACCTGTTTAAAATCTGGAAGGTTGTGTTACCAAGAGTTGAAGTGTACAAGAAAGACAACATTGGCCATGTTTGTGAAGATGTGGTGCTATTTATTAAATAGATGCTGGAGCGTGTCCAGAGAAGGGCAACAGAGCTGGTGAGGGGTCTGGAGCACAAGTCTTGTGAGGAGAGGCTGAGGGAGCTGGGAGTGTTCAGCCTGGAGAAAAGGAGGCTGAGGGGAGACCTTCTCGCTCTCTACAAGTCCCTGAAAGCATGGTTTAGTCAGGGGAAGTCGGTCTCTTCTCCCAAGGAACAGGCGATGGGACAAGAGGAAACAGACTCAAGTTGCACCAGGGGAGGTGTAGGATGGATATTGGGAAAAATTTCTTCACAGAAAAGGTTGTCAAGCCTTGGAACAGGCTGCCCAGGGAAGTGGTGGAGTCACCATCCCTGGAGGTATTTAAAAGCCGGACAGACGTGGTGCTGAGGGACATGGATTAGTGGTGGGTTTGTCAGTGCTGGGCTGATGGTTGGACTCAATCTGAGAGGTCCCTTCCAACCCAGACAATTCTGTGATGGTGTGATTGGCGTGGTGACAATGATTGAGACACATAAGTAAAGTGCAGGAAACAGTTGCTGCAGGAGACTTAACCCACATAGCTTGAAGAAATGTAACTTTGGGGTCAAATTCTGAAATAATATTTTTAGATGTGGTTAATGCCTACCTTTACGTGTGTAAGAGCCCAAGAGTAACTGTTAATTTCAAAGCGCAGTAACCTAAAAGCATGGAAGCTTGTTAAAAACAAACTAATGGTTCCAGGGGATATTAAGAGAATTGCAAACCATGCAAATTAACAGAAATAGAACAAACAAAATGGGTATGTGCCTAAGTATTGCAATGAGGAAAAAGAGCCTTTGCGAAGGCTGGCCATGCCCTCTTGAACATAGAAGTAGATCAGTCTGCCTGGATTTGCAAAAGCCTCTTGGTGAAGTCCAGTCTCAAAAATTGTTGAAGAAGGTAAAGAAAACATGGGGTAAAGTGAAGCAGCTGGTGTGGTTGAGTGGTTAGAAGATTAGCTAACAGGTAGGAAATAGGGCAGAGAAATGAGTGGCCGGTGTGTGCGTGCCGTGTCCTCCCTGCAGCTGAGGATGCTCACCTGTGGGTTTCTGTGGGGGTGTGTGCCCATCTCTGATGTTTGCTACCTCAATAAATGACCTGGAAGGGAAATTAACAGTAAGACAATATGTTTTTTTGCTGATGGTATGAAGCTAACTAGAGTTGTAAAATCAAGGACTGACTATGGATGATAACATGTAAGATGCAGTTCAGGCTGGATAGATGGAAAATGATTCTCATGGGGGGAGGATAAACAATCCAAACTTGACACAAAAAATGGTCCCTGAGCTGCCTCTTCCAGTGCAGGGACAAGTTCTTTGTGTCCTGGTTCCATGGAAAAATTAGCTCAGTTCTCATCTGCAGTCAAAAAATAAATGAAATAATTGAGACCAGAACATGGAGGAATAGCAACCAAACTGGAGAACATCATTATACTGTTATCCGTAATAATCCCCATGTGTTTGTGTTGTGAGCGATGCTTGTGGTTCTGGTTTGCCCCTGCTCTCAAAGAAGACAGAGAACTGGTGGCGTAGCAAGAGTATTAAGAAGTAGAGATGAGCTTCTATACAAGGAACAACTGAGTAGTCTGCAAGTAGTCAACCTTGAGGAGAGACCACTGGGGAGTGGGATACAAATAAGGACTGTAAAATCCTTGCAAAAGTTAAGAGGGAAATGCTGTTCCTCTCTTCCAATTCTGAAAATGCAAGTACTGAGCAAAACTGGCTTGAAGTGTAGTTGAATGGTGGGGCTGCAGCATGTTGCCTTTTCAGAGAGCTTGCAAAGGTTCAGAACACAGTCAGATTAATGGAGGAAAATCTATCAGGGTGTGAAATACAGAAAGACCGCCTTTTCGTAACGAAATTATCTAAAATAGATGTTGGGCAGTGAAAGAATGTTCTTGGAAAGTACAACTGTTTGCTCTGTGCCGTGCATCCACTACCAGCTGTTCCTGGGGACAATATATTAGGCTGGATGGACATCTGTTCTTTTATACTACATCTGCTGTTATGTATTATTTTACTCTCTTGTTAATCACCTATATAAATATAATTTTCTGATACATGGGGGGAAAACACCCACCACAAAACAAATGCAGAAGTTTAATTGCTGGTTGTTTTCCAGTCCTTTTCCTGAAGAGTGGCTGCAGTTGTGTAGCGGAAAGCTGTTGGTCACTAAAGCAGAGTGACAGTCTAAGAAGACTAAAAAAGTAATGGAACGTCATTAGTGATTTCTACATTCTTACCTTAAATGATTTGTAGATTGTTTTCCCCCCCCCTGTATATCTGCTGCAGGAAATCTTGTGGATTGGCTGTTCGGTGCTTGACTAATGTTTTCTTTGGGTTTTTTGAAGGTACATGGGAATAGGACTTTCTGCTCAAGGGGTCAACATGAACAGGCTTCCTGGTAAGTAAGTCACTGTTAAGTTGTGCTTTGGTTTACCAAATCCGTAGTAAAGTCTCCGTTAAATGTTCTTTTGAAATAAAGATTTTAACTTACCTAGGTGAATTAGTGAGTGTCTATTTCTATTAATAAAATGTCATGACTCTAAATGTTTCTACATTTGAAAGTTTTGAACTACGGAGTGTTATCCTAAACTGAGTTACTGGTATTGTTAATGTAGCTATGATGATTTTAGCAGATAATAGAAATTAATATTACACTAATGAGTTAACGGGTAAGATGAACTTTCAGACATGCAAGCTCTTCTTTGCCTCTGAAAAATAAGTAGCAAAATAATTGGACATTTAATCTGTGTATCCCACTTACAAATGTAGGTGAAAGAATCTGAAAATGAAGGAAAATTGGCCTGTCATGTTGTCCCTCCTCTCTTCTTTCCCTCTTCCCGCTAAAAAACTAGAAAAATAGGATGGAGTGGTACTTCCACTTAATATAGTTGCTTACTTTTTTTGGAATCTTTGTTTTTAGGTAAATCTCTTAAGTTGGTTAAGTAGCTTCTTTTTAAAAATAATGAGCAATTTTTTTTTATAGTTCTTAGTTAATACTGTTGAGCCAAATGTAGGAGTTAACAATATCCGATGTGGCTTCTGTAGCGGGAATTCTTTAAGCTGGATTTTAAACTAGAAGTTCTCTGTGTTTGGTAGAAAATAGATGTTCTTCGTGTGCCAGCACGAATGGCAGCTGGGTCCCAGTCGTGGTTGTTGGTTTTTCCAGTCTTGAGAGTGGTTTACTTCTGGTGGAGTTGTTTTAAAGCTGCAATGTATGTTCAGCCTTTATTATGCATCTTGGTATCTGCAAAGGAGAATGTTTTGTGAAGGTCCTAACGAAAGGAAGAGCTTCCGTAGGGGTTGCGCTAAGGCCCTTGTGGATTCACTTGTCAGCGAGGATTTTGCTTTCGTCTTCACTGGTAACTTGCCTGTTAGAGGGTGGAACGTGTGTGGTTTTTTTCCTTACAACCTCCAATTGGAAATGTTGCAGCATTGGAGCAAAATCCCTGACTGTTCTGTTAGCAAAATAGGCGATTCTCTAGCTCTGTTAAAAATGTCTGAAATGTATATTTCTAGAGCTGTTTCTGAAATTCCACTGAGACTGTAGAGAGTCTCAGCATGGAGACAAAAAGGAGACTGGGAGAGCTGGGATGCTTGGGATGATTTCAAAGAATAGAGAGCTTTCTGGTGCCTGTTCTTTTAATTGTAAATCTGCTGCTGAATTTTGCAGTGGAACAGCTGCCTTGTCTTGTTGCTGAAGAGAAGCATGGAGGTCTCAGAGTGCATGAGGGAGCACTTGGGATCTTTTGCACTGATAAAGAAGAAATTTGGAAGTGTAAGCTAATTGCATTAGTTAATTAGTTCAATTAAAGCTTAACCAGTGAAACAATAAGCATCATCGTTTTAGTGACAAACATCAGTGCAGGGTGTGGACCGTTCATAAATCACAGCCATGGTTATCAGTTGCAGGGAGACCTTCCTTTTCCAGGTGCCACTTTCATAGAATTACAGAATGGTTTCTGTTGGAAGGGACCTTAAAGCCCACCCAGTGCCACCCCCTGCCCTGGGCAGGGACACCTCCCACCAGACCAGGTTGCTCCAAGCCCCCTCCAACCTGGCCTTGAACCCCTCCAGGGATGGGGCAGCCACAGCTTCTCGGGGCAACCTGGGCCAGGCTCTCACCACCCTCACACCAAACAAGTTCTTCCCCACATCTCAGCTCCATCTCCCCTCTTTCAGTTCGAAGCCATTACTCCTCCTCCTGTGGCTCCCCTCCCTGATCCAGAGTCCCTCCCCAGCTTTCCTGGAGCCCCTTGAGGGACTGGAAGGGGCTCCAAGGTCTCCCCGGAGCCTTCTCTTCTCCAGGCTGAACCCCCCCAAATCTCTCAGCCCCCCCTCCCAGCAGAGGGGCTCCAGCCCTCCCAGCATCTCCGTGGCCTCCTCTGGCCCCGCTCCAACAGCTCCATGTCCTTCTGCTGTTGGTGGCCCCAGAGCTGGAGGCAGCACTGCAAGGGGGGGTCTCCCCAGAGCGGAGCAGAGGGGCAGAATCCCCCCCATCCCTGGACCTGCTGGCCACGCTGCTGGGGATGCAGCCCAGGATGAGGTTGGATTTCTGGGCTGCCAGCACACATTGCCGAGCTGTGTTGAGCTTCTCAACTTGATCATGTTTGATCAACCTTGAGAGCCTTCTTTTGGCCGCTGTCAAAGGCAGGTCCTGAGACCTGTTGGTCTGACTGGGGCACAACCTTCCTTGCATTGGTTTTTCCTCTGGTAATTTCTGACCTGCCCAGAGTGCTTGTGGAACCTCTAACTTTGGAGATACTTAGGACTCAGCAGGACATGGCCTCGACGAACCTGATCTAATTAGACCTCCTGTGAGCAGGGGTTGGACTCGGTGACTTCCGGAGAACTCTCAGTTTTCAGACTCTTCCTCGCTCTGCGCTCCCTCTCCCCACCAGTCCTCCCAACCCAAGTGGATTGTGTGCATGTACACAATGGAGCATGAGTCTCTCTTCCCAGGGTTGAAGTGCTCGGCTGCTTGGAAGAGGAGTTGTTTGGCTGTTAAGGGAGTGTGTTCTGTTCAAGAAATGACTCTCTGGCTTGTGCGATGGAAAGATGTGTGGGATTGACTTGTAGACTTGGCCTATACAGTGGTGGTTGGATTATGCTTAACCTGGGATTCTCCTGGGATTATGACACAGATATATAGATGTAAAACACGGTTGAATACTAACCTGAGTGATATGTTCTGAATGTCATGGGTGTGCTGTCCTGAAATTGAACAGCCAACATAATTTCTTTTTATTTTTTTTCCCCTTTAGATGCTAAAAATTAGCCAAACCACTTCCGATAAATAGCTGTAAAGCCCAAGAGTGACATGTGCAGTGTTTTGTGGCCAGTTTCAATCAAAGTGCCTATTATTTCTAGAGCGTTTGTGGCAAACGTGGAACTCTTTTCACCAAGTGAAATAAAACATAAAGAGAACTTGAGACTTCAGATAGTGCTTATTTAGCAATGAATTGTACAAATTTGATCCTATGAAGCTGTTGTTTGTTTGATCACATGCGGGTTATGCTGCCAAGAGTGATTCTGCAGGCAGAGTTAGGTCGATCTCCCATCATCTGTGTAAAATGACCTGCACGGCTCTGTATTACAGCTCAATAATGACCTTCCTGGCTTTTGGAGAATGAGGCTGATTTTTATTTTTTTTTTTTACAGTATATAGCTCAAGTGACTGAAGTGAGAAACATTTATCAGGCTTAACTGTTATCAGTCCTTCACAGCACAGAGTACGTGAGAGCTCACAAAGAAGTGACAGACTTTGGAGTCTTGACTTGGCTTCGTGTCAAAGTGTAATTTTAACTTTTTGTGACCTGAAACCCTGTCAGGTTTGTCTCCTTAGACCCTTTCTAAGTCACTCCTGCTTTCACAGATCGATTTTCGCTCGGTGTCCTGGCAGGGCAGTGCGTGACCCACGGTGGTTTGGGAGCCCAAAGCCTGGTGTGGGAGCCAAAGTTGGTCCTTTTTTCGTTCCCTCTTTCAGTGGGGATCCTTGGCACCCTGTCAGACCCCATTCAAAAGACAGTCTTGCTCCTGGGTTCTGTCTCAGACTCCTTCCCCCTGCTCCCCCCCCGCCCCGAGGCATTCGTGTTTTATGCCAAATTTATTTTGGCTTCAGCCCAGCTCTGTGCTGGTGGGGGTAGAACTGAGCTTTCTCAGAAGGTTGGAAGTGTGGCTGGAGCAACCTGAGCGTTTATTTAATCTCTGCCGGGCAAACAGGGACTGCTTTTAAAAAGAGGGTGCCCTGTCCCGGTGTGACTGGAGGTTTCTGTGGGCTCTGCTTTGAAATTCAGTGAGCAGCTCTGACATTATCGTGGGGTTTTCATTGAAGTGCCAACTTTTGTGACCATGACATGTCTTGATGATTTTTAAAAAAATATTATTCTGTAAGCTTTTAAAAAACATTTACCAGACTTACTAATAAAATTGCTGCTTTTATTGAAATGGCTGCTCACTGCTTTCCCCAGGTACAACTTTTTTTCTACATGTGCAAAGCGTTTTGGTATCTGAGGATGAGATTACATGTTACAGCTGAGCTGATCTAACTCACTGTCATCAAAGGAGAGAAACCTGACCCTTCCTCCCCCTCTCCCACTGCTGCACAGTCCCTCCTCTTCCCTTCTGCAAGCCCCTGGCTCTGGCCCTTGTCACCTCCATGGCCAGCCGAGCTCTCAGGCCTAGCAGGAGCCTGCTGCTCTTATGCCATGTTGGGGTGAGGAGAGGAACCTGATGAACTTCAACAAAGGCAAGTGTAGGGTGCAACCAGTACAGGTTGGGGGTGACCTGCAGGAGAGGAGCTCTGAGGAGAAACACCAGGGAGTCCTGGTGGACAATAGGATGCCCATGAGCCAGCAATGTGCCCTTGTGGCCAAGAAGGCCAATGGCATCCTGGGGGGCATCAGGAAGAGTGTGACCAGCAGGTTGAGAGAGGTCATCCTGCCCCTCTGCTCTGCCCTGGGGAGGC
>VXAK01027367.1:7734-91895 GCA_013399435.1 Arenaria interpres | reverse complement strand
TTGGACTAGATGATCTCCAGAGGTCCCTTCCAACCTCCTGTGATTCTGTGGGTGGTGGCTGGTTCCTTCAGAGCTTGTGGAGCAAAACTCCTACTTTTGCATCCTGAATGTGATATCTGAAATGTCCTTTTAAATTTTTTTTTAATTTATTTTATTGTTTAGCCCTTAACCCAGTAAGTTTCTGTGAGCCCATCTGAAAATGGATTGATGGTTTGCCACAGGCCTCACCTGACTTTCACAAAATGGAGAAGATGGGTCTTCCCATCTGTGTATGGATGAGATGTGCACGCCGGAGATGATTCTCCTCTGCATTGGTTCGAGTCCTTCATGCTGTTGAGAGATAACATTTCATTTGTTCTTGCTCTTTGAGGGTGACCCAGCAGGAACATACAGCCAGGTAGAGAGGGAAGGAGCGATGATTCTCTATGGCAGCAGCAAGGTCTTAATTCAGCCTAAAACGTTGTGAAAACATGCCCTCGGGCGTACCCTGTTTCAGTTTCTGAAACACCATAGATAGGATCTGACCAATCACTTTTGGAGACTTTAAACACCCTCTGGTTAATAACTGACCGGCCCCACTGGGCAGCATCCCATGTGTGAAAGGGAGGGCCAGCTTCACTCACCAGTGGTGTGGTTTATGAAACTTTGATTATTTTTTCACCTTACTTTTCAAATGAAAAGGTATTGCTTGGCTTATTCACTCTCTGCCTGTTTCAAACTCCCTATTAAAAGGACAAGCTTTCAAATTCGGGAATGTTTTATGGACTTGAATTAGAGTGCAGCCAGATAAGCCAGTGGAATGTGGTGTTCAGAAACCTGCTCCCTACCGGGGTTTGACTTCTGGGGCTGTGATGCCTTAAGCCAGGTCAGCAAAACCAGAAACAGTTTGTCCACCTGTCCTGTGTCTCTGTTCAGCAAAGGGCCCTTGATTGATCTGTCTCTGTAGACATGTAGATAAAATATAAAAATGAGCAGTGGGAATTAGGACCTCCCCATGCTGCCCTCTTCAGTGAAAGCCACATGTCCTGTAAGCCACCAACATGATGAGTGGGCTTTCTATTTTAACTTCGTTTGGAGATCCCTTCCTTTCCTTTGCATTCTCCTGTTGACATTTGTAGCCAGGACTTTATTTCTAGACATTTTATCTTGCATGTTATCAGAGGAGACACAGGCAGGGGAGTATGGCTATTGAGGAATCTGACTTCCCATTTCTTCCTTTGAGAGGAAAAAGATAGTGTTTTCTCCTCTTGGAATGCTCACAAGGGTTTATCAGGCAGGTGAGAAGAAAGGCTGGATCGATGTTGTATTCTAGGAACCAGTGAGAGACTAAAGGAACCAGGTTGTTCAGCCTGGAGAAGAAGAGGCTGAGAAGAGATCTAGTAGCAGCCTTTCACCATCTAAAGGAGCTTGCAGAGAACGTGAACCCTGACTCTTCTTCAGGGTGCACAGTACAGGGGAGAGAGACAATGGGCATTAGTTGCAACAAATAAAATTGTCATGGGAAATAAGATATTATTCCCCATTGGAGTTGGGGATGGGTTATTAGAAAGGCTCTACCCTCAGAGATTTTCAAACCTTCATTGGGCAAGGCTCCAGGCAGCCTGATCTAACTCTTCGGTTAACCCTGCTATGAGCAGGAAAGCTTGGCTAGAGACCTCCAGATGTTCCTTCTAGCTGTTTCGGGGGTTTTTCGTGTGTGTGGTTTTGTGTGGTTTGTTTTTTTTTGTTTTTCTTTCCTCTGTGACTGCCAAGGGATCTTTCTATTTCAAGTGAGTTTAAAGAACTTCATCTCCACGTATCAGCTTCTGCTTTCGGTTGTCACTTTTTGTGACTCCAATGACAAACGAAGGACCTGTGCTAAAGGACTTAGTCCCAGTGGTAAATATAATAATTATAGAAGATAGGACCTCACCAAGTCATCTGATCTGAAGCTAATTCAATTATACCTCAGTCCTGCCTGACAGGTGTGTGTCTAAACCAGTCTTTCATTATCTTTCTGGCAACTTTTCCAGCACTGTCCTTGTGTTGGAAACTTTTCCTGATGACAAAGCTGAATATGTAGTCTAAGTCCATTACTCTTGGATCATGTGGAAGTGGAGAATAATTAATTCCTTTCCTCTTTGTAGCCGTGTACATGAAGAACTCTATCACTGCTTTGTGGTCTTCTCTCCAGCCCAAACATCTCTGGCTCATTACCCCATCCCTATTTGTCATCTTTTCTTGATTTGTGACAACTCCTGTTGACCTTTTCTGAACTCTATCCACTGGGTGCATCACAAGCACCGGTGCCTCACTCCCTGTGGTGAAAGAAAACATTAAAATTCAAAGCAAGTGCAGGAAGCAGCTCATATCCTACGCTGCAGACAAGGGCAAAGGAAAACCCTTGCCAGTCTTTCACAACCTCTGAGGCTTCAGCAGAAAGGGGAGGGAGAAGCAGATGGTTAACTGGGAAAAGAAGGGCCTTCCCCTGTGGCTTTTAGAGCAGCCAGCAGAAGTTCCGAAGTATGGGATTCAATATCTGAACAGTATCTGGCAAACAAACAGTGATTCAAGCTGCTTTCAAATTTACTTCTGACTTCTGACTAAATCAGCATTTTGGACAACCAGCTTGCTTTTTCTGTCTTTAGAAGTAATTTCTGTTAAGATTGCTTAACTATTTATGGAGCTGATCACAATCTGTCTTAAAACACTTCATGGTATTTGTCCTGCTGCAAAGCTCTTCCAGAACTGTCCTTAAAAACAGCCGCCCAAAGTCGCACATGGGATTTCCATACGGTGTTTAAGCAAAGCCTTGCACAATGATACTCGCACTTGTCTCTTTAGTAAATACACCTCAGATGGAACTTTTCTTCTACACTATTTGCTGTGTTGAGGAAATAGAGCAAAACTTGGATTTGTTCTTAGTTTAGATGTAGTTTTAATTCTGTAGTCTCTCCTTATTGCAACTTGTTGACACACGAGGAAGGCGGATGGGTGGAAAAAAGGACGAGAAGGTGGTGGCAGTCCAGGCTGCTGGCAGCGTGGGCTCCGTGTGTTGAGGCTGAGTGAGCAGACGTCGGCTGATGGGCAAAAGCTCCCTGGTGGGCTCGGTGCACATCAGGTTGAAGTAAAGCTTCTTGGGGTCAATGCTACCGGAGTGTGTAGGGAACCTTGGGGTACCATGGGGAAACCTGAATTCTGTTCCTCCCCTCTGTTATCCATAAGGAAGGTGTAATACGGTAAAAAAGCATGGAGGCCTGCAACTTACCTCCCTGCAACCCCAGTTTTGTTCTTAGTGTTGCTGTGGATCTTCATGGAGATCTTGAAACTATTCAGGTTTCTAGTTAAACCACTCGAATGATTCAAAAATGGCTGAAGGAAGCCTTGTTAGTTCTTAGAAGGGATCTGAGTCAGCTTTTATCTGATCATTGCTTATAGTCCTATTTCTCTTGTCTGTTTTCCTTTTATTTTTGACTTGTACTCTGTTGGGTTCTCTTCAGGAGTAAGTGCCATGGAAACCTTTGAGCGCCGTTTGATAAGTGTTTTGGAATAAAAGTGGTTACTTGAGTAATTTAATGAAGGTGCTACCAAAACATATACTTGGTTCAACATGTAATACTTTTTATGGCAATTTGGATCTGTTAACATTACTTCTGCTGGACTGGTAATGGCGATACTGTCTATAACCATGTCCTGCTGGAGTTACTCAAGGAAGCGTTAGTGTATAATCCAATTCTGCTTGCCATTCTATGTTTAAATTCTTCCCCTTGCTAGCCAGGAGGAGATTTGACTTGTCAGGAGCTTTATTTACTTGTGCAGTAAGTATAACCCAGATTGAATAGTACCCAGAGCTTCATTTTGGTGTGTGATTTGAGTATAGATAACTGTAGTACCCATAAGGAATTTCATAGAGACATCACTTATTTAGTATCTGTGTAAATCATAGAGGCTAGCAATTCATTTTCGTATGTCAGGTTAAGGAAAATATAGGGTTGATATTGATTTTTTTGAATAAATAATAAATAGAAGTGCATTCCCCCAAAACGACTTACGGAGGCACCTCCAGGACTTTGTTACAGATGCAGTCCTTCAGCTGGCTCTGCCAGTTCCTACCCACAAACCTCCTTACACTGCGGGTACCCTCTCATTTATCCTTGCAAACCAGTCTGTGGGCCTGCCTGTGAACTGGGTCAGGTAATTGGGCTAATAATAGTGGGTGGGGGGCACTGCTTGATTTTGGGGTTGTTATTAACTTGGATCTGTTCTGTGGCCCAGTTGATCACACAGGTAGTGCAGGTCGAAACAACTCCTCTGTGAAACTTTATTCTACAGAAATGTGTGGGTAGCAGTGGTCTGAGATTAATTTTGATAGAAACAAATGCTACTCCCACCAAAGATGTATGCCGAAAACCTTAATTAAAGGCTGAGCGTGCCCTCCAATTAAGTTATCTGCTGATCATGGAGACTTTCTGAAGGAACATCTTGCTGGGGCATACTGGGTTGAAGCCAGATTTGTTGGCTGCATTTCTTTAATGTTTGATCTGTCTCTGCCACTTCGAAAATTTTTTGAAGATGATAGCTGGATGTCTTCATTCTGGTGATTAGTAAGATGGCATTTGAACTTGATTGGGTTTTTTTTGCACTGAGCTTTGTTTTATTCAGTCATGTGAAAACAGATGTCAATGAAAGCATATGTTTGTTTTGCTGTTACATATCTGGTGATTTACAGTCCAAACGATCGTGAGACTGAAGGTTTGTGAAACTGCTGAGCTCCAAAGGGCTATTATTGGCTATTATTAGGAGGGCTGTGTGCTAGTCGAAGATGCAGCCTTCATTAGCTTCTCCAAAGTATGAGCAGAGGTCCTTCTGTCTCCGTGTGGTGGATGCTGCTCCGGCTGTGGAAGGGTATCCTAAGGAAAAATCAAACATGGGTGATGGAGGAGAATCTGTCTTGGGAACCTTCTGGGCCAAATGCCTTCTGGCTGTGTCTGATCTCTTGTTGGTGATATGTTTAAGAGGCCGTGGTGTCCACGTGCTTGCCGCGGCTATTAGTGGCCTAGAATATGATGGGATGAGAGCATCTACAGGAATTGTCTCAATGGCAGTGAAGGAAGTTATCTGAAATTAAAGGACAGTGACTTCTTGCAAAGGATGTGCATTGCGGAGGAGTTCAGTGGTCTGAAGCACAGGCCACCAGAAGTTCATTTGCAATAAATCGAGGGGAAGGCTGTTAATCACTCCAAAATACAGAGACGTGAAAGACTGAAGCAGACCTGACCTGCGGTGGCTGTGGGAGGAGGACTGCAGTCCCACCACCGCTGTCTCTGCCTCCCCAGGCTGGGCAAACCCTGCATATGTATGTAGAGCATGTAGAAAGTGTCCTATTGCTTAAATGCAGGTTACTTAAAAACAGGCAGCAGTTAAAATCTGAGGTTCAGTAGGAGCTGAGGGGGAAAAGCAGCCTGAGAGCTGCTCCGAAACCTTTGCTTGGGCAGCCTTGTTGCGGCCAACTTAACTAGGTTTTGACCTGAAAAAGTAGTTTGTATCTGTCTTCAACATCCTTAGAGGTTATTGGTACGTTTAGAAATGGCAGGTTTTGGTGCTGCGTCATGGAAGAAGTGCGAGTGAAGTGGGTCAGCGTGGTTGTTCAGCTCCCGGGTGATCCAGGTGTGCAGAACACATTCTTAGTGGGATTCGCCCGTCCGGATGGGTGAAGATTCCTGTGGAGCTTACAACAGTGGTGGATAATAAACGTACACTGCCAAGAAAAAGATTTACATTCCAATATTTAAGATTTCTGGCCTTTGTAAGTCAGAGCCTTTTGGATTTGTCTACATGAATTTCTTATTTTTGGAAGTGGGGTGTATTTTTTAAGTGAGTCTCCCAGTTGTCACCACTTGCTCTACATTGATTTACATCTTCCGTTGTGCTACCCTGGTTTCTTCTAAACTAAACTGGAAGATGTGCTCCAGGATCGCAGTTAGTGCACTCCAGCTGCTAATAACTATTCAGTCCACAGGACAAGGCTAAGTAATACAAGGTAACTGTCCCCCTTAAAAAAAAGTTTAAAAATCTCATACTGGAGAAGTAGTGTCCTGAGACTGGTTGAAACTGGTTGTTTCGTTCTCCAGATCTGCTCTTCCTGTGCTGCACCATGTGCTGTTTCCAAAGTAGCTTTTGATGATTATTATTATTTTTAAATTTAAGTCCAAATGAAGGCCATGCGGAAGAAATGGATAAGAAATTTGGGCTTCTTATAATAAAACAAAAGGATTTCCTTTGAACTTAAGTTCTCACATATTTTTAGTGTAATGATTTTTCCCATATGGAATCAATTTCATGTGTTCAGTGTATGTAAAATTTCATCATACAAAAGTAATCTGAGAAATACCCCTTTTCTGTTTATTCTGGGTATCTCTGGTTCATTTATATTGCTGCTTTTTTTTTTTGGTCTACACTCTCAATTCTGTATGTTTGCAGTGCCTGACCAAATTTTAAAGGCACCATAGGTGCCTTTCTGCATCTGTGATAAAGACTCATGGTCTCCGAGTTCCTCTGGCATTACTTAACTCACCCTCATCTTGCTTTCTCTTCCTGCTTCTACTCTCTGCAGATCAGTAGACACCCTTTAAAATGGTTGTTCTTTCTCAAAATTGTATGATCTTTATTAAAAACCAAAAAAATTCTACATATCTTTGCACATCTTGTGTTTTATGATTGACCTGTCCTACTACCAATGGAGGTCTGCTGAGCTCCTCTTAATTGCTCAGCTGCCATCTCCTCATCCCACATGAGCTTTCTAACTTTCCAGTCCATTTTCTCGGATTCTGCTCTGTGTGCTGGGCTCGCCTGAACTTGTGTGAAAATTCCATCTGGAATATTGAAATGGATTTGATGCATTTGCTGTGAATTCATTCATATCCCATCTCTTGGAAGAACTGGAAATTCGTTCTTCCACATTCTTAAATATTTCATATATCAATAGCGGTCTTTCTGACAAAGTTTAGATTTGCAAGATCTAAATTTTGGAGACATCCAAAGTTAAAACTTACCGTTATAGGATTAAAAGGATTAGCTGGGTGTGCAGAGTGTGGGTGCGTTGTGGTACAGGAGGGGAAGGTTGTGTACAAGGATGGCTGTGATGGTTTTGTTATGTAATACAGGTAGAGTTTGGTGAATTGATATTTTAGATTAAGATTGTGTTGTTCGGGTGTTGGAATGACCTAAAGTCAGATCAGCCATGCCTTTAAAATGTGTATAATGTCTTGAAAGGCAGTAGTTTGCAAGATTTTTGGTCTTGAGGAGCACAGTAGCATTTCTGTGTCCTGCCTCTCCTTTGTCTGGTCAGGGTGTTGTGCATGTGGCCGGTCCCATCTGGGGACTTGAAAGGCAGAGGGACTTGGGTCTTTTTAGTCTGGAGAAGACTGAGGGGGGATCTGATCGACATCTCTAAATACTTAAAGGGTGAGTGTTAGGAGGATGGGGCCAGTCTTTTTTCAGTGGTGCCCAGGGACAGGACAAGAGGAAACGGGCACAAACTTGAATAGAAGAAGTTCCACCTAAACATTAGGAGGAAGTTCTTTCCTGTGAGGGTGGCAGAGCCCTGGAAGAGGCTGCCCAGGGAGGTGGTGGAGTCTCCCTCTCTTGAGACGTTCAAACCCCACCTGGACCTGTGCAGCCTGCTCTGGCTAGACCTGCTTTGGCAGGGGGTTGGACTAGATGATCTCTGGACATCCCTTCCAACCCGATATCATTCTGGGAGTCTGTGGGACATGGCTTTTGTGGAGCCTGGTGAAGGTGGTCGGCTCATAATCGGCACTGGAAGAAGAGCATCATGTCTACAGCACCCGCTGAAGGGAAGCTGTAGGGACATGGAGGAGCCCAGCTGAGATGCTTGAACCCTGCTGTTGGGTAGATCTTGGCCAACTTTCACTATGAACGTGCTGTGCAGGAACTGCAAGAAGTGCACAAACGTGTATGCTAGTTTGTGTACTGTTCCCTCCTTCTTCCCAACAGGTCTTTTTCTGGGGAGTCATGGTGCTGAAGTGTGGTGTGTAAGATCTGTAGTTCGTAGTGGATGGACACCAAAGTTGTCAAGAATCGGTGAAACAAGAAATACAACTATATTTGTGCCTGGAAGCGTGTGCAATTTCTTTCTTTACCCTCATAGCTGCCAAAGCCTCTGTCCTCATGCACATCTGTGCCCTGCTCGTTAGGTGTGCCTCCCCTAATTAGCTTATCCAGCCCATAGCTGGATACAACTTGTTGGGGGTGGGTCATGTTTTAAAACGTGAGCCTTCTGCTAAGAGCTGATACTGGGCAGGTTGGCAGGGCAGGGAGGAGCTGGGCAGATATCTCACGTACTCTGTGGTGACACTCGCTGAAGGGTGACAGCAGGGTGGTGATGATCAAGTCCACAAATGAGGTCGGACCTGGCACTCCTCAAGTATGGGCAGACCTGACACCCTCTATCAGATGTGTTCAGAGCTGGAGAGTAACAAAACCGGCTCCCGACCCATAGAACTGGGGCGAATTACCTTCTGAATTCAGGTTAAACTTAATCTCATGTTTTATTTATGTGAAAATTAGGATTGTATAAAGTAAAAGTTGCCGCCTTTTTCCCTTTCAGACCCCCTTCAGTTCATGTGTGTGTGTCGATTGCCCAGTCTGCAGCCAGAAGAACCGCTGCCAGCCACTTGGGTTTTTAGGGAGGTGGTGTTTTTATTTTCTTTCCTTTTTTTTTTTTTTTTCTTTTCTATTGGCCTTTTGAATTAGACGAGCTTTTAGGCACACAGACTTCAGGTCTGAATGGAGGAGGCAGACGGAGAGCTGAGCTTTCAGGAACCGTGTTTCATTTCAGGAGCGAGTGGGACAGTGCTGAGCCCCACCATTCAGGCTGACCAAAACCAGAAATCGGGATTTCAAGGCGGCAACCCTGCCCTTGGAAGATTAACCAGAGAAAGTGTTTCCACGGGCTACTAAGTGCTCAGGCATCAGTGTGGGTGAGCGAGGAGTGATTCTCACTCAGGGGTTCCGGCTGTCCTGTGCCTTTCCCTGCCCTGATTTCTGTGCCGTGACTGTTCTAGAGGTGGGCTGTCTCCTTGTAGAGGTTCTGCACTATTTCCTTGTGCAACATGTTCTCAGAAATGTAGGATATGGGTATGCTGGAGCCTGCCTTTGTGTGGAGCTTTCTGTCGTCCAGCTGGTTGGGTTGGGTTTGTGCCATATGAAAACAAGAGTTTCTGAAGCAGAGGGGGGACGACATGGCGTGGTGGGGTCTGTGGGTCGCCCTTCACCACTCCCACAGGTTGCATCTCCAGCTGTAGCACAGATTATGGACAATCCAGGTAATCTCAGTGACAGGGAAGAGTTGACTGGCAATTTAAAGGCAGCAATTTAGTGGTCAACAAGAGTTGCAATCAGCACTGGTAGTTTTTCAGATTAAAAAAAATAATTCTTTCTAGTGGCTGTACCTATTATTTGAGCCTTTCAGATAAAATGTAACATCAACACAAAGCTAAATCTGACTACAGCTCAAACTGATGGATAGCAGTTATTTTTACTGACGGATAAATATGATCCTCTTCAGAAAACCCTGTTGCCTTACCTTAATTGATGTGGAAAGTATTTAAGGGACCTGAGTTTAGAATCTAGAAGGCCTTGTTACAGCCCCTTAACATCACGAGATGTGCTTCTTCTGGAAGACTTCTCTCTCCAGAAGGTCTTGTGTTTATATAAATACTTTTTTGTTCATAATTTCCTTTCCTCATTAAATACCATTTTAGGGATTGTTTTCAATAGCAGCTGGATGCTCACCCCCTGCTTTCCCCATGGAGCTCTGACATGGCTTGGGGCTGCATCCTTTAGCTGCTCTGCCTCAGTGTCCCCGGAAAACGGCTTTTGCCCGTTACATTGCAAGGTTTTTCTGAAGGTGTCTTAATATTTTATCAAGGTATCCTTGCCCATCAGCTAAAAGTTGGCCTATAAATGTACATGTGAATTATGTAATATGATGAGATTTGAAGCCTGTGTATGAGATAATGTATCCAGCTTGTTCTTTGCCCCTGCCACTTGATAGATAAATGGCAAAACTCCTCATCTGACTTTTTTTTTATCCCTGTCCTGCCTTGTTTTGCACCCCTGATCCTCCCCCCACCCCCTCTGGTGGGGGGTGTCAGGGAATATAATAGATGTAGTAGTACAGTGGTGGCCTGATTGTGCTAGAGAGCTCTTTGAGCCTTGCCTTTGTAGATAGAACCAACCTGTCATTGTGCTTGATAGAACCAACCTGTTTTGTCATTGTGCTTTAACGAAATCGTGCTCTTTACAGGGCTGTAAATGGCTTGTGGCTTGTCTTGGTCTCTCCAGCGTAGGAAAGACCAGATCATGTTGTGACTCTGGCAGAAGATGGCCCATCAAACTTGTAGGTTGGGAGTTGCCATCTTTATTCATTCAAGGAAGTAGGACTTTTATCTTGATCACTGTATTCTGTGATGAGGTGCGTGCTAAGTAATAGAGAAGTGGATTAATTAACAAATCTCTGGGGCAGGTGGAACAGACCATTCTTGTTGACAGGTATTGCCCATGTGGCAGCCATCCAGAGCCTTCCAGTTTTGTTTTTTCGCTTTATGAGTCAATGGGTAGTGTCAATTTATATAATTAGGTTTAAACTGTGGTTTGATGTTGTTTTGAAGCCTTGTTAACATGCAGTAGATGTCAAATGGTAGGAGTTGCTGATCTGGTCTAAAAATCACCAGTACCAGGTCAGTATTGTTAAAATAGGAAATTTTACAGTGTCACTTTCTGCTGTAGTCTCTGTGGTGGGTCAGGCAGTGCTCGTTAGCACCCACCTTCTGTGGGACCTCCCAAATTTTTGCAGGCCTTTTGAGAGGTCTTTTTTTGGAGTGTTTTTGATCTTTGGTCACTCCGTCCTTTTGTTCCTGGTTACTGTTAATGTGAGAGAGATGCTGGGAGGGCTGGAGCCCCTCTGCTGGGAGGGAGGGCTGAGAGAGTTGGGGGGGTTCAGCCTGGAGAAGAGAAGGCTCTGGGGAGACCTTGGAGCCCCTTCCAGTCCCTCAAGGGGCTCCAGGAAAGCTGGGGAGGGACTCTGGATCAGGGAGGGGAGCTCTAGGAGGAGGGGGAAGGGGTNATGATCTTTAAGGTTCCTTCCAACCCAAACTATTCTATGATTCTATGTTTTCTATTTTATTTTTTTTTTCCTCCCCCCTCTCCTTTGGATGTTTGCCACGTTTAAGTCCCCCTTGGTCTGAGCTTTGTCTCATTTACAGTTGCAAGCGCATGTACTTTATTAAAAACATGGAATAGCCTCTGAGCCAAACCTACAGCCAGGGCTGCCAAGAATCCTGCTCTCTTCAATTAGCATCATCTGGTGTTGCTCCGCAGGGGCCAAATCAGGCTTGGCTGACTCTGCTCTATCTGCTGGGAGCTGGGGTGAGAGGAGGTGGCTCTACAGCAGTCCCTTACTGGGATGTGTGCGCTGGTGTGGTGACTGCACCATTACCTTGGACATGATTCAGTGGGATGCTACAAATACTACACGACCTCAGCACATCCAACCCCTTCTTTAGGAAGTTTGTCCTCCGTGGGCTGAAGTGGTTTTATTTTCTGTATACACATTGGTCCTGTGGTGCTGGGTTTGGACTTCTACCGCATTCCAAAGTCTCTGGCCACCTTGTAGAAGATGTAGAAGCTGTAGAAGCTGTTACGAGAAAGAAAAAGTTGGGCTATTACCAGCTAGGGCTTCTTCATTTCCTAGTGTTCCTAGGTAAGCAGGGTTTAGGGACATCTTTTTTCCTTGACGTGTTCTGGGCAGATGTCCAGGCCCTTGAAGTTCTGCCAGGAAGATGCTCTAATACTCTAAGCACACTGTTCCCTGGTCCTATTTCTGTCCTGCAGCTGGTGGTGTGACTGTACCTAGATAAGTTGTTCCGTGCCAGGACCATGTCTCCCCTATTCCCAAAACCCCAGATCTACAGCACAGGTTGCTGTGGGCACTGAGCAGCTATTTTTGTAGGCTGGGCACTGAAACAGAAAGATGAGTTGTAACATTAGTAATTGTTCTCATTCTGAAGCATAGTTGAAGGAAGAAAAACAAAAGTGCCTCCTTGCTGTCACCCAAGCATCTGATGTTTATGCCACTTCTTACAGTTTAGCATAAACATCATAAAACTGGCATTCAGCTGAGATGCTGCAGCACCCCAGATGCTTCTGGGGCAACAGGCTTTTTTTGACCAGGCATTTATCTTCTAAGGCTGTAGGAGCACAGGGGCTTGCTCAGCCTCCCCTTTGCTAGAGGCGAAGACATGCTCTCACTGCTCCAGGCTAACGTACGCCAGCCACACATCCACTGGCAGAGGCCAAGTCCACTGGAAGATGGTGGAGCAGTCAACAGAGGGTGATTCTATTTCTGCTGTTGTAACAGCTTCTTCCCCGTCTTTATTTTTGTCCTGGCCCCGCAGACACCAGTCCCTCCTTGGGACTGCTATGTCCAGGACATTGTAGATGCAACTCTGAACAGCAACATCGTACTTCTCCCAACATCATATTCATCTGTTCAGCCTCTGTTTAACATACCTTCCCCTCCACTGACATCGTGCTCTGATGCTGCCAAAGACCCAGAGCTGGCCAAGCACCAGCAGCACATGGAGATGGCCCAGCCTCCAGCCAGAAATGTGGTCCAGCAGCAATTCTGGGCGCCGTAGCTGGCTCCACCCTCAACATCCCATTCCCCAAGCACCGTACAAGCAAAAGTTTGTACATCTGTTTCTACTGGACTTTGGATTCAATAAATCTTATTAAAATCATTTTGTTTGGTTTATTTCAGCATGTTGACACAAGTTCTTGTCCCTCTGTGGCTAGTGTTTGCACACTCCATGCCCTGGCACGGGCAGCTGTGGGAAGCTGGAATTGCTGTCCAGAAGAGTGAGAAGAGGAATGCCACAGGCAAAATACTGGACAGGAACAGGAAGGGGAGAAAAGTGAGAAGTGTTTCAAAATACAAAGAGAAGAAAGCTAAAATTTGGAAAGATGCAGACACTGCAAAGACTCTAGAGCAGTCACTGGGGGCTGGCCTGAAGAATAAGCCTCCGAAGTCCCACGCTATTTGGGATATAACAGAGACAACCCCACTATTTACAAATCTTACTTCAGCTTCTTTCTGAGGAACTTTCATCTTGTCTTTCTGTGGCCAAATACATACTTCACTGGCATCACTTACTTCTTGAGATGTTTCAGGTTTTCACCATCACAGGTCAGGCCACCACTGAATTTGTTGTGAGCGAGGCCCTGCCCTTCACAGCAGCTTCTGCACCAGGTACCGCTTTCCTGGGCCACGTGGGCTGAGTTGCAGTGGGACACATTTGTCCCCTGGAATGGGCATGGGCAGGGGATGGTCCACTTGTCAAAGTCCATCTCTCTGCCATCTTTTTAAGCCTGGCAGAGCAAGAAGGGTCTGAGGTGTCAGGCTGTAACGTACTGGAGCAACCACCTTTTCCATGATTGCAGTGAATGTTGCCTTCCCAGTTGCCTTCCCAGATAGCTGCCTGTGCCCACGGGTGCCTCTGACGTGTTTGAACTGTGGTGCAGGAAGTCATCAGTCTCCATTCTTCTCCACACCCTGTGTGGAAGGAGCTGCAGGCCAGGACAGACCTACTGCTCTTGGTACTTTCCATCAGGCCATCCTGCACTGCGTCGCCTCTGTTGTGTGCGGCCTGATGTTCCATGCGTTCAAAATTGAGCAGCATGACCACGTCCTTGTCTTCGTGGATGTGTGAGGTAGCCATGATGCTGGTTTTACCCAGTACCTGCTGGAAGAGGTTCTGTGCACGGTGCTGACGCTCTTGAAATGGAAAGCTAAAATGCCTTGATGTCTCCATAGTGCTAAGAGGTACGTGGTGTCCCAGCCCAGTAGCACCACTTTCCAGTCGCTGTGTTGGGAGGCAGAGCCAGATCTCAGGTATGGACCTTAGGCCCATCGCAGGAGCTGCCCAAAAAGTGTAGAGTGGAGCAGGGTGGACATTGAATGACCAGAGTGGGACTGAGCAGGGCTAGATGTAGGAGAGCTAGGGGTACTTGTAGCACACGTCATCGAACTCCAGTGCTCACTTAAAGATGAGCATTTATGAGTTGATCCTGTAACCGTGTCCTGAAGTAGCTCAAGCCTTTTCTGCCACGTGGCCTGGCATTGCATCATTCTGGCCTGTTTATCGAGCAACAGCAACGGAACTTGCTGTTCATTGTTTTCACTGTGTGTTGGGATCAAGGTATTCTGCCAAGAAGATCAACATATCTGCTTTTTTCTTGTTAACAGGCCAAGCAGAACTTCAGTTTGATGCTGGACATGCAAAAATATCCTCCCAGGCCCTACTCATGGCTTCTGTTTTTCTTTCTGCCCATTCTCTGATTGATTGCACAGTCTGAGCTATTCTGCGTCTGTCTGTCTGTTAATAAATACCATACCTGGGGTTGGGGTTTGAAGTGTCCAATTCAAAGGGATGTCATTTTAATCTCTTTTTGTTCACTAGCTGCTGAGGTCCTACCTGCATCTTCATATTTGGGTGTTCAAGGTGCACTTGTCTTCAGAAGGAGCTGTAGTGAAAACAGGAGCCGAAGGAAGCAGAATGTTTAGGTTCTGCTTTGGTCACTGTCATGGGGCAGTTGCCCAGATCCTTTCTGTCCTCTGCCTGCCTCCCCTCTTTACAATCATTTTGTGCTTTTGAAGAGAGGACGGGGAAGGAGAAGCAGAAGGAAGGAATGAGAGAGCTGTGCTAACTGGACCCTCCAACCACACTGTAGCTCACTAGATTTCAGTCTATAGAGTAAGGTCCTTCGAGGGTCCATGATCTACTTTTTATAAGAAAAAGAAAAGCACATTGTCCAATCTTGTTGTCCAGATTTCTGAATTTTGTAAGGAATCTGCACTTGGATTTGAGAATTTTTAGTCTTGGTCAACTGCACATAGGTGTGAAGTGTCCATTGCTCTAGACACAGCTATCACCCAGAAACTGAAATGGGATGGTATTTAAACCCCACAACCTTGTTGGAATGAGTTGCCAATCAGAAACTGCCCATGCGTGGGTACTCCCAGGGTTTTCTGAGAAGCAGCTGCCTGTTCCTCGCTAGCCCGGGCTGGAGGATTGCAAGCCACCGAGGGTGGTGGGGTGGAGGGTGCTGGAGAGGAGCTGTGGGAGCGGACAGAGGCTGGGGGAGATGGCAGATGGGAATCCATGCAGAGAGGGCACAATCACGAGAACGGTGATGCATTTTGGAGTGTTTACAATAGCTTCATGGAAACGTCAGTGGTAAAAAGGCTAATAAAGGGGAAAATGCTGGGATTAACTCCCAGAGGGCTATGGAACAGCACAGAGAAGAGCTCCGGCCGCTTCCCTTCTCCATGGGGCACCTGTGTCTCCATTTGCTAAAGCCACAGTCAGTCCAGAAAAGGTTCAGATGATGGTGGCCAGAAATGCATGGAATAGCTGAATAAACCAGGAGTCATCAGTCTGGAAAAGGGATGATTGTGGGGATTTTGCAGAGGTCTATACAATGATGGATGTTCTGGAGAGGCTGAATACGGTTTGCCCAGTGCAAGAACTACCGACTGTCAAATACAAGCAGCAGGAGGTGGGTTTTCGCAGCTTGCAGTTACGCTGTGAAATGCCTTGTGGCAGGACACAGTGGATGGTGTGAATATTTACATGTGCTTAAAGGAGGATTGGACAATGTAATGGAAAGAAAATCCTTCGAGGAGCACAATCTCCCTCTGGCTCGGTACGTCTGTGCTGCAGGTGGTTGGAAAGTGGTGTCATTATTCCGTAAGAGCAAGATATATGCACGTCCTACACTTACACCATCTCATAAGCATCCGCTTCTTGAACAGGACACTTATCTGGGTTGACCCCACATCCTGTATGGCCATTCTTTTTAAGGCATCCAGATACTAACATCTCATCTCCGCCTTCTGGGTCCCAACAGAAGTTGAAATACTTGAGTACAAGCGGTACAGAGGTTAAACTGCCTGGAGAATTTGCAGATGTAAGTGTGGGGAAGGCGTATCGGAAATCTGATTCAGCCCTTATGAAAACAGGGTTAGATTTTGGAGAGGAAGAGGCTGTTGAGTGACCGGAGGCGTGAGTAATGTCACAGGAGTCAGAGGAAAGGTTGTAATATCGTAGAGGCGTTACTAGGTGGCGATAGTAAATTGTTAATGATGCGGAAAAGGCCCAAGTTTTCAGCAAGTGTTTTTGTATTTGGAGAGAAGTTGGAGGATGTTTTTGCAAATCCATGCGATAAGTTACTCCCCACTCTGCTGCTAATCCCAGATAACGTCGAACACATTCGATAGGGATGCGCTATTTAAATCACTAGGCCCAGATAACTTTGACCTAGAAGTACTAGAAGTGCTGATTGTTATTTTTAATTTAGATTACTAGGAAATTTCAGAAGACAGGCTGAGGTTGGCCAGTGCTGGAATGACCTGTGTGCCTTTGCCCTCCTGTTTATTCTGGGCAGAATTTTAGAAATACTGATAAGTTATTTGATTAATAAATAACTAAAGGTTAGGCATATAATTAACACCACTGAGCTTATGTTTATGGTGAGTACAGTAAGTTCTCTCAAACAAATTTGGCTTGTTTTTTTAAGATGACCATGGTGATTTGATAAGGCTGACAGTCTAAATCTAAAACACTTAGTGTTGTGTCAGGTCCAGGTTCAGCACTGCGCAACATTCGAGTTGAAAAAGTTAACTCTGTGTATGATTAGCAAAGTGCTGGGTGAGTGAGATTTCCTTAACTGGTGGTTTTAGTGGTTGTCTGTGGAGAATATGATTCAAATCAAGCGTTTTCCAGGCACCATTACAATACATACTAAATTTGACACTTTCCTCAAAGCCTTTTGCAGTCACTTCTAACTGGAGTTCATCTCATCAATGAGTTTGTCACCACTTTTAGTGGCACAGCAAGTACCGATGCTGTGAAACACAAGTCTTACAGGAGCAGGAGGAGGTTTTTTCAGTAGGATCAGTCATGATCTGTAGGTAATGAGACCTTGTGGGTTTTTGTCTTATACTACAGAATCTGTAGAATCTGCATTGGCACAAGTATTTTGTGAAATTGTCACAGAATCACATGGGGTTGGAAGGGACCTCTGGAGATCATCTAGTCCACCCCCCTGCCAGAGCATGTCCACCCAGAGCAGGTTGCACAGGAACGTGTCCAGGCGGGGTTTGAATGTCTCCAGAGAAGGAGACTCCACCACCTCCCTGGGCAGCCTCTTCCAGGGCTCTGACACTCTCAAAGTAAAGAAGTTCCTCCTCATGTTTAGGTCGAACTTCTTATATTCAAGTTTGTGGGCATTTCCTCTTGTCCTGTCCCTGGGCACCACTGAAAACAGACTGGCCCCATCCTCCTGACCCCCTCCCTTTAAGTATTTATAGGCATGGATCAGATTCCCCCTCAGCCTTCTCTTCTCCAGACTGAAAAGTCCCAAGTGCCTCAGCCTTTCCTCATGGTTGAGCACGCTGCTGCATTTCTCACGATAGCCCTACCTGGTCCATCTGACTACGTCCATGGAACTGATGACAAGTTCTTATTAAATGCTTTGTAACGCCAGGAATGTTGTGTGTGCAGAAGAGCTAGGAGTTTGTATGTGGATTGTTTTATTAAATAGTTTAGGAGATAAATTGATTAGAGTTATCATCTGAAGTTACCAACAGCTTCATCAGAGGAGTTCTGAACTGACACATGTAACTGGTCTGTGTTCGGGAACACTAAAATAATAGATCAGCGATGGCAGCTTTTCGTGGGCCAGCAGCAGAGAAAACAAAAGGGGTAGTGGAAAGGAGCCACAATCTTAAAAACTCAGTATTTCAGTGATATTTTTACTGGATGGTATCTGAGCAGTGGAAGTTTGACAACAGACTCTGGAGGCCCTATCGCTCCCTCCTTTGTTTTTGGCAGCCCAATTTGGCATCATTTTTGAGCCTGCCGAGGGTGCTGGCAGTGCTGCTGCCCCGCTCTCTCCTGGAGATAGGAAACTGGACGGGCACTGCAGCGTGTTGGGAGCTGCTCCGAGGGGAGATGGACCTGACTCTTGGGATATCTCAGTCTGTTCCTGGGGGTGTCTGAGACTGACAGAGGAAATTATTCACCATTTCTAGACTGGGATTTGTGAGGAGTCCTTCATGCCTCTCACTTCTAAACTTTGCCAAAATCTCGGACCGTGCTGTGTTTTTGTCTTGCTCCATTCCCTGACTGTCCCCTTGGCATTCATGTAGTTGTGGTGCAACAAACGGAGGGCCTTGGCATGCACCAAATGTCTCATGCTTTTCTGAGAAACCCCAAGCATGTGGGTCCCACTGAGGATAAGATACCTGAGTGCTTGTAGCAGAGCAGCATTTGCTGGGATTAAATTTCTTGTGCCCTCATGTTGTTGTTGTTTTTGTAGGAAAATGGTGGCTCGCAGGAGTGCTCCAGCCCATCTTCACCGGGCTCCTCTATGCAGTGTGCTCAGTCTTTTTTTTGCCTTATTGCAGAATGGGCACTTTCTGCTTTGTAACCCCTCTCCTCTCGTGGTTGCTTCATTTCTTCTGCAGTCCTTTTGCCAAAAGCATTGCTCCACATTGAGCAGATGCTGCACTACCATCAGGGTGTACAAGGTCAGTAGATGGTCAAAGCACCTTCTTTCACTTCCACTTCAATTGGCCCGGTCTGCCCTTTAAAAAAAGGTGGTTGTTACTGATGTTGTGCCTGTCTCAGGCTTTTTGATAGAAGTGCGTGTCTGTGTGAGGTGTGGTTTTGATGGTGTCATTCATAGGAGGGCTCCAAAGAGCTGGAGAAGATCCTGATTCTTCTTGAAGTCTTAGAATAGGACAGACTGTGCCATGGTTTCTTTAAGCTCTCTGGAGACGTTCCCCATGACTCCCTGCCGAGGCTGGTCTCCTAAAGAGAGGCAAGGATAAGCCATCTTGAGCAGTAGTGGTGAGTTTAGCAGGGCCAGGTCAGAAGATCCAGGTGGCATTTGCTGAATCACTCTGCGGCCACAACCACAGGAGCACTGTCCTCTTCTGCAAGAGTCCTGGAAAGAGCAGCCCGGTGTGTTGCTTGAGGTACACTTCGACTTTTAAAGGATGGATTAATCTCTCTTCTTTGCAGTGGTTACTGGTTATCTGGGATTTCTACATGTAAGAAATCCACGAAAGAAGTTACAGCAGAATTGGGGTAGAACGGGACAAAATCAGGAATTCAGAATTGCTGTGAGATGCAGAGAAGAGCGGGTGGGCAGAGCGCAGTCCCGGAGCCCAGCTTTAACCCTTGGCATGGTGTTGCCTGGCAGAAGGAATAAAAGATACTTATGTTAGAATTAACCACTTGGAAAATTGCCTACTGACATTTAAGGGTTGTGTTTTAAGCTGTCCACGTAACGGGAAATGTTGTTGCCTGAGGGGAACGCAGAAATCCCTATAAACTGTTAGAAGGGAATGTGGATGTGAGAGTGCAGGCATTGCCTGCGGCTGCCCCGTCACGCCTGCGAGCAGCGCTTCTGGACAAAGCTGCAATTGGACAAGAGTTATTTTATTAAACGGTTTTGCTGGAAGATTGCTTTAGCAGGAAGCACAAATGTTTTACAAGGAGGAGCTTGTTTCACTACAGGCAAGATAAAACAGAAGTAGAGATTTAATTTTTTTTTTTAAGAAAAAATCATTGTCAGCATGACTTTTGGCAATCTATTTGTATTATTTCTTATAAGGGACAAATGAAGTTGAAACCCAAATGATGAGTTATGATTGACGATCATTAATTTCTTTTCAGTTACTGGTATGTGAGAATTAATTAATAGGATGTATGAGAAGCTGAAATCAAAATTTCAAATTCCCTACCAGAAAATTGTGTTGTGAGAGCTGTGGTTGCCATGTCGTTCTGCTAAACTGGCTTCATTGCTGACCTCTTCTCTTCTCTTGTCTTCTGCAGGGTGGGATAAACATTCGTACGGGTACCACGGTGACGATGGGCACTCCTTCTGTTCTTCTGGGACAGGACAGCCCTATGGCCCGACCTTCACCACTGGGGATGTGATCGGCTGCTGTGTTAACCTTATCAACAACACCTGCTTTTACACGAAAAATG
The DNA here is from genome assembly GCA_013399435.1 of Arenaria interpres. Lineage (NCBI taxonomy): Eukaryota > Metazoa > Chordata > Aves > Charadriiformes > Scolopacidae > Arenaria > Arenaria interpres. Next base: position 71,772 of record VXAK01027367.1, on the reverse strand, counting down.
GCCACAGTTTAGGTAAGTAAAGAAAGGTGTTCTCAGGAGGGGGATGTTCCTGTCCTGCTCTCGCTGCTGCTGTTTAATGCTTTGCATGGGTTATAACTTCTGTCCCCGATTTTTGGGTAAAATTTAAGAAACAGGAGAGAAAAAGAGCACTAAGCAGCAGTCAGGAGATGTAAATTGGCTCCAAGACATAAATATTTCCAGCACGTAACACGGTTTCTGTGCTGCTCCATTCATTTAGGTAGGTTAGGATTCTGCTCCTTTCCTCTGCTGCTGCACAGCCGGGGAGAGGAGGGACAAGATGCCTAAGGGCTGGGCGGGGAAATAAAGAAGTGGGAAGTTTAGTTAGTGTATTATTCAACTGACTAAAAATGCCCCTGTATCAGGGTCTTTTTACTTTTTAGAGGGACTTGTCGATCTGTAAGCCTTGACATGTTCGTCCGAGCATTCCCAAAGTCAGACATTAATTCAGCATAAGAAGTCTTACTTAAGTACTGACTTCTAATTTGGTTCATTCCACATTTGTTTCAGTAGTTCCCCTAAAGTTAAGGACTTCAAAATTTTGCCCAAAGGAATATCTCGCAGATGTTTTCCAGGCATCCATTGTATCTGATTTGTCTAAGAGAGAAACTTGTAGCCATTTTCACTTAGAATTTCTTTCCCTTGGATGACATAAAGAAATAAATAAAATAAATCCTTCTTTTTTTTTTTTTTTTTGTCACGTAAGACATGCTGTAAATTTTGATAAATTAATCTCACTTTTTGTGCTGGAGTTTGTTTGGTTTGACAGGGACAAGCACTCCTTTCCTTTGCTTCTCCTTGCTGTGTTGATTCTCCTTTGGTGAATTCAAGATGAAAAAGCTGATAGAAAAATATCCCAGTGAAAATACCTACCAGAACAAAAGTTGTTTGGGGTTACTGGCTGTGCTGGAGGAAGGAGTGGGATTGGAGTGCACGGGGTGTGTCTGGATAGTCCATGGTTTCTTGGTGAGCTCTCGGGAAAAGTACTGGGCTCCCCGGTATTAGAGAGATGGACTTACTGGAGAGAGTCCAGCAAAGGGCTGCCAAGATGACAAAGGGACTGGAGCATCTGTCCTGTGAGGACAGGCTGAGAGAGCTGGGGCTGTTCAGCCTGGAGAATCAGAATCACCATGGTTGGAAGGGACCACTGAGATCATCCAGTCCAACCTTAAAAAACAACAACAAAAACAAACAAACAAAAAAAAACCCCAAACACAAAACAAAACAAAAAAAACCACAAAAAAGACCCCCCAACCAAACAAACAAAAAACCACAAACAAAAAGCGAAACAAACAAACAAACAAAAAAAGGCAAAAAAACCCCACACAAAACACAACACCCCACCACATCACACCCACCCACAACCAATAATCTCGGGCACTAGAGCATGCCCTGAAGAGCCACGTCTACATGANACACAGTACTCAAGGTGAGGCCTCACCAGTGCCCAGTACAGAGGCACGATGACTTCCCTACTCCTGCTGGCCACATTATTCCTGATACAGGCCAGGATGCCATTGGACTTCTTGGCCACCTGGGCAAGAGAAGGCTCACGGAGTGATCTCATCATAATGTATAAATACCTGAAGGGGAGAGTACGAAGAAGATGGAGCCAGGCTCTTCTCAGTGGTGCCCAGTCCCAGGACCAGAGGCCACAGGCATAAACTGACACACAGGAGGTTCTCTCTGAACATCAGGAGACGCTTGCACTGTGAGGATGACCAGGCACTGGCTGAGGTTGCCCTGAGAGGCTGTGGAGTCTCCATCTGTGGAGGTATTCAGAAGTCATCTGGACACAGCTGTGGGCAGGCAGCTCTTGGTGGTCCTGCTGGAGCAGGGGGTTGGACCAGATGACTTCCAGAGGTGCCTCCAATCTGAGCCAGCCTGTGGTTCTGTGGAAGCAGCACACTGTGCTACAGGTATGGCAGAGATGGATCTGAGATAGCGGCTTTTCCTCCTCAAATCTCAAGAAGGATCCTTCTATGAGGCAAATGCAGAAAGGCGTGGTGCGTATGCAGACAAGCTTCTTTTGGAAATTTGTTTTCAGTTTTCCTCTACCCTCGTACCCGCCGTTTGTTAATTTGTGAGGGCATGGTTGCCTAGAAATGAGGTGCGTGCCTTCTGAGAAGCAGCTAGTCCTGATGCTTTGCAACGTGTCAGGAGGTCTCCAGCTCTGAATGGAAAAAAAAATTCTTTGAGCATCCTTTGGGACTTGTTTTTAACATTCTAATTTTATAAATGGAGCCTTGATCCAGTGGGGGAGCTTCTCAGAGTTGAGTGTCTGGTCTGGCTTGTTCTTTGAAATCATAACTGTTTATCAGCCCAAAACAGTGATGCTGGAAGACTCCTAGCGAGGACTTGTGGCTTACAACCTAGCAAGATCAGTCACTAGTGGAGACACTAAGAGTCATTTGTATTCCATAAGTATAAGTTAATTGCCCAGATTTCTATTAGCTGGATTATTCTAAATTTAACTCGTAATCGGTGGACGTTGCTCCTGTCACTCCAGTACTGGGAAGACAAATAGAGGTATGAAAGCAATGGCTGATGGTGTAGAGCAGGAGCTGTTGCTTAGGAATGAGACAAGCTTACTGTACAACAGTGACTAAGGTGCTGAAATAGTTAAAAAGATTTCAGAAAATCTCTCCTATTAGTTGCTGTCCTTGATTTGTAGTGTGTGTTTCCACAGAAGAGGTGTAGTGACTTGTGCTGTGCCCCTCTGGCTGTTTCCCTTTGAGTAGGTGGTTTTCCAGCTTCACCATTTTTCAGCCAGACAGTGCTATTACTTTGCGACACAACAAAAGTGTGATGGTTAGGAGGAGGCCAGGTCTTCTATTTAATGAATGCAAATTTGATAATTTGAAATTTAATTTATTTTTAGTGACCAGGAGTCTGCAGAGTAGAAGGCATGGCGATTGAAAAGTTGTCCCATACTCTGTCCTTCGTTTTGGTCCGAGGGCTGTGTTGTCCCTGGATGTCTGGGCAGATGAAGCCAAATGAAGAGCACAGTTCCATAACTTCAGTATTGCATTTTGTCATGACCATCTTCGGATTCTTTGCCTCTTGCTCAGAGGTTTGTTTTGAGGACATTTGGAGGTCTTTACAGCAATGAAGTTGCCTGTTCTTCCTTTCTTGATTTTTAGTGCTCCTTTTCCTTCAAAGATGGGGGTTTTGGGTAGAAAGCTTGTGTGTTGAAATGATCCTTTGGGGAGCAGCCTACCCCAGCAGTGAACAATGCCAGTGGGAAGAAACAGGAAAAGAAGGGAATTAAATTATACTGTGCTTGGAGAACAGTAGGTTGTGAGCATTGCGGTCTCCTGAGTATCCTCCTCTTGGGCTCTTCAGATGCGTGGTACAGACATGAAGTGTATGAGAAAATGATAGGTCGGAGACTCTGTTGAGCGTTCACAGGTGACCCATTCATGCACCAGCTCCTCCTTCAGCTGGAGTGGTTGTACTCGGAGACACAACGTGGTTAGAGGAGACAGTGGTGGAAGCACTAGGGAGTCAGAGACCATCAATCATTGCTGGGCTGACCTCCCCCAAAAGCTGCTGGATCATTTAACTGTCTTTTTATGAAAGCAGAATGAAAACCTCAGCTGGGAAGACTCTTGTTAAGGGTCAGTAGTGTCTGTTTGTGCCACTGATAAAGAAACACACCATTCAAGAGAAGTGTTTCCCGTTGAATGTTGCGTAGAATGTGTCTGAGCCCTGTAAGACAGTAGGTCCCAGTCATCCAGCTTCTCATCACAGCTTCTCATGAGCACTGGACAGGTAGACATGAGGGGGTTGTATCTTAGCAGAGGAACCAAGACCAGATGGAGGTGGCAGCAATGTTTTATTTAAAAGTCACAACACTTTCTGCCCTAGTGGAAGCATCTCCATGAAGTTCTTCAACATTTCACGACATTTACGCTAACCTGAGAATTTAATTTCTGTGTCACATAAACCCAAGATTTACCAGGAAAGGGATGAATGTGCTTTTTCCTGATGTTCCCTGACACAAAGCCGCTGAAGCTGTATCTGTTTCCTCTTAGGAAATTAGGTCATTGTATAATCCTGCTGCAGATATCAAAAATATTCATGAAACTAATCAGGGCTTTTGTGATGCCATTAGCTTGACATCAGGGTTTCGGGACCCTGCCCTGGGCATTTGAATTTTTCTCACTTTTAGTGGGATTACTGTAGCTTTGTCTTTCCCTAAAGATGATATTCTCTTTTCAGCATTTCTCTCTGCACCATTTCATCCTTTCCTTTTCATCTGTTAACTAGACGCCGCCACTTTGTTTTCCTTGCAATTTCTCCTGTTGCTTAACTATGATCTTCCATTGTCTCCATACTTTTGCATTTAATCAGATCCATCAGGAGCACTGTATAACAGCTGTTTTCTTGGCCATCACAAATTCTGGATGTTCTGGTTGGAGCTAAGTCTTGAACTTTGTTTGGAGACGTCACATGAAAACTGTTTGACATTGTATGTAGTCTTGATTCTCTGTTCTGGAAAATTCTTGAATGTCTTCTGGCTGCTGATGAAATGCTTTTGACAAGTTTTGAGCAGAGTCCTGGCAATAAAAAGCATGATGAGATGTGGCTAGAAGTGTGGTGAGAGTGAATTAGGAGAGAATGAAGGAGAAGTGTGAGAAGTGTTGGGGCTCCAGCCACTAGGCAGAGGCTCTTGGACATGGGATGTGCTGAGGGAGTGTCACCACTACAGGTCTCTGGGATGGGGTGGATAAGTTCACTCAGGGACTGGTTGGGGAGTGTTTCAGATCTCAGGCTTGGACAGCAAGGTAAATGGAGCAGCAGGGCTATAAAAAGAGCATGCAGCCCTCTGAAGAACCACAGAAGACTTCCTCTAGTCTGAGTTGTAATGCAGGCACTTGGAAAGACCAAGGTAACTTGTAAAGTGAAATTCTCAACCAGTGTAGAGATTAACAGGAACAGTAGAGGTAATGAAGAAATTTACTTGTCAAAGAGATGCACAGATGTCCATCCCGGCTTTGCCCAGGTGTAACAGGTTTGTCCTCAAACCAAGTTGGCAGAGAACAAGAGCGTTGGGAGGTTTAAAAGAAGACTTTAAAGATGAACCAGATCTAAAATGAATGGAAAATACCAAACTTGGCTGCAGCCTGGTTTTTCTGTAAGAACAGTTTTACCCATGTGGCTTATCAAGATGATAACTGTTTCCAGGAGCGTGTAGAGCTGTGTGGGTTTAATACCGCTTCTCCTCAGCAACAAGTTGTAAAAAGTATTCAAGTACTTCATGGGCGGATGTTTCCTACTCTACTCTTTAAGATGCCCATCTTGCTGAAGGTGCTGTTGCATATTGCAGTGGATCAGCACTGCCTAAGCATTCTCTGAATTGCAATTGCCTAAACAGAAGCTGGAGGAGTACCCTGCCGTACGGGAAATAGAGCGGTGTGGCCGATCACTCCCACGTATGTTGTCTTGTGCAAATTGAATTCTGAAATGTATCGTGGCAGACGGTATGATTGTTGGTGAGGCAGATGGGATGATTGTTGTTGGGTGAAGGATAAAGTTGTGTTAGAAGGTCCACAAGCATGTTGTGTGCATGGAGACGTCAATAAGTGTGTTAGTTGGAAAGGTGGAAGGTGTTGATCATGCTGTCCCTGAGCACCAAACCGTGATTTAATGTTTTTATATTACTGCCTTGATGATCAGGTTAGTATCATAGAATCATAGAATGATAGAATCATCTAGATTGGAAGGAACCTTTAAGATCATCAAGTCCAACCATCAGTCTAACACAGCCCAAACCACCACCAAACCATGTCATGTAGACTTACAGGAGACTTCACACACTCACTCTCATTTCCTGACCTCTTGAGCTATCCAGTTCTTATGTCTTTAAATGTATGAAGTTTGCTATTTTAAATAGGATCCAGGCTTTGGAGGTGCTGCAGAGAAAGAGCAGTTTCCAATTCAGCTGCCCAGTTAGAGCTGCCATCCCTTCGCTTTCTGCTGTTGGCTGTGTTGGCTGCAGGTGTGGAGCAGTGTGGATTCAGGATGAGCTCTCTGAGCAGACATGTTTGTGCAACAGATCTAGATCTGTACACTTTAAGCATTTTATTGGTCATAGTTAGGTAACAGGGTGCAAAACATACAAATACCTTAATTTAAAGGCAATGCAATAAGTTTGTTTATATAATCAAAAGTAATTTTCATTGGGAGGGATCTCTGGAGGTCGTGTGTCCTGCCCTGAAAGCAGGACCAACTAGATTGTGTTACTCAGAAACTCGTCAAGTTTTTACTGTCTCCATGAATGGAGACCCCTCAGAGGGCTTTTCTGGTCCCCTAATTCAGTGTTTGACCACATTCATCCTGAATTTTCCCCACCTAATATCTAATCAGAATTTCCCATGTTGCAGATTGTCTCTGTTGCCTCTTGTCACCACACATCTCTGGGGAAAGTCTATCTTTGTCTTTTTATACCCCCCATAAGGTAGTTGTAGGCAGCTATAGGTGTCTTCTCTAATGTTCTTAAGACTGAAAAACCCCTTTTCCCTTCATCTTTTTGGCCTCTGCTGGAGTCACTCCAGTCTCACTGTCTGTTTTGTATAGGGGAGCCCGAAGGTGGACATCATACTCAAAGTTTAGACTCTCAAGTGTTGAAGAGAAGGGAGAAAATCACTTCCTTTAACCTACACTCCTACTGTTGTAGCCCAGGATGTGGTTGACCTGCTTCATTGCAAGGACCCACTGCTGACTCCTGGTCAATTGGTTGCCCAGCAGGACACCCTGCCTCCTTTTCTGCATATGTGCTTTCTCTCCAATCAGCCCCAGCCTGTCCAGATTTCTGGGAATGTTACGACGTGGTGGAAGGGCTCTTCAGCTGCTTTTGTTGGGCTTTGTGAGATTTGTGCTGGACTGTTTCTCCAGCCTGTTGAGGTCCTTCTGAATAGCACTATGTCCTCCAGTGTATTGTCCTCTCTCCCGTTTGTGAGCCCGCTGGGAGTGCACGCTGTCCATCGTCCAGGCCATTAGTAAAGACATTGGCCGTACCATCGATCCCTTAGGGACAACACTTGGACTTTGAGCTGCTGATCACAACCCTTCGATCCTGACAGCCCAGCCAATTTTCCACCCACCTTGTAGTCCACTCAGAAATCATATGCTGTCCATGTGCCAGATGCAGCTCCACGTGTTGTCATGGGAAAGCTGGGCCACCTCTGGCTCTGAGTGTCCCTTGATGGCAGAGGGACACTCCAGTGGGCTGCAGACTCAAGGACCTTGGCCTCATTCTAGTGTAAGGCTAGAAACAAGCTTTCATCCAGCTGAGCAAAACAAGTGCAAAGTGGAAAACGGTTTTGAGTGAGGAACAGTAGTATTTGGGTAAAGAGAGGGAATGAAAGGAATGTTTATTGAATGTTTTTCTCAGCCAGGTATTCAGCATTACTTTTATGTGCAATTTTTGGTTGGGTTGTAGAGAGGGTACTCAGCAGACAAGGTCCAAACTGCTGTGACGTTAATTAAACTGTATTGGCTATCTGCTGGGGTGTTAATTAAACCTTATTGGCTCTTCATTTAGTAAAATATTCAGGATTTTTTCCCAAGCGTTTGGTTTTGGATCTGTACTGTTTTGAATATTTGTTTCCTATGTTGACTCCTCAAATTGGTTTAAATTACCATTTCAGGCTGATATGGTAACGTTCCGTCGCAGCTCTTGGTTAAAATAGCCCTAACATTAAAACCGGAGAATGATGTGCTCTGGTGCCCGCGCAGGCTGTAGTGTGTGTTGGTGCCAGGCAGGAGAGGCTGCTGCGTGGCTGGGAGGGGGGACGTGGGCCAGAAATGGGCATACTGGTGTGGGTGGCTACCAGCCTTCTTCTGGCTGGGGACGGAAGGCATTGCTGGGAGCGCACACGGGGCAAGGCTGCAGCTCCCAGACGGACTCCTGAAACGTTAGCTTAGAGGTGAATTAAGCTCAGCCTGTCGCTGGCTGATTGTCTCGCCGTGCTCCTGCCTCGCTGATGGATCTGGCCGACGGTGGATGGAGGGTCACACCATGGGACCCCTCCTTCAGAGCGGTACCTCACACCTCACTGGGATGCAGAGCTGTGCCCACCTGACCTTAGGCGAGCGTTGTCTCCAGCCTTAACTCCATTAGCATCCTCAGCAACTGCTTAAATAGCTCTTTTCTGACGTGGCAAATGTAAATAAAAAGGGAAACTGTACACTTTTTTTCCCATCTCTCATACCTGGGACCGTAGCAGTGTAGTTGAGGGTGAAGCAGTTCTTTGCCTGGTGGTTCTCAGGTGCTCCTGGCTGCAGCTCCAACCCGTTGCAGGGGTGGTCCCTGGCTGCAGTGCAAAGGGTTGAATGTTCATTCCTTCTTCTCCAGCTGGTAAGAAGAACTAGTTATAGCTTAAACTGAAGCAATGTTATAGTAAAACTGTTTTCTAAAGCCAAAGTGAGTCTTGAAAACAAACTCCTTCATAGTAACGCAGGGAGAAGCAAAGAAAAGAGAAAATGTAATTTTTAGAAAAATCACATTTTTGGGAAAGAAATCTGAAACATTGGGCTTTTCCCTGTACCTCTCTCCAGGTGCAAAACCTTGCAGAGGAGGGTGCTGGGGAGGGAAGTTACTTCTAAAAATTACAAGTGGGGAAATACATGGTCAGAACTGGGGTTTATTGAAATGCATTAGCACTTTGTAGCATGTTAAGGATGTAGCTAAGCAAGGAAAAAAAATCCTTTGTCTTTTTAATTCTCAATATTTTTCCCCCCACAGGTATAGCCTTTACAGACCTCCCTGTAAGTACACCAATTTTTGCTATTTTAACTAAGGATGCAAACAGAAGGGAGGGGGAAGAGTGAAGGGGTGTAACTTTTTCTTTTCTGTTTGATGCCCTGTTAAAAAAAAATAATATGGTGACACACACGTACTGAACGGTGTGAGTGCTCCTTGTTCTGAAACTTCATAATCCTGTGGCTGGGTTTGTGGGCTACTCACATGCCTCCTCCATCCCTCGCTGCAAAGTCATGGAGAAGTCTCTCATGTCTCATCATCAGAGCGCCCCAAAATGCTTACAAAAAGAAAAGAGCTTTTACCCACGACTTCCACAGTGGGTCATGAACAAAAAAAAAGGTTGCTCTTTTTCAGACCCAAGTGTTCCTGGAGAGAGAGCAGGTGTTTAGGAAAAGAAGATAAAACCAGGTCAGGCATATACTAGTACATCACTGCATCATTTCTCTCATACATAGAACTTCTTGTCCTCCTGTCTCTGCTTTTAATAACCCCACGTGAATTCCCTCTGAGGAATTTCTCAGTTTCCATAACTTGTTTAGGCCTCCAAAGCGATCACTTTTCTTGGCTGACTTCACAGAGTGTGGAAGAGAACTTGCTTTTCTCTGTTTTACACCTCCTGCCAACAAGTTTGGTTTGTTCCTCTAATTTTTGTGTTGTGACAAATAATGACTAGCACTCCCCGTTCACCTTCCTAGTGGGATTTATGGCTTCACACATCTCTCTCCTATGCCAGTGGCTAGGCTGGAGGACATTCCAGTTACTTGATTTGCCTTTTCACATCAGCTGTCACTACTGCTTGTTTTCGTTAGTTCCTAGGCTCTTTGAACTTGGTAACGTTGCAGTGTGTTCTGCAACCAGAAACCCTCTTTATGTGAGTTGTTTCACAGTGATTTATTCACGTGGTCCAAGTACAGTTTATTAGAGTAAAAGAATATTTTACCTGTCCATGAATATTAACCTTTTGGAGTAAGGTCTTGTGACAACGTTGCATCCGTGGCAAGAAGACACTTCTGTGATACAACCCTTAGTCTTAGGTGCTCTTTGTTTTCCTTCTGGAAATAGATGACATTAGGAATCATGGTTTTATCTTCTAATAAAGGAATATCTTCTAATTTTTTCACTCTTTTATATTCTCACTTGGTTAAGCTGCCTCTTTTTCTGAGCTGAGAGCAGTCTTCCTATTGTGATAGATAGTTAATTACTATTTAGGCTCTCACCAATCAAAAATAGCTATCAAACACACCAAAATACACATCCCCTTGTTTTGTTGTCTGCAGCTGAAGTGCTGCCATAGGTTTGCCGAGTTGTTTGCTGTGGAAATCTGTTTCTGGCTTTTACAGCAGCAGGTGATCCATAACACAGTTTTTCTGGGCCAGGAAGGAAAACAGTGGCCTCCTACTCTGACAGTAGGCCTCCTACTGTTGTGAATTATCCTCCATGAGATAATTTCTCTTTAAAAAGTGGACGAAGAGAAGCTTGACTGGGTCGTTTCCCCCCCTAATGGTGGGTGTGAGCAAGGACAGGAGACTTCTGCCTCCCTGTGGATTTTGGCCATTCCTCTCCATGTGCTAAATGGCTCAGCTGTTGTGTTGGCAGCTTCACCCTAAGGATGCCTGCACCCGACTTCTATCATTCCCATCTTCTTTTTCCAGTGTCCTTCCCTTGAATTACTGCCTTCTTCTCTCACCCTTGCAGACACTGGTGTATTCTGTGCCCTTTTTTTGGCCCTTTTTGCTCCCTCAGTCCATGGCTTCTTGGTTGTTCTTCCAAACAGTTGAAGTTACTGCCCTTTCCGGAAGAAGGGGATGCCAAACCCAAGGTAGACTTTTGGTTTAAATGTAATGGCTGTTGTCAGACATGGTAGAAATCTTGAGGTAGTAGGGAATTTGAAGTTGATATAATTTGCGAGTGCTGTTTTTCATTTATTGTAGCATTGTGATCCAGGCTTGAACACAGTGTCCATTCCTTAGAAGGTAAAGAAGAGAAAACATCCATCGTATGAAAGATACATCTGTAACCTGTGTTCTTTGTCTTCTAAAGCTGCAGTCTGAAAATCTAACTGCAAACGGGAACAGAAACAGCAGTCTTGCCTGAGTGACCCCTGAGGTTCTCTGGTTTGAGCAACTTGACTTGCCTTTTTTTGGCGCGTTTTACACCTATCACTGAAATCCTCCCGGGAGGGGCTGGAGATTGAAAGCCTTTTTCTTGCATTATGGCTTACATGGTGTTGAGGCTGACTGGTGGCACGCGTCAGCGAGAAGCTTGGCCAGTAAGCCACGTGTCTAACTTCTAGGGTTGGAATTTCAGTGAGATTACACCAGGAATTAATTTGACCCTTCAATGTGTTACCAGTGTAGAAACTGTTTCCTTGAAGTGCGTACTGCCAAATTCCTCTTTCAGAAGCAAATGATGAAGACAATATTTTGCAATATTTGCAATATTAGGAAGTTGAAAGGGATACTTTCAGTCGAAAACCACATTTTATTATGCTAATTCTCGCACACAGTGAAGTGTATTTGCTTCAGCTTCTTTCGGTTCCCTCTAAAGAGCATTTGCATTTGTACGAATATACATGAGGGAAAAAATTGCATTTTGGCTTAGCACAGGTTGAAGTTTATACAAAAATAGCTGCTTCTATCCCACAGAGGGAGTTTTACGCTTTTCCACCAATGTAAGTTAATGCTTAGGCCTAACTCTCTCCCTTACAGAAGCCCCTCTCAGGTTTTTCTCTCCTGGTGGTTTGCTGAAATAGGAAATGTGAAAAAGCAGAATGTGGAAGAGCCCAGGGTCGGATTGCAGGGGGACAAAGGGACAAGGAGGTTAAAACACAAGTCAAGATGAATGAGGGGGTTGTGAGCAACTGGCCACCAACATCAGAGGGAAGAGGTGGTCCAGAAGTCACTGGGAAAGCGTGCCTGAAGAACTTGGCAGGAGAAGCATCTGGCTGGTCAGTGGGCTCTGGGATGATGTCTCCTCGTGTCTGGCAGGATGGTGGAGATACATGTAGTTCCCAACAGTTGCTTAAGAGAGAGGACACATCCCACATGTGAAAAATGGCATTTTAACTCGGAGGTGGTTTGAGAGAAGTTGGGGGTACACAGCTTCCCTTCAAATATGAATATACCCCAAAGTGTCTGAAAAATACATTATATGTTATAACTTGGGGTTTTTTACTTCTAACTTCCAGGTATTTTGGGTGTCCCATACCTGGCTTTGGAAGTTCTTGGGTTCTTAATACTAAAAAGTTAACTTAATAAAAAAAATCAGATCTGTGGGAAAGATCTGATCCATCATTAGAGATATTTCCTTGTGAGCTAGGTTTGAAAGAAAGGAGAGCCTGACTTCAAATATGGCATTTTCCTCTGGAAGCTCCTCCTTTCTCATGCCGTATTTGCACACCTTTCTATCCCAGAAACGTCCTTGGTGTGAGAATGGGAGAAGAAGAGGCACACTGAGTCAGCAGTGATGCAATCATCCTGATCTCTCATGTCAATTCCCATCCTGTTTTTATAGATTAATTTTTTTTTCTTTGGTATTTGAGATTCGATAATTTCAAAGGTAGAGAAGGCTGGTCAGGACCTTATCCAGTTGAGTTTTGGAAATCACCGAGAACAAAGATGCTGCAGTCTCTCTGGGAACCTATTCCAGTCTTTAATCATACTCACAAGGAAGAATTTCTTCCTTATGTCCCATCAGGATTCCCCTGGCTGCAGCTGGTGCCCCTTGTCCTTTCACTGAACTACCTGGAGAAGAATTTGTCTCCATCTTTTTTATCACCTGCCTTTTGGGAGTGGGAGACCTGCAGTTAGATTTTTCCTTTTTGCCTTCTCTGAGCCTCTCCTTGTACACCGGGCATTCCAGCCCTCTGGCCATCTTAGCAGAACTCGACTGGACTTCCTTTGGGAATGTCTTTCTTGCCGCGGGGCTCTGGATGTGGAGATGGAAATCTCAGTCTGGTACTGCAGCCATAGCCATGCCAGTGACAGCACAGAGGAGTAATCACTTCCCATGACACACTGGCTCCATTTTTGCCAACATGATTGGGATTCTGCTGAGTTCTGCCTCATAACAATCTTAATACCTTTACTAAAAAATAAAATCCACATTAACTAGGTCTCAAGGGGAGATCAAGGACATTACCAATGTCTCAGGTCTCTGCAATAGTGAAGAATTAGTTGAATAAATTTTCCATATAATTGTAGGAAAGCCCATGCCCCTTGCTATAGAGGCGAAGAGCACCATCCTGGCTTTCTTTAGGATGACCATCTAACCACCAGTAGTCGTTCTTGCTGGTTTGAGAGAGGTCTGCTCCTTCACTGATCTAATGTCTGACATGGGTTCAACCATGAGCAAGACATTGCACCAAGCACCTTCCAGACTTCATCCTCACCAGGTGCATCATAGAATCATGGAATTGTCTGGGTCAGAAGCAACCTTTCAGATCAAGTCCAACCATCAACTCACACTGACAAAACCCATCTGTCCGTGTGCCTTGCCCAGTGTCTGGATTCTGGCTGTGGCGGTCTCCAATGTGAAAGTGAAAAAACCCAACACCAAGCAGTTCATGAGAGAGATTTCCTCCTAAAGCCCGCAGGCCATCAGCAGGTGCCCTGAAGCAGAGGATTTACTGGCATCTGTGTTGCAAACAGAAAAGTAATTTGTGCTGCAGAAAAGTGACATGACAGGGAACGGAGCATTCTCTTAAAAAATGTGATCCAGAGTGATGAGAACCAGGCACCCCCTTACCTTTTCTGATGCCTTTTCTCTTTTCCCCACATTTCAGTGGGCTCAGGGATTCAGTTCATATCCATAAGCTTATTCTTAAAATAGTCTGAACTTCTAGATGGACTTTGACCACCTATTTTCAATTACATCATCTTTGGAAACTGATTTATTGGATGAATTTAGGTATTTTCATGGTGGTAACCTTTTTTTTTTCTCCCTCTATGTTCTGGTGGCGGGTCAAAGCTTCCATTTGGATCCATATGCTTGTTCTTAAAATGAAATTTGTCTATCACCAATGGAATTTCTTGTGTGAATGTCTTGTTGTCTTGGGATCATCAAAGACCTAACCTCAGAGCTGCGCTACCATCCCTTCCCTTTTCATCAGAGATGTAAAATATTCAGAAAGCAGCTTCCAAGGAATAAGAGAGTTCAGTTGAAACAGCGGAGAGCACATAGATCTGTTGATTGAGATGATGCCCTTTTCATTGTATTGTTATTATTATTTGCTGGCTCTTGAACTTCGGTAGAAATTGCAGAAAACTAAGCCAGAAAGTGGACACACCATAGAGAGCAGCCACGGCATTGATCCCAGGCTGCTGAGGACTAAACCCCTTGTTCTGGTTTGTACTTTTTAATAACTGCACGATATTCATAGGGTTCCTTGAGATGTACCTAAAGGGCTGTTGCCCCTTCCATTTTTCAGTGTAAAGAGCAGCTCCTTTGCCTTACCGCACCACGTAACTGGAACCAGAGAGAGAAAGCTGGGTTTAATACGGGTTTCTTTTTCTTCCTTCCCAGTCAAATCTCTACCCGACAGTGGGTCTCCAGACGCCAGGAGAGATCGTGGATGCCAACTTTGGGCAGCAGCCCTTTGTGTTCGACATTGAGGACTACATGAGGGAGTGGCGAGCAAAGATTCAGAGCACCATTAAGCGGTTTCCCATAGGAGACAGACTAGGCGAGTGGCAAGCCATGCTGCAGAAGTAAGTCGCTGTTCTGTTCGGCTTCTTTCAGTCTGTTAGGATTTAAATACTTTTTTTTTAATGCTAATTTATGCTTTCTTCTGGCAAAAATTGCCAGTTGGTGCATTTTGCTCAATTTGTTTTACCCTCTGTTTTGTTGTTTAATAGTCTTTCCTATGTAGATTGCTGCTGTTTCAAATGTAAAAGATATGGGAGAAGTTTTCAGCCAAAGACTGCATGAAAGCTTGTAGGAATGGAAGAACATACACTTTGAGGTGATGCACTGGGGGAAGGGGAGTGGAGAGAACACCATAAAAACTCTAACGTAGGAGCAAAGCCAGTATGTAAGTCAGCTGAATTCAGAAGTGAAAGAGCAAGAAATAGCCTAAACCAAAGGCTTCCAAACCCAACCTAACTGAAAACACAATTATGGCACTTTATAAAGTTATGATTATTGAATGCATTTCCCATTGCAAAAAGGGTTGAGTGGAACTTGATGAGAACAGTTGGCAAGAGTTCTCAGAGGTCAGGAGTATCTTCTGCCTGAAGAAAGACAGAGCTGACTAAGGCTCCACAGCTTGGAAACAGGTAACTGAGGGAGGTGGACTGGAGTTGTCTGTCAATCACTGACACCATGAAGAGCATCACTAGAAAGTGATTATTCACGGTTTCTCATAACAAGAATTTGAGAAAGAGCACTTTCTGGCTTAAAAACAAAATATGTTTTTTTCCCCCTGACTGTATGAAACTGGGACCTGCTGCTGCTGCAAGAAGTTGTTGTGATTTAAGTATAAGTGGATTTTAAAAGATACACTTTTAACTATTCACAGTAATTCATGGAGGCTAATTCCATAGTTCTGTTTTAAACCCCCAAGTCTATGGCTGTTGCTTCTATCTCTGACTGATTACAAATATTTCTGTTTCACCTTTTTATTATACTCCTTCCGTAAACACCCGATACTGGTCACTGTCATCCAGGAGACTTGGATGCAGTGATGGTCGCACCCATGTGATCATTCTTGTTTTCTGCTGGTCTTGTATTTAGTTATTTGCAGATAATTCAGGGCAACCAGCAAAGCCTTTGACAAGCAACTGGCACAAGCTATTGAAAATAATAATAACATCCTTTCTCAAGAAAATAAGGAGCAGGAGCCTGCCAGGGAGTTTGTAGGACCTATAGAGAATGCAGTATAAAAAGAGACTATATCCAGTCGAATTCTTTGCCTCTGTGTGCAGAAATGAGGTAGGTTGTCATGCTGGGACCCTTCATTGTGAGGGACTTGTCAGAGGTTGTGCCTGGAATTGAAGTTTCTGTCACAGAAGCACTGGAAGAAATAGGTGAGGGGAAGTGGAGAAAGTCTCTTGAATCAGATAATTACCCAGATTCCTAATGGGACTCAAGGAGAAGACAGATGAGCTTGTGGCTGTGGAACAAAGTTTCTCTCCAAAGAGCAGAGAAGGGGAGGATGGTGTGTATGGTGCCATGTTTCATGAAGGGTTTCAGAAGAGAGTCCGGCAGCGATGCGCTGAGAGAACCTTGATGTCTGGCTTGGACAAATCCGTCCTACTGCTAAAGGGTAGATGCATTGGACACATGGAGAAAGAGGGCATGAGCTTTGCAAAGAGGAGCCAGCAGACATGTGGGTATGGTTCTTGGGCTGCTGTCTTTGTCTTGGAAGTCCAAAAGGCTTTTGAGAAGTTCCCTTGCTGCAGAGGCTGAGGACACATGCCCAGTGTGGACTATGAGTTGTTTAAAAGAGGGAGAAGAGAGGGAATGAGTGGGAAAGGGTTTGTCACTTTGAGAAGAGGAGTCTGTAGAGAGGCTTGGATGCGTGCTGGTAGTGTCTGTGATGTTGAGGGTGTTCAGAAATGACTGGGAAGAAGGGACCCTGCAGGAAGGAATGAGGTCTTTGGGTTATGATGAATCATTGCACAGAAATGTCAGCTCATTTATTTGCCAGCGTGTGGAAAAGAAAATAATAAATTCTAGGACTTGTTGGGGGAAAAACAGGAGAAAAATGATTCTGTCACTGCGTGAATATGTGGGGCACCCTTAATGTGAATACCATGTGATGTTCTTTCTTTCCAAGAATATGTGGTAGAAGTGAGAAAAGCATGGGAAAAAAAACCAAAGCAGGATGTGCAAAGGTATAGGGTGAGTGTAAGTCACAAACATACAGACCCACAGCGTTGAAGGAAACGATTGTGAGGGGCAAGGCAGAAGTGTGATAAAAATATCATTAATAGCCTTGAGAAGGTGATGAAGGAACAATTGTACTGGGAGAATTAAAGGGAAAGCTGCCCAATGGAAAAGGACCTGGGGATGTTGGTCAACAGCTGGCTGGATATGAGCCAGCAGTGTGCCCAGGTGGCCAAGGTGGCCAACGGCATCCTGACCTGCGTCAGGAACAGGGTGGCCAGCAGGACTGGGGCAGTGACCGTCCCCCTGTACTGGGCACCAGTGAGGCCCCACCTCAAGTGCTGCGTCCAGATTTGGGCCCCTCATGACAAGAAAGACCTTGAGGTGCTGAAGCATGTCANCCCTGAAAGGATGGTGTAGCCAGGGGGGGTCGGTCTCTTCTCCCAAGGAACAAGTGATGGGACAAGAGGAAACAGACTCAAGTTGTGCCAGGGGAGGTTTAGGATGGATATTGGGAAAAATTTCTTCACCGAAAGGGTTGTCAAACACTGGAACAGGCTGCCCAGGGAAGCGATGGAGTCGCCATCCGTGGAGGTATTGAAAAGCCGGGCAGACATGGTGCTGAGAGACATGGGTTAGTGGTAACTTGGCAGTGCTGGGTTAACAGATGGACTCAATGACCTTAAAGGTCTTTTCCAACCTAAATGATTCTATGATTCTACAATTGTAAGTGAAGTTAACCGGGTGGCACATTTAGAAAAAATAAAGGAGGGTTTTTTTCACACTCTCTGCCGTATGATACCATGAAAACAGCATGGAATCAAAAGGTGACTGGAGATGATTACTAGAAAGAAGAATCTTAGGAGCTACGTTGCAGAGAGATGCCACCTCTAGGACTGGAAGTATCTGACCAATCATTGGAACCTGGAAGGGTTATGGGGAAAAGTATCATTTCATGTGTGTCTTGTTGTTAGGGGTTTGCTTCTGCCATTTGGGAGGTACAAGTACTGGGCTAACTGGATCATCATAGAATCATGGACTGGTTTCAGTTGGAAGGGATCTTAAAGACCATCCAGTGCCACCCCCTGCCCTGGGCAGGGACACCTCCCACCACACCAGGTTGCTCCAAGCCCCCTCCAACCTGGCCTTGAACCCCTCCAGGGATGGAGCAGCCACAGCTTCTCTGGGCATCCTGGGCCAGGCTCTCACCACCCTCACACCAAACAAGTTCTTCCCCACATCTCAGCTCCATCTCCCCTCTTTCAGTTTGAAGCCATTACCCCTCGTCCTATGTCAGATCCTATCATCAGATGTTTGGTCTAACCGAGCATGCATGAGATGTAACAACTGGCACTGACTTTAACGTTGATTTTCGTTCTGATGTGCAGGAGTGTTGTCTCTGTGGGGTCATTTCACTCTCCACAATGCATCTTGTCCAGCTGTGGGCTGGCTGGTCTGCTTTTGGAAAGCAGGATCCATTTTTGGAAAGCTTGCTTGGCAGCCAAAGAGAATTAAGAGGTTCATTGATATTTCAATGGAAATACTTAGTTCCTAGTGCGCAAAAAGCAACTTGTTTAGAAAAAAAGTGTGTACCCTGCACCTTTTGCATCTTTGACATAAAAGCACCTGCATTGGCTGAGAGCACTGGTCTGGCAAGCTCATTTTTATCGATAATTTAATAGCATGGGTTCCTGCAGCACTAGAGTGGTTTTTTGCTTTCTTTGGTAAAACTGACCATTTTTTGCCACCCCATTATTTAACTGATTATTTAGCCACGTTGGACCTTTTATCATGTGGTAACGCAGTTTCTTTGAGAGGCTTTCCTGAAAGACTCTGTGAAATATCTTTGGACAACCAAGTGGCCTGCAAAAGGCCTTTTTTCTTTTCTGCCTGCTTCCAGGCACCCTCCACAAATGTCACCAGCCTAGAGAGCCAGGACTTCCCTTTGCAAAAGCTGTTGATTTGTCTGCAGTAGGACCACTTTGTCCCTGTGTTTGTTCCTTGTGTTCTCCAGAGTTGTTTCTTTGGACGTGTGGTAGAGGTATCAGGGTCAGCACTCTGGAGTTCCTTATATCTCTTTTGGACTTTTGTTAAAGAATCAACATCATGTTTCCCATCTTCCTCTTCTCCATAGGCAGGTTTAAGTCTGGGCTTGGACCTCATGTTAGTAGCCCAGCTATTTCAGGTTGGAACACCAAGCTCTTGAGCCAAAGTTTTCTTGTCCCATGGCTTTGTTGGGATTCCTGGTATCTTTTTTAATCTATCACCATGCAGCTAAGAATGTCCTTCCCTTCAAAGACTCTCCTCCCTGATGGATCCTGAGAGGCGCAGCCCTCGGGAGGCTGTCCCTGGGAAGGTTTGCTGTCGGGAATGCTTCCCTGGAGAGCAGAGCAAGAATTATCCTGGCAGGATTCTTCATCTGTGCTGCGCTTCTGGATATGCTGTCACCAGAGAGGCTGATCTGACCAGGTTTTCAAGTGCTTGAAACCTTGAAAGGGACTCACATGGATAACTCATCTTCATTGTGCATTGGTACAGTCTCATAGGTTCTCTAATCTTTTTAGCTCTTGCTGTGAAGAATCTGAGTAGGAGTTATCTGAGATGAAATGAGCTGGTGTGGTTAATTATGGGAGGAGGAACGGTGTAGGTCCTTATTTCTGATAAAGCAGGAGGACTCAGTGTTGTTCTTGTGAGGATCTGAGTGGTCCCATGCAGAAGGAGAACTTTATGTAGAGAAGTGTGCAGTCACGTTCTGTTTTGAAGTCTGTTACAAAGCTCTCCACCACCCCTATGACTGTTCCAGGTGCGAGAAGCACCCCTAGATGCAGCACAGAGGTTTGAGCTGTGATCTGAGCACTTCTGCTCAGAAGATGTTTCAACCATGGCTCCGAAGCGGTTAAAAGCTATTCCTGTGGAGAACCTGGGATTTGTGTTGTCTGAATGAACGTGTGGCATAGGTCACAGCGGAGTGTGACATGTTCCCCCAGGACTTCAGGAGATGTCCCCCTGGATGCAGACAAGCTGCTGAATGTTTGAGAGCGTGCAGCACTGAGACACAGAACTGATAAGTCATTAATGAAAATGAGCCTGGCGTTGTGACCAGCGTGTAACACTGCTGTGTACCCGTTTAGGGATGTGTCCTGTGGTGCCACGGGTGTAGGGAGGAGCTCAGTTTTTGTGCAGCTTCGTAGAGCATTTAAATCTTTGCAGTCTCTGGCTACTGAATTACACTGAGGCAAGAATTGGCTTTTCCCTTCCGTTCCTGCCAGCCCCAAACTGTGTGTGTCAGTCGGGCTGAGCCAGGGTGACCTGGCTGCCACGCGTGGCACAGAGGGACCACTTCATCACCATGTCTTCTACCAACAGTGGTCAGAAACACTTGTTTTTAAAACACGTTTTAAAAGTGACACACCTGCTTACAGTGTTATGCCTGAAAATTATTGCTAAATCCTAAAATGCTTCTTTCTTGTTCAGAAAGTAGCTGAGGTGAATGCGTGTTTTGAGCTGTGACTTGGTCGGATCAGTACCAGCTTCGTCATGAGAAGCCTGTGTTGAGGTTCATCACTTGAAGCTTTGAAATCCTGTGCTGGCTTTTTAGATTTTGTTAAAATCCAGTGAGCATTGACATTTACCCACCATATCCTGAGAAGACACAAATGGTTTAGAAATGGTCTGTTCAGAAAGACATTTCTATTGGGTTTGTTTTCTGATAGTGATACTGCGTCCACTTCCCCACAAGTTGAAAATACAACCTAAAATTTGTGTTAATGCTTGTAAAATCCATGGTGACAGTCTACTCTTTGTAAATCAGCAGATAAAAGATACGTGTAGAATTCATAAGGAGATTCAACTGCCAAAGATATAATTGCTGGCAAAATAAACGATGGAAGAAATTCAGGACCAGAATCTTCTTTTTGAGATCTGTTTGAAAGTCATGAGCCTCTCTGAGCTTCAGATTTTACGTCTCAGTACCGAGCTCTTACAAGTGACCCTTGGGCAGCAGTAATTAAATAAATACTGTGTATGCATTGGGACTCTTATTCTTTTTATTTTTTTTTTTTCCTTAAGGTGAATTTAGAGTCTCCCTTCTGTTTTCTGAGGAGCAGATACCTATCTAGTAAATTTATACTGTCTGGACCCAGAAATAGGACCTTGGTTCTGGGCTAAGCATGCTGACTTTGGTCACTGAAATTGCAATTTCTGTTGTGTTGCTGTTCTTTCTCCGGTGTGATTACCCTGTTTTACCAATGCCTCTTCAACTGTTTGTTTTTTCTTGTTTTCTAGTATGGTTTCATCCTATTTGGTTCATCACGGGTACTGTTCAACAGCAACTGCCTTTGCCAGAGTCACAGACACCACAATCCAGGAAGAACAGACCTCAATAAAGAACAGACAAAGTAAGTCTGGGTGGTTGTTCTCAATGCGTATATCATGCTGGCCATGTGTCTCCTTCAGGACCCTGCAGAGGAATGAGGTGCTGTGGAAGTAGAAAAGCTGTTCCCCGACAGTAGAAAGCTGTCCACAGCACACCACTGACTTAGTGTTGCTGCCTGTGGCTCAGTGGAGCTCGGGGACTGCTGCTTGGAGCACTTTGCCCGTCACCGCTGTCCCCTTTGCCTGAAGAAGTGTCCCTATTCCTTCCATTGCCTCTCCACTCTGGGAAATGACCTGCATGGGTTGAAGAGAGTGAGTTTTCTGATCAACTTGGTTAATTTTCCTCAGTCTTGTTGAAAATGAATAGGTGAGTCCTGGAAGAGATGAGGTGACTCTCAGCTTGGAAACCAGCAGTTTCACACATCAGGCTACACACAATACCTAGGGCAGAAGGTGATTTCTGGGAGGTAGCACCAAATTGGTGGAGAATAGAATGATTACCTTGGACTTTACCTGAACGGAGGTCACTGTGTACCAGCATCCCTTTGGATTTGGGTTCTTCTATGTGGTCTGTTGCATCAGGGGCAGTTTCATTTGCATGGTCCTAGGGACCCAGACATATCAATCTATTTTGACTACAGCTTCCAGAACTTAATGAGTCTCCCAATACCTTTGCACATTTTGTCTTTAGGTAGATTTTTTGCATTCTAAGGGATTTGCAGATTCACAGCCAGCATGTTTAGCTCACACTAGTTGAAGAATTTGTATTCTGTGTCTGTTTTGGTTGCTGCTGCTTACAACTGTCCATCTCTCAGTCGGTAAGGCTGTGCATGCTTTTGGTTCCTGCAGAATACGGCTTGCAGCTTTCTCCTGCTGTCCTGGTTTTTTAGCTTTTCTATTCACAGGCTCGGACTGCAGAGTCACAGAACATTGGTGCATTTTCCGTATTCTCCTGGCTGTTGAATACAGGCTACATCCCGCTCCGTATATTTCCCTTCCCTTCGTGAACCATTTCTCTTGTGACTGTTACGCATGGGGAGCATCATGCCGTGTTGTAGCACGCTCTCCATACATCACACACACTTAGCCAGCATTCGGGTTCATGTGGGGACTCTGCTTAATCCCCAAAATAACTTCTAGCTGCTGCCTGATGGGCTTTGTGCTTTCCAGGTCATGCATTATGCAGCCCTGACCCCAGCCGGTGTCCTTGCTGGTGTGGCTTTAGCTGGTAAAGCCTTACGGGAGGCACACGAGAGAGTGAGTCCCTTTGTCTGGGGACGGGTGACAAGGCAGATGGGAGGGAAGGAACGCAGAGCTCTGAAGTTGGGGCTTAAATAAAAGGTGTGAGGAAAACACAGATGGGAAAACAAAAAGAAATGAAAATATAAAAGGCAGCGACATCTGTGAGAGTTGCCAAACAAGGCAAAGAGGAGAGCTGTCAGAAGCAGCGAGACATGAAAATGGATGGGCAAGTGAAAAAACAGCGTGAAATGAAGGAGACTGTGCAACACACATTGGTGTGAGCATCCCCTCTTTGGGTTGAGCTTTCAGCTAGGGTTAACAAGCTAATAGACCCCGAGAAGTGGGAGCCAAGACAAGTCATTGCAGATTGTTACTGGGGTTGCTAATGAGGGTTTCTGGGCTGGGCTTCCAACTGCTCATGGCTTGTGAAAGGCACAACCTGTTGTTATGAGAGTCTCTGCTGCAAAGCACCTCACAGGCAATTCAACACCTTCTCTCTGTTTTTTGTAAGGAATCCTGGAAAAACAGAGAGGGAAGTACAATCCATTTGTAGTTTTAAGTCCACTTAGTTTTTAGTTTTAAGTGCACTTAGAAAAAAAATAAGATGTGACCCTCTGTAGATCAGTAGCTTCTCAGAGTGCTCAGGGGTGGGATCTCAAGTTAAGTACTGCACTTGTGTTTTCTGACCCGCTAAAGGAGCAGACGTGGGACGTGAACACCCAGGATGATAGGTGGCTTCTGCCTTGTATCTTTGCACCTCCTCAGAGCGTACAACTTGTTGGGCTGTTTCTGGCTTGGTCAGTAGCTGATTCTTGGAGCCAGCTTACAGGTGCCACATCCTCATTGCAGGGCAAGCTCACGTTGCTTCTCTGAGAATACACTGAGGTGGGTCTCGCAAGAATCCAGTTTTGTTGGTATAATTACTTCTACTTAGAGGTAGGGGTAACACTACTGTGCTGTGGTTTAAGCCCACAGACCCTCTGAGAATACTTAGCTGATGCTCAGTCATACATATGCTTCCGAGCGTGAACTAGCCAGAATATGTAACGTGGCGGTGACCCAGAGGCTTCCCCTCTGAAATTGTCATTTACCCAGCAGCCTCCTTGCTCCCGTCCAGTTGTCGTGTCCTGCTTTCTTTTCCACTGCTGCATAGCTCTGTGATTCAAGGACTAAAGTCCCAGAGCAGTCCACCCCACTGCACCCATTTAATCTTTCAGATGCTTCTATTCTTGGTGTTTCTGAGCCACTAACAGATTCTTCCTCATTTTCACAGACTTTTCTTCATCCCAATCCATAGTAAACAGAATCATAGAATGGTTTGAGTTGGAAGGGACCTTAAAGCCCACCCAGTGCCACCTCCTGCCCTGGGCAGGGACACCTCCCACCAGACCAGGTTGCTCCAAGCCCCCTCCAACCTGGCCTTGAACCCCTCCAGGGATGGGGCAGCCACAGCTTCTCAGGGCAACCTGGGCCAGGCTCTCCCCACCCTCACACCAAACAAGTTCTTCCCCACATCTCAGCTCCATCTCCCCTCTTCCAGTTCAAACCCATTACCCCTCGTCCTGTCACTACATGCTCCTGTAAAAGTCCCTCCCCAGCTTTCTTGTGGCCCTCTTCAGATACTGGAAAGGGCTCTAAGGTCTCCCTGGAGCCTTCTCCAAATATGGTCCCTAGTTCTCCCTAGCCCTTGTGCAAGGTGGCAGTGGGAGCTGTGTGATGTGTATGAGACAACTCTCCTGGTCGTTCTTTTTGGCTGGTCCTGTGTGTCAATAGTTGTCCTTTTGCTTTCAGGAATACAGAAGCTAGTATTAGCAGGCAGAGTGGGAGAGGCTATAGAAGCCACCCAGCAGCTCTATCCTGGCCTCCTAGAACATAACCCCAACCTGCTCTTCATGTTAAAGTAAGTATGAATAGCTCTATACTCCCTAGAGCTGAAATGTGTGGATGAAGGTGGGAAGAAGGAGGCCATCCAGGCTGGCTGCACACCTTGGTCTGAATTCAGACTGTCTGATATCCCTTTGGGAGCTGGTGGGGAGAGGACATAGTGCTTTGCACAGTACTTGTAGCAATGTGGGCATAGCTGAGACCTGGTATGGCTTTGCCTCATGTGGTCAAGCAGAGGTGGGTGAAATTTTAGCTCTGCTGACTCACAGAAGTTCCTTCACAGATAGCCCTTAGTTGTCTTGTGGAGATCTTACCACACCGGGCAGGTGGCAGTCACTGAATGTTCCTAGAAAGGCAGATGTATGGAAAAGGCTCTCTGGGGTAAAAGTGCCCGTGTGTCCCAGTTCCCCCAGCCATACCAAGTGGCTCTCACCAGCCTCCTGAGATGTTTGAGGACAGTTCCCAGTAAAGCCAAATGGGCAGCCATCCTCACTGTCCTGTCACTGTGGATATTGTATTTTTTGCCTTTCCTTGTCTATTTGCCACTGGCCACCAGCATGTCTAGGTTGTTGGAGTAGTGGGGGATCTATGATGTTTGATAGATTTTTCAGTCCCTGAAAAAAACCCCACATTTGAGTTGTGGAGTTCCTACAGAGATAGTGGAGATGAAAGCGTGCTGTAAAGGGACGGTTTCTTCTTAACACAATAGAAATAAACTTTCTCTTGGGGAGTGTCTCAACATTCGTTAGCATCAAAGCTGTGGTCTCTGAACTACTTCCTCCCATAGCGTTATCAGAGCACTCACAACACAGAGGCACCAGGAGTCTGAAATGTCTTTTTTGAAGGCAGGAAATGTAACTCCTGTGCGGTTTCTAGGACTTCTCCACTCAGGAACCAAGGGAACGTCCATGCAGAGCATCCTGGCTGTCACGCACCCTTTTCTCCTTCTTCCCTCCTATGAAACCAGGTGTCGGCAGTTTGTGGAGATGGTGAATGGGACAGACAGTGAAGTACGTTGTTTCAGTGCCCGCAGCCCCAGATCCCAGGACAGTTACCCCGGGTCCCCCAGCTTAAGTCCTAGACATGGATCAAGTAACTCACACATTCATAGTACCGGTAAGTGTGTTTTCTGTGTCTCCTGGTGAGAAGAGCAAACGTTAAAGATCAGCTGTTGTTCATTGCCTGCTACTTTCTGCACATCATTCTTTGAAATGCATCTTTCCTTTCTGACACCCAGCTGAGAGGACATACTGTTGTCACGGGTGTCTATACTGGTACAAAATTGGTTTTGCATTAGTTATTTTCCACAGACATTTGTCTGCAGAGCGGATCTTTTTCAGAATAAAGAAGCTTTTGAAGGTGGCCTTTTAGTGTAGGCACTAGTGACTCAGTATTTCACTGACCAAGCTGTAAGATGAGGTCTGGAAATCCTGTGCTCTCATGGTTTTTCGGAATAGAGGGTTTCTGAGAGATATTTGGGTTTGTGAGAAGAGAGTTTGTAAACTTCTTTACAAACCATCCCTGCTTCATATTTCAACAATAATTTCTGTGCTTGCGTGAGCTGCTTCTGCCGATCTCTTATTTACAACCTATTTTTGGAATTTCATTAAGCTCAGATGCTGCTGGTAAGCAGTGGGGTTCCTTCCATATTCATTTGTGTTTTCTCTAAACCCCATGGAATTTAAGAATGATGAGTAATAATTTAAGATCTGCAGTCTTATTTTGCTCTCTTCTTTTGGGGTCTGTTCTCGTGCTAAATTGTTGACTTCACAATAGAGCGATACTGTCAGTCTGGTCTCAGTTTTCCCTTTCTTCTTGACTTTCAGGAGCAGATAGTCCAACCTGTAGCAATGGAGTCATGTCCACAAAAAGCAAACAGAGTCACAGTAAATACCCAACACTGACTTCATCATCTTCATCTTCCTCCTCCTCCTCCCCCTCATCTGTGAACTACTCTGAGTCCAATTCTACAGATTCTACCAAATCTCAGCAGCACAGTAGTACGAGTAACCAAGAAACCAGGTATTTTTTTTCCTTTGTAGATGCCTGAGGAGGGCGAGATAGTGGGAGAGCATAAATCTTCGAGTAAATCTTTGTAATCTACAAGGTCACTACTGTTCCCAGCAGACACAAGCCTGTTCCAGTTCCCCTGCTCTGGCTCGGGGTTGGAGGGTCATCTCATAAGGAATATCATGATGCTCTTGTTTCAAGCACCGAGCTGTCCCATTAAACTGATGCCATCAGAGTCCAACGTGACAGTTCGCACAGAAGTTCTCCTGTGGAGAATTACTGCTGCTGAGTAGCCTCCCTGCCCTCCAGTGGGTGAGGGAGCAGCTCCTGTGCTTACTGCGTTGGTGCAGTTGAGTATTTTTCTTGGGCTACCTCTGCCTGTTGCCCAGTTCCTTACAGATGAGCTTCTGAATCAGCAGTTTCGTACTTGTGACAGCAAGTCAGACCTTAGAAAACCTCCATTCTCCCAGGAGAAGTCCATTTACCGGAGTGTGGAGTGTAGTGAGCCATGGTGAGAACTTCCTTTGGGCTCACTTTCCCGGTTGGTGTTGCAGGGCTGTCCGAGGCCCTGCTCAAGTGGAGGATATCCTTCTGATTAGTAGAATCTCTCGCTAATTGCAGTTGGCACTCATCCTCTGAGGAGTGTGCCAAGCACAGTTTGCAGGACAGTTTGTAGTCTCTCTCATGACCTCTTGAGACCTTACAGCATGTAACTGAGCGAGAAACACTTGTTCAGACTCAATTTACTAGAATCCTGTGGTACTGCTGGATTTATGGTTCTTTTTTTTAAATGTAGAGCCCCAGTCCCAGCAAGATTTTCTCATCATATCAGTTAATCAGCAGTTAATCAGCAGTCTTATTCAAACTGCTGTCATGAACATTTAAGCCTGGAGCCCTTGTGTTCTGTATTGAACTTTTTGCAGGTGTCGATGGCTTATCGCAGCCAAGATTTCCCTCCTGTTTAGTATGTTATCTGCTGTCTCGCTGCTGTTCGCTGTTGCAGAGATGAACTGCTTCCTGAAGGGAAAACGATAAGCCCTCTGCACCTGTAATTATGATAGGCACTTTCAGAACAGAAACCTTTTCCATAAGTTGCCATCAGAAGCCTGTAGCAATTTTTGCTACACTGAATTAGACCATCTGGCTCCCTGTAGCCCATCTGGCACCTTTCCTGGTTTAACTGGTCATTGCTGGGCATCATTTGGCATCTGAGCTCTTCATTTCTTCCCTTTCTGATTTAGATATCTGACCTTTCTTTCCCCCTTTCGCCTCAGTGACAGCGAGATGGAAATGGAGGCTGAGCATTACCCCAACGGAGTCCTGGAAAATTCATCCACCAGGATAATGAATGGCACCTACAAACATGAAGAGATCCTGCAGACAGATGAATCCAGCATGGGTAGGGCCTCAGAGGCAGGAGGGGTAAAGGGAAATAGAAAGAGCTGGTACGAGAGTTAAAATTGGGATTGGATAGCAGGGAAAAAACACGTACTTCAGGTTTCTTTCCCCACCCCTGTGAATGAAGTTCTGAGGCTGCCCGTTTCACAGGGAAAATGAATCTGTCCTGAAACTAAAACCAGATCTAGCTTTTCATAGTCTCACAGAGGTGCTGGGGATGTTGTGGGACAGAGGAAGCAGTAGGAGTCAAAGGTTTGTTCAGCGCTGGTCATGAATTCCAGCTCAGAGCTGTCCTGGCGGTTCTTCCAGCTGGGGGACGGAACGGAGCTGGAAGGGCTGGCTGATGCCCAGCCACCAAGTGTCCTCAGCACAGCGCGGTCGGCTACAACTGTCTTGTTTGTGGATGCTTTAGCCAGGAGGGAGGGGGTTAATCAGCCACACTACCTCTGGAACTGGGGATTCCTCGGGTTCTAATGGGTGTTGTGGCCACTGAATACTGGGAAGTTGGTGGTGTTGACACCTCTGAAAGTTTTCTGAGCCCAGGGTTTGTTAGGCCAGGGCTTTCCGTGTTGTGTCACACGCATGAAAGGGTAACACGGCAGGAGGTGCGACCTCCTGTGATTCTGTGAGAATACTTGATTTGTAGGCAGTCCTCAGCCATTAAACAAACTGAGCTCAAGTTTTCCTGTACCTGACAGATGCTATGAAAAAAACCCCACTTCTGGCTGTTGTAGTGCAGGGATCAGAAAAAAGCTTCCACTGGGATAAACTCAGAGCAGGGGGCAGCTCCCTCCTCCAGAAGGGGAAGGAGTTTCTGGGTAGCGTGACACAGAGCAGGCAGTGGTGGGGAATGGGAGATGATCCTTACTTCTCCACTGCCTTTCCTCTAGAAGACAGCTGCCCCCAGAGGCAGCTCTGTGGAGGGAACCACGCTGCCACCGAGCGAATGATCCAGTTTGGCCGGGAGCTGCAGATGCTGAGTGAGCAGCTTTGCAGAGAGTACGGGAAGAACACAGTGCACAAAAAGATGCTTCAGGTGAGCCTCATGCTGCATCGCAGCAGTTCTCTGGGCCAGAGCTGGGGCTGGGGGTTCTCTTGCAGAGCTCTGGGTGGCCCCCACTTCTGCACCGGGTGAGGAAGAGGGGGTCTGCACGGGGACCAGAGGTCAGAACTCGGTGAACTTGGAGGACCTAGAGCCAGTTCTTGGCAGAAGAGAGAAGTAACACGGCTCCTGCCTGCCTTCACTCTTCTTCTCTCCAGGTGACACTCTACCTGCCTTCTCGTGTTGGTTCCCCTGCCAGGTGGAGGGGGCACCCTCTTTAATCCACTATCTTGATGGCCCAGTGTGGTCCCTTGCTCCCAAGAAGAAAGGGGCCATTTCTTTTCAGGAGGTAGGCACCTGTCACCTTGATGATGGCAGGAGGTGCCCCGACTGATGGACTTGGAGGTTTTCCTGTGTGTTTGCAGCCATGCATGACCTTACCGTGCCTTTCTTTTCTCTCGTACAGGACGCGTTTAGCTTGTTAGCTTACTCAGA
This sequence comes from Arenaria interpres, assembly GCA_013399435.1. NCBI lineage: Eukaryota > Metazoa > Chordata > Aves > Charadriiformes > Scolopacidae > Arenaria > Arenaria interpres. The sequence continues at coordinate 42,712 of VXAK01027367.1, read as the reverse complement.
CCCTTGGAACTGCCCCGTCGGCCAACAGCTGGACCCAATCCAGAGGGAACCTGTGTGTGCTGCTCTTAATAGTGCTATATTGGGTAAGGCCTGGTTCCTGTGTGAGTGCTAACACTGGACATACCTGCTCTCGAGGGCTGTCCTGTGGTGGGCAAGCCTGTGAGTGTCAGAAAACATTCAGAAATACTCGTTGTTTAGCTTTTGTCTTTCTTTCTGTTGCTGGGGACTGACAGGACAGTGAAGCAGGAAGGCAGGCGGGGGGAAGCCTGCAGAGAATAGATCCACCTGAACTAATCTTCTCTTGGCTCCTGTCCTTGGGTCTTCTTCCAAGGATGGTCCTCGGGATTTTCCTCCCCAGCTTACTGAGGGAGCTGAGATCTCTTCGATGCATTACCTGCCCCTCTTCTTGCTCCAAAGTCACCTGAATCACTTCACTGGCATCAGCAGGGGTCTTTTCCCACACTGTTTTGATTGGCAGAGTTTTGTCCTGGCATCACCCTGCTTTCTGGCAGGGAATGCAGTTGCTCTGTCACAGCAGCTCGTAAATGCAGCAGGTTTCCGTAACATTGGCTCTAAAGCAGAGGGGGGGCATAAATCCCGTTACCTTTGATCTCCTGTTGGCTGTGCAGAGTTAAATGGGTCTGTCTTCCCTTCAAGCGTTCCCTCTGCGTGTTCCCATCACGTGCTGTGCCCCCTCGAGCTCAGAGAGCCTGGCTGCCCACAGTCCAGTGTTGGGATCGGGACTGGTAATGGTCCAGCTCTGTTGCTCTTTCCCTTCTGGTCTGTGCTGAGAGGACCCCGCTCTGTGCAGAGGTCTGGTTTTCTTCAGCTGGCACGACAGCTCCTCTTTTTCTGGTGAGCTTTGCTCCTTGTGTTGGCAGGATGGATCATGGTTGGATCCAGGTGTGAGCAGTCTCTCACCCTCTGCTGTCCTCAGAGCTGAATGTTTATGCCTGTTCTTCCATTTTCCTTAGACAAGAATGTTCCTTGGCCCAACAGCTTGTGGTCATTCACTCTCTTACCTTCATCCTGGTATAGTAAATGCAGTAGCTTTCCCTGATGGAAGACTTAGCTTGCAATCAATGACTTGCCACATCTTTGCTGACCCTCTTGGCATCTTCAGCTACAGAAAATCCCATGGTGGAGAAATGAGTACAATTATAATGAGATTATGGCCTGCCAGCAGTCTGCAAGAAAGGATTTGTTTGATTCTAGGCAGGGCCCTTGGTGCTATCACCAGACCCTGCGTGTGCTGTATCATTGCTCAGGTAGCTTCACAGGACACTGCCCAGTCTGGGTTAGCTCAGTCCATCCGCAGCCGGTCAAACTGTCCTCTGGACGGCTTCTGTGTCTCAGGAACCCAGGCTTGGCCCCTGTGCCCAGTCGGATTTCCTAGTGGGTCTGTGCATCACACATGAAGTGTGCCAGAAGAGATGATCTTCTGGTGGAAGGAACAGCTTGATGGACAAAGCCATGAGGGCTGCTGTTCTGTCTGAGTAAAGGAACAGAAATGACATGGTTTGGGAAGGAGAGTCCCTTCTCCTGACAGTCAGCACGGGCAGATGTCCAGCAGGGTGGCTCAGTTCTAGCCGTTGTTTGTCCGGTGTTTGAGGAACATGGAAAAGTTGATGAGGGGTGTCACCAGGGAGACAAAAAAGATGGTGTCTGAACGTGCCTCGTGACACAGGTCACGGCACCTGGTCGAGCTCAGCTGAGGATTCCTTCTTGCATACACAGCAAACATGAAGTTGAAAAGAAGCAGTGACCAGGGAGTGAGTTTGTCTGAGGCTTGGGCTCCTGCGTGGACTTGCACAAGTGGGAGAGATGGAGAGTTTGCCTCTCACTTGGTGCCAGTTTCTCCTGCCTTTCCTTATTCTTCCACGCTTTGATCTGTCATGCTTTGAGGGTTTTCTGGCTGACACTGAGGGAGCAGGAGCTCCACTGACTTTTTCTTGCTCTGGCCACCACAGCAGCACTTTCTCAAAGGTCTCGTTGAGCTGTGGCCCCATGTGGGATGTGTCACGGGTGGTGGGATGTGTGGAGGAGCCAGTGTCTTCTGCCAGGGCTGCTGGGCTTGGTGACCAGGTGGGACTGAGAGGGACCCAAGTGTCGGTGAGCCGGCACACGGCCAGAATGCCTCTTCTAAACAGATTTCTTTTTTTGCCCCCACAGAATCTCAGAACCTGCCAAAGCAGCCCCCGCTGATGCTTGCCCTGGGCCAGGCCTCGGAGTGTTTGCGGCTCATGGCTCGCGTGGGCTTGGGCTCCTGCTCCTTTGCCAGAGTAGACGACTATTTGCACTAGCCACCAGAGCAAGATGGAGTTGACATCGTTGAGTGCTGCCCTTCACCCTCCGTTGCTGCCACTACACCACCACCTCGTTCGATAGCCCACCCCCCTGCCACCAACACCCCTCTAGCACACACACACACTGCTCGGGACAGGAGGGAGCCGGTCCCTCCCTGCGTGGCCGTTCCTGACCCCAGGAACCACTGGCAGATCCTACCTGTCTCCCTGCCATTGCTGCAGCTCCAGCGGCACTCAGTATTTCGCTGGTTATTCTAATGTAGCGCCTTCCGATGTAGGGATTTCTCTTTATTTTGATTTGAGTTGTTTCTGGATGGATCCACCAGTATTTTATCTGGAGAGTTCTGCTGATTTACTGAGGAATCTCATCAAGTTGGTAACAGCTTGTTCTTTCCTTCCCTTCTCCCTCCATCATGCACATACAGCATCATCTTCTGTGCTAGTTATCTGAACTCTTCTTGCAGTGGCAGTTCAGAGGGATTTTTTTAATTTTATTTGAATCCTGTTTATTAAAAAGGTCTCTTCCACCTCCACAAAGTTACTGATGTATTTATTGCCCACAGGCTCGGTCCCAGCCATACACATCATGCAGCCCTGCAGGGAACCTGGTGAGGTAGGTCCAGTCATGCACTAACGATGGGAATTGGAGGAGCTTGGTCCTTCCTGGTGCTTGTCTCTCGAAGAGCACAGGGCTCTCAAACGCTTGTCTTTGTGAGTGGGAAGACTTGACATTGCCTGTGTTAGTGGCTGCAGTGTAAAAGCATCTCACAGCCCCGAGAAATAGGTAAATCCAGCTCTCACAGCAGCTAGAGGGACAGGACCGAGGGATATGAAGTCATCTACCTCTGACTCGGTAGAAGCAGGTCGTGTCAGCCCGCAAGGAACATCCCTGGGTGCTGCGGGTTGGGCTGTCAGTTTTTGTGTGAAATCACAAATCCCCCTTTTTTCTCCATATAGGAGGGATCTGTCACTAAGACTCATTAATAGCAGTATTTTACTGACCCCACCACGTAACACTGATCTCAATGAGCACTTCTGAAGTGTGGAAGTGTCTAGAGAACACTAGTGTGAGGTGTGCTCACCCTGGTAGGGTGCACATCGTGCTGAGGTGAGGTTGTGGATTAGGGTCAGTACTACCTTTGTAATGTCTGAGCCAGTCAGAAGGGAGCAGCAACGTGTTTTTAAGGATGACTAAGAAAATTATTTTAGTTTCAGGCCCAGAAGCAACCAGCGAGGGTCTGTGGGTGAGTGACCTCCACGTAAGATGGATTAATGTGTCCTCCTGCAGTACGTATCAGGCCCAGGGCACCAAATGAATTGTAGATCAGTAGCTCTGAGCAGACCCCAGGAGAGCTCAGCCCCAACATGGATTTTACTGCTGTTCATGAACAATGGTTGTTGGGTTGTTTTTTTTTGGAAGTCTCAATGAAAGTTGAAGAGATTGTGTTGAAGTTTGCCCTTAAATTGGAGGTTAGCCTGTGCCAGGGCTTCAAGCAGCAGGAGAGCTTGTGTGCCACTGAAGAAAGGAAGGTGATGTGCTGGAAAGGGCTCTAAGGCTTGACCTCAAGCCCAGAGCTTGAAGGATTTCCTGCATTTTCAGGCTTGGTTTGCAGCTGAAAGGTGAGGTCTGAAATCAAGGCAGAGCCCGGGGGGCAAGTGTCCCCTGCGCTGCAGAAGACGACTGTGGCAGTGAACGTGCAGTTGGTGCTGGAGGTGGCTGGGAACGCCTGTCACTGCCTTTTGGTGAAGGTGCCAGAGCTGTGGGGGCCTAAAACAGGCAACATGAGGTTTAGAGATGGAGGAGATATTTTTATTACATCAACTCGTATAGTTGAAAAAAGCAGGGGCAGCTCTGTGTGCTGAAACCTTTCTTCTCGGCCCACAGAAGCGGAGGTCTGCACTAAGCAGAAGAATTTAACTTGCAAATCTGGGGCTTGTGTTTCAGTTCTGGGGAAAAGCTCATGTTCCCCAGAGTTGAGTTTCAACTCTGCTCGTGGTCCTAGGGATGGGTATTACCCCAGGCCACAGTCCTTACCTCGCTGTGATTGCAGAGACGCTTAAAAAAAAGTGTTGAAAGCGTTAGAACTTCAACACTTTAGCTAAACTTCCTTTTTCAAGCCTCTGATGCTGGACCCACTAAGCCAAGCCTGACCTGTCGTACCCAGTGCTGCTGCTGGACCTGTGGCAGCACATGGACTTGTCCTGGTGGGAGATTCTCCTGCAGGCTCTCCATTTCTTACACCCGGGCTTCTGGCACACTGCTGGGCTGGTGGTGGTGACTTGGGTTGGAGATACTCCAGTACCTGGCTTTGCCTTTCACATTTGGTGATCTCCTCTGCTGTTGGTCACCATTGGTGCGGTCTGGCTATAGTCGGACCTGTCATTCATCTTTGTAGAAACACCATCTTCATCTCTTCCTGAGTTTTCTTTGTTCCTTCTCTTTGTGATTCCTTTAAGTCAAATCTCTTTGTCATGTGTCGTATTAACGCCCCGCTTGGTCTCTCAGCAAAGCTGTGCTGACTATCCTGGAGCATTTCTTTTTGGTTACCCCTTTGCTACAAAACCCCCAAGAGACGCTCCTAGATACCTGGTTATTCTGGTGCCAAAAAATGCATGATGGGATGGTCTCTTTAGCTTCTCATGGAGACCATCCTTCTGGTAGAAACCATCTTGCTGTTGTGTCAAGGTTAGCGCTGAGAGGCCACACTCTTAATGATGATTAATTGCATGTGGCAAGGCTTCCTGCCCTGACAACATGCATCACATCATGGCAGTAGATCCCTGTAGACCAGACAGCAGTGGTGCTGTCCACTTCTTGCACTTGCCAGCTCTTGTACCTGGAGTTCTGCTTCTGGTTTTTGGGGAATGCAAAAGCTCTGCTGTGACACATCTGTCCCATACCTGTTTCACTAGTGGTTTCTTCTGCAGGTTGTGCTCAGGTTCTGACTAACGTGGTCATGACTCAGTGTGGGGAAGAGAAATGTGTTTGCTGTGTGCGGCGGAGGTATGGACTTCAGCCTGCCCTGGCTCCTAGATGAGATTTCTGACCTCATTTTCCCGGATTATTGATCAGAGCCTCTTGGTCTTTGAGTGTTCCTCTTACATGGTTCCTGTCAGGTGAGACTGGATTCGAATTGTTGCAGTCATTTTAAAAAATGAACAGAACTCAATTTAATTGAGTCTTGAACTTTGAGTGTGGTGGTACATCTAACCAGAGGCTTCATGCAGTTTAAAAATTACTTTTATAAGAGTGATTTGCCTCATGCTTTGCTCAGAAACAGATGAGCTAAGAAGAGCCCAAATTGAGAGCCTGCTTCACCCGGGCAGTCCCTCGCAGTGTCACGTCTCCCGGGAGTCCTTCAGTAATGCCGCGGAAACGATTGTGTAGACACTGCTGCCTTCTCACTTCTTGGTGATGGTGACAAGGTCTCAGCTGTGGCCCTGCGTTGTAATGCTGATAGCATGGGATATAGGGCTTCCGTCACACGAGGCTGACGTGGGCTGCTCTCTGCTGGGCTGACTTCAGATCCAAGAAGGTTTTCCAAACCACAGCCGGACACTGCTCCCAGGCAACGTTTCTCACTGTGCAGCCCCAGGAGAGGCTTTCTAGCTGTGGCGTCCTGCCCAGGACCTCTGGAATGCTGCAGCTGTAACAACTAAACCTCTTTCCAGCTCTGCTGTGTCTACACAACCACACAGTGTGAGCTCTCAACTGCTCAGCCCAGTGTCACCCCTAAAGAGGTGACAAGAGGTACCCTCCAGCTATGTACTCTGGACACAACCTGCCTTCCTCAAACTTGACAGAGCAGCAAGGGCTTCTCAGAAGGGTAACATTTCACAGGGACTTGGTGGAAACCTGCTTTCAAGGGTGGTGAACTGGACATTGTGGGCTTTGGTTTTCAGCCCAGTGCCCTTTGAAAACAGCGTTTTGGGAACTTCAGACCTCGAGACTTGATTAAAGTGTCCTTCAGTCCTGCAGAGAGAGCTTCGTGGAGCTGAATTCCATCACCAGGCTTTTCTCCCCATGGACGAGGGTTCATCCTGTCCCCACAAGCAGCGCGTGAGACAGTCACATAGACTGCTCTCTCTCACATGGGAGAACTTTGGAGTGAGATGAGGGATTGACTTGGGAGTTGGAGGCATTGGAATAGCTGGGATAAGTGTTTCTGGGAGCTGTATCCACGTCATACACTTTGTACTCCAGCCTCTGACCATCTTAGTGGCCTCTGCTGGATACAGTGCAGTTTGTGAACATCTCTCCTGTACCAGGGAGCAAAGTCTTGTTCCTCTTGGTTCCTCTTGTTCCAGGTGATTCCTGTTGCTGCTTCACAATCCTGTCCTAGAAGATGTTTAACAAAAGCTGATTGAAGACATACAGGGTTCAGTGAGCTCCAAGTCAAGGTCTTCTGTGAGCATGGAGGGCAGCAGGCTATTTTCCATGCATCCTTAGGTGTGTGCTCAGAGCCTTGGAAGAACTTAGAGCTACCAGGTCTCTCTTCTTGTTTCTTTGCTTCCCCCAGTCCCCAGTGTTCTCTCCCATCTGTGTGACCACCAGAAGTGGTATCTGCAGTGTTTGACGCTGTGGGAGCTGCTTTGAGACCAGGGTCAGCTCCATGGCCCGTGCCAGCAACGTATTTGTCGAGCATGGACATGGCAACTCCAACTGCTCCTCCCAGGCTTGCTTCTGCTGCACTGGCCTAATGGGGCAAGATCTGCACGGGATGATCCCTTTTTGTCACCGTACAGGATCCCATCAGCCCACAGCTGGGCTGGCTGTAGCACTTCTGCCATTCTTTTGGAGTCTGGTTAGAAATTGAGGCTTTGCTTGTGGCCAGCAGAATGGAGAGGGACCTCCAGAGCGAAGCACTGGGAACGCGGCATCCAGCTGTTGGGGGGAGGTTGTCCAGTGGCTGCTCTCCCTCCCCTCCAGCCCCCCGTTGCTTTGGGACACATGGAAGGTGTGTGGTTATTGGTGCTGGAGTCTGTTTCTGTTTCCAGCATCCTGGTGGTGCTCACTGTGCTGCCCGATGGGACTTGGGCACCCGGAGATGCAGCTGTGACTGGTGTGGAGAATGACCCGCTTCGGGAGTATTGTTCCTCGTGGTTGTGTACACCCAGGATTTTCCCATCTGCTTCCTTCTTCCTTCTGGTTTCTTACAGTGACATCTCAACCTGTCCTCAAGCTGTGTCCTTATTTTTCACGTGGTCTTATTAAGGCATCTTTACCATTCTTTAAATAGCTTTGTTCTTGAGGCTCCCTTGAGCAACTGGCACAGGCAGAGCTGCTGTAACCTCCTTAGGCATCAGGATGATGAACTGTCTCCTCGGTGGATTGCTGTGATACTGCTGTGTTTTGGTACCGGTCTTTCTAACTGCTCACGTGTCGCTTAGGTGCAAGTTTCAGAGTTCCTTCTGCCATCATGGGGTTGATTGAGAAGGTGAACCATGGTAGCCAGCCTTATAGCAGTGGGTAAGTGCCATGAAGCTGCATGGTGTGCAACGTGGTATGAGGAACTTCTTTCCATGAAGAAGCAGTGTGGTCCATCACGGTTCAGTCCTGGGCACGGTGAGACCCTGTGGAACTGGTCAGAGCATCAGAGAAGGAACATGTTCCTTGGCAAGGTGGTCCTGGTCCACCCAGGAGTCCCCACTGCAGAAGGAGCAACTTCCTTCAAACCCTGCTGGTGTTAGAGCAGCCTGAGCGGTGGATCCAGGGGGGAGTAAGTCTCTTGTAGAGAGCTGGTGGTGCGTCTGCAGCTGTACATCGCTGTCCCTAGGTACTTCTGCAAAAGGGCTGGAGGGGGACATGACAGAGGACATGTTCTGTGTACTGCTGGGACCTTTTAGCCCCAGAAGAATGAGCAATGGAGGAAACTGTAGTCCAGCAGCTCTTACTAAGAGCCAAAAGCTGGCTGTGAGCCATGTCCCATCTGCTGTCTAGATCAGAGAGCTGGAGGAAGTGTTGGTGGGGTGAGTGTTGGGGGAGCTCCAGCAGATTTGGGGAGGAAAAGGGAGCGGTTGAGACCCTTGAGACCTCTTCCAGAGGAAGCACAAGCTGCTCTCCACCACTCATCCCTGCAACAAGAGGTGGCAGGTGATGGATGAGCAAACGTGGCGTGTCTGTCCCTCTCCCTGCGTCCCACACCAGAGCTTAGATACAGCCTTGAGCTGTAGCAGCACGGGACAAGCCAAGGGCTCATCCAGGCTTGAGGAGCACATCTCCTGCCAGCTCTTTGATTTCCAAGAGGGAGGCTTAACTCTTTCAGGGAGCTGAGTCCCGTGTGGGATTTATACTCGCATTGCTGCAGAAACATTCCTGGAGGCCACGTAGACCTCTCTGCTCCTTGTTGAACTTCCTCTGGCCAGGCAGACTCCTTTTCTCTGGTCGCTTCACTTGGGTGAAGCTCTTCACAGAGCTCGTGCTCTGCCCCCTGTGTTTGGGAGGGCTTCAGCTCCATCCCTTCTCCAGGAGGGACCACAAGGGGGTTTGCAGGCTGGGCTTCTCACAAGCTCTAACTTGGAGAAAGGAGAAGCAGCAGTAGCAGCTTTGGGGATAACAAAGATTTAAAAGAAAATTTTCAAAAGACAAGTGTGGTGACTCTTCCAGACCAAGGACTCTGCACAGGCATTTGATGGGGATTGTTTCCCTCGGTCCTACCTGTGCGTACTCTTCACGGCTCTCCAACCAGGGGGGGCAGGAGGAGGAGGCTGCCAGCACCTGAAGCTCTTGCACGCGACATGTTGGGCGGTGCGAGCCCCAGGACCTGCCCACCACCCAGTTGACTCTCCTCTGCTGGTTGCTCAAAACTCAGGTATGAAACGCTCAGCCAGAGCCTGGGGTGCGAGGTCTTTGCAGGTTCCCCATCAGCCCTGGAGGAACGGCCACCGTGGGGCTGCGACAGAGCAGATGTCCCCTCTGCCCCTCCAGACTTCTCGTCACCTTTGGACAAGGCGGGAGGGTTTCTCTTTGGTACAACATCGGCTAAATGGACATTACACAAATCGTGCACATTGGTTCAGTCTAAGCTTAGTATTTGTGAATTTAAGTTATCTGACGCTTCGCATGAGAACTTCAAAAAGGGGAGGGGGGGATTTTAACTGAGAAAAAGCCTATGAAAATATACTGGAAATATGGTAAAGAAATTGACGTTCTGCTGTATATTGACAGAATTATTTTTATTAAAATACACATCCATGTGCGAGAGCTCCCGTGGAGCCGTGTGCTTTGTCAGTCTCTGGGGAAGGCGAGCGGCAGAGCCGGCGCAGGTGGCAGCTCCTGTCACCTCCAGCACAGGGTGACATCTGGCCCTGCCGGAACGGGGCAGGACGGTGGGGTGGTTACAACAGCAATGCCCCATGGCTCAGGAGGCATCAGCCCAGGGTCGGGTGGCTGGGTGGAAGGAGCCGGGCTCTGCCCCACAGGGATGAGCTGGCTCCAGGATGGGTTTCCCCCATCCAGGGGTGAGCGGAGGCCAGCAGAAGCCTGTCCCTGACATTGCGCAGGTCCCTTGGCCATCAGGGCAGGATCTTGGCTCTGGCGTTGCTGCCTCATGTGCAATTATTAGAGAGAAACAAGCAATTATCGCTAAGACTTTTCAGGTCGTCCGTACCCAGCCTTGACAACAGGTATTTATGGAGCAGTTGATCATGCAGCAGCTGCCGACACCTGTATATATTTCTGCTATAAGGTTTTCTTGACATAACAGAAAACGCGTGATGCCTGTTCTCCAAAACTTCCTACGGAATCGCTTCTCCCACCGTTGCTAAGCCCTGGCAGAAGCAGTGGACAAGGGACGCTTCCAGTGCACGCTTGTGGTTAAACCTCTAGGGCGGACCCTGGCGATCATTAGTGGCTGCCCTTTTGTCATGGACCGCCTCCTGCAACTTGGGTCCTGACACTGTGCGTTCGGTCCCTGGGGTCTCGACGAGTCCTGAACGTCACCGCAGCTCCATCCCCTGTCACCCAAAGCAGGCTGTTGGGGTGCTCAGTCCCCAGGAGTAACATGGGCATGCCCAGTGGAGTGGCATTTTATTTTGTTAACGAAGGGATAGAGACTAGTAAAATATTGATAAATATTGGTAATGATTTTTTTTTTTGTCAGATGGTCCTACATTTCCATTGTCACCTTTTCTCCTAGAGTGTGCGATAATATTCCTCGATGAGCTGCTGCCCTTCTCACCTCTTGTTGGCCATAGCATCGTGGAATGCCTTTCACAGCTTGTTCATGCTCTTTTTGCAGGTCAAAAATTCCCAGATCAGCTGTGTGCCATGGAAGAATTGCATTTTGTCATAGAGTCATGGACTGGTTTGGGTTGGAAGGGACCTTAAAGCCACCCCCTGCCCTGGGCAGGGACACCTCCCACCACACCAGGTTGCTCCAAGCCCCCTCCAACCTGCCCTTGAACCCCTCCAGGGATGGGGCAGCCACAGCTTCTCTGGGCAACCTGGGCCAGGCTCTCGCCGCCCTCACGGCAAAGAATTTCTTCCCCACATCTCAGCTCCATCTCCCCTCTTGCAGTGTCAAACCCTTCCCCCTCCTCCTGTGGCTCCCCTCCCTGATCCAGAGTCCCTCCCCAGCTTTCCTGGAGCCCCTTGAGGGACTGGAAGGGGCTCCAAGGTCTCCCCGGAGCCTTCTCTTCTTCAGGCTGAACCCCCCCAACTCTCTCAGCCCCCCCTCCCAGCAGAGGAGCTCCAGCCCTCAGATCATCCTCATGGCCCTTTTTCTCCTTGAGCATCCCATTGTCCACTTGTAATATTCTGGTTGGGGTCCTACAAAATTTGGATTTTCAGTGGTGTTTTAAAAAAGGGGGGGGTGTATTTCCCTTTTGTAACGTTTGTAATCTTTGTAACCCTCAAATTCTAACGAGCGGGAAAGGCTGCTTCATTCTCTAAGTGTTTCAAGAGCATGAAACACCGATGAAGCTTTAGGTTGAGGATCAGTCCATGGCACTGACCTCATCTCTTGCCTTCCCCTTTTGAGGGTTCCCCTGTTCTCTCTGCTCCTCTCCCCTGAACCCCCATCAGCCAGGGAACCAAGCTGCTCCCACCCGCCCCAGCCCTGCAGAGGGTCAGCACTGGGACACCTCTTCTCCTGCCCAGCTGAAGGGGTTGGGGCCTCACCCTCCTGGCGCTGCCGACATTGGTTTTCATCTCCCTCACATATCTTGCAGTGTCCACCAGTGTATTTGGGAGCCGACAGGTTATTAAGGGTTCGGCAGATCCGTATCTTTTTGAACCCTCAACTCCCAACCACCTCATTTTGAAGGTCCTGCAAAGCCCGTGGGGCTGAGAGCTCGCTGTAAGGACATACGGCCTTACCTATGGGTAAGGGGAACCCCACCTATGGGTCAAGGCCTGGCCCCACTCTCTGGTTCCCGATGAAGCATGACCTGACCAGGCAGTTTGCCCTAAACCTGGAGAAAGCCGTGTCCGTGGCAAAGGGTTTTTTCGGTTGCACCATGCCCTGGGCTGGTAGGATCTGCTCTTTGGGCTGAAGAATCAGGAAAAATTCAAAGAGCCACTTGTGGCAATGAGTCTTTATTATAAATATTGGCTCCACTGAGCACGTTTGGGCAGGGCGGTGGCAGCAAGAGGGACTTGGTGGCCGGCTGGTCCATGCTGCTGTGACACCTGGTCCCACTGGAGCACGGGCTGGCTCTACTGGCAGTGATGGTGTCACCACGATGGGACCCCTTCGATGGGACCCCTTTGAGAAGAGCCGTGAGCGCCGCCTGCTCCCTCCGGAGACGGGGCACCCGATGGGTGAGTCAGATGCTGGATGGCAGAAGGAGGATTTCATTTTTTCCTTTGAAGCTTTTTCATGGCTTTCTTCACCCAGAGCTTCTTGGGGTCGGTGCAGAGCTTGTGCCCGCTGGCAGCCACAATCCTGCAGCGAGAAAGTGAGGAAAGAGAGTGAATGCACGATCCGTGAGCCCCCCCCTCTTCCCGTACAACTGCTCCCCCCCGCTGGGGGCTGCCCCATCCTGGATGGAGGCTTGGAGCCACCTCCAGCAGCCCATGCCCTTCTCGGGTTGATGTTGCACGTCTGAGTTCCCAGACCGCTGCCATCAGCAGAAAGCACCAAAACCTAATTTTTTTTCCCCCAACAGATCTACTTTCCTCCCACAGAACCCCCCAGCCACGCGCTCCCGGGTGGGCCCAGGCTGCCCGTGGGGCAGGACGGGGCGGGGGGAGCTGCTGTGGCTCCCAGCAGTGCCAGGGGTGGGATGGGGACCCCGGGGGTACTCACACAACTGCGGGCAAGGAGCAGTCGCGGGACGTCTCGTAGAAACTCCGCACGTGTTGGATGGGTTTCTGGGCGTACTTGAAGCAGCACTCGGTGGGGGTGAAGCGGGCTGCGAGGGGAAGGGGGGGACGTTGTGAAGCCCCTTGGCAGTATTTTGCAATTAATCGCGTGGCCAGGCAGTGACACGGTGGGACATGAAACCACGGTGGAGCTTCTCGGCGGCCCCCCCGGCGTCCCACAGCAGGGATCCCTTTCCCCTCACGGCAGCAAGGCCAGGGCTGGGAAGCGTGGCCAGCAGTGGGGAGGGGAATGGCGCGGGACCCAGCACCCCACATCACCACAGCTGCCAAAGTGCACGGAGAGGTCGGGGTGCTCGGTCTGGGGATGAGGTTTTGGGGGTTTCCAAGGTGGGGGCACAACTTGCAAAGTGTTTTAGGAGGCTCATGCTCCCTCCAGCCCCAGCCAGCTGAGACCTGGGCAACAGCTGCTGGAGCCTCCTCCAAGCTCCTGCAGCATCTCCCTAGGGCTGGCTTTGCTGAGGCCACCCAGCACCCTCTCCGTCCTCCCCTGCCCCAACCAGGGGTTGCTTCTCCTGACAGCAGCACCATTCCCGCTCCTCGCTGGGGTTTCTTGTCTGACCTCCCCAGTGGAACGTCCCCAGTGGGGACCCCGAGCCCCAACCTGCAGCAGTGACCCAGGAGGTGCCTTACCTGCAGCGTGGTGCAGGGAGAAAGTGAGGAGCATCAGGAGCAGGAGGGTCCGTGCAGCGAGCATGGTGGCTGCCTGAGGGCTCTTCCTCTGTCCTCCTTCGTGCTTTCCTGCCTGGTGTCTGTGGCTTTGGCTCTCGCTGCACCATCATTTATCCTCCACATGCCACCCACTTTAACCGCTTTTCCAGAAATTTCAGACACGTTCTTTGAAGCCCCCTTCCCAGGGACGAGGGGATTTCTGTCATTGTTTATTGTGGGGGCACGTCCAGTGGTGGGTGGGAGAGGCCGAGGAGCGGGGCAACCACTTCTGCTTTCTGCAGAAGAGCCGCAAGGTTGCGAGAGGTTCCAGGAGGCTTCGGGGGAACCAAAATTTACCCAGAAAAACATATTTCTGTAAAGACAAGACAAGTCTAAGCTTGTCTGTTTATTTCTAACAGGAGAGAGAACTCAAAGTCTCTGAGCAGGAACAGGTCATTGACAGGTTTAACTCATTTGCCTGAGTCATCAAAGGCAAGTGGCTAACGAGTCCCCTCCAAACTGGCCTCTCCAACCACCCTGGCCACACCAAGGGCACTGGGTTTAGGCAGTGAAGCACTCGGGATGATGGATGGGATGGGATGGGATGGGGTAGGGTGGGGTGGGAGTCAGGCAGAGAAAGCCATGCTGGACCAAACTCAGAGGGACCCCAGAGCAGGGGGTGGCAAAGACACTTTTGGTGGGTTCAGGAGACTTTACAGAAGGAGAAGAAATGGGGCAACAGCAGCGGGGCATCTGACGAGAGTCTGGGTCTGATCCCAAGCATTTCCTCTGCCTCCCACACCGGAGATAGGATCAAAATGAGAGGGTCAAAGGGGATGGAAGCTTGTGGTCATCAGTGCACAGGCAGGTCGTTTCTGCAGGGAGATGGGACAAGCCCTACCAGAACCCCAGGAGAGTCATCCCAGACCCCAGGGAGGACCCGAGGGCAGGAGGGGTGGGTGGCACAGACCCCAACGGCAGCACTGGTGGACATCAGCCCAGCTTCCATGCAGAGATCTGCTCCCCGGGAAGGTGAGCTGCAGCTGCAGTCTGCGTGCAAGGAGGGGGTGAGGACCTGGTGGGAACTCATGTGGGATGATGGTGAGTGGGAGTACGGGAGGGACCTGGTTGTGGCTTGGGAACGAGGCAAGCCAGGGCTTCTTGGAGAAGAAGAAAGATAGAAACAGACTTCCTTGAAGGTTATCTCATATTTGTGTGGTTTCTCTGGAAAAAAAAAAAAAAAAAAAGGAGAAGGAAAAAAACCAAATATGCTGACAACTCTGGTTTAGAAAATGTGCTCTGGTGGCCTGGCACAGTGGTAGAGTGGCCATGCAGAGAGCTGGGCACAGCACCGCTGGTTTCTAACGCCACTTTCCTCAGGAAAGGGCTCTGCAGGAAGAAAATACTGAATACAGAGCCCCTGAGCTCACTTCTGCAGTGTCTGTCCCCCCCCAACCCTGGGCTCTCTCATCTTGCCCTTTCCAGCTCCTACCACATCCTCGATGTACAGAACCTCAAGCCCAACAAGCCACCAGGGTCACACCACCTTCTAGACATGAATTAAAACTGAAGGGTTGTAATTAAGGGAGAACTGAGCTTTAGAAATTAAAATGGGTAGGTGCAAAAAAACCAACCAACCCAATGTAGAGATGGGAAATATTCTCTGATTTGTAGAGTATTTTGGCTTTTGAGTGGGTAATCATAGAAATTAATTGTGAACAGTGTATGCTGATCCTCTACACACAATAAATGCCAAAGAAAATGGAAAAGCACAAGGAACTTGCTTACTGGGGATGCTGGTCCCTGACACTGATGCCACCAAAACCCTCTCTGGAGGAAGCCTTCATCACCATCAGCCATGGCCAAAAAGGCAAAGGCAACACTGACAGTAACTGACTTTCATAAATTCACCAGAGCCTCCTTGCCATGGCTAGGAGTAATAGAATTGGGAAAGGTGATTGTAAATGTGTTGAGGGACATTTGTATTACAAAGGCCATGATAGACAGCAAGAAGACCTTACAAACAGAGGTTAACTCTGGATATCAAATGGTGATACAAACACAAATTAGCATTAGACGATCAATTAGAGGCCAATGGAGGGGGCTGTGCTCTCAACACCAGTTGTGGTTTCTGTGTAGACCAAGACAAAAGAATAGAAACAGATGCAATAACAACACAAAGCCAACCTCCAACCCTTTGGATGGGTGGGGCTGGACACCAGACATGGGCGGATGGTTTAGAAATGTACTTAAAACATTATTCAAATCTATATGTATAGGGCTAATGGCTATAATAGTAACCTATGTGTCTGTTCAATTAATTATGGGTTGTGCCGAGAGTATGTGTTTAAGCAGTGGGCAACTACTCAGCAAGAGCTAAAGCTGGTGGCGCTGCAAATGCACAGGAGAGAAAAAGAATTTAAAGCAGAAGAAAATCAATTCTTTAATATCACAAGTACACAGGCTGCCCTGGGGCCCCAAGTGTCCCTGCCGTGTCCATTCCCTGGTTCTGTGGACCCTACTTGCAGGGGATCAGCAGTGGGGTGTCTGTGGGGCTGGTCTGTTCCCTGTGGGTCTGGGAACCAGAGGTCTCATGGATACCAAGAGGCAGGTGGAGATCTCTGGAGTGCACCAGGAGGGGCTTCTCCTTGGGGAAGCCTTTTAAACTGTTGCCTTTAGTCCTCAGGACTCTTCAGACCCTGGGACACCCTGTTTGCTTGGGCTTGATGCCCTCTCCTGCCAGCAGTGCAGGAGTTCCTGGATTACTCAGCCCTTTCCGCAGGACCCACAACCACTGTCACAGCTAGGTGTCCTTCTCCGGTCCTGGGTCCAAACCCTCTGCCAGGGATTTCTGCTGCATGTGATGGTGTCACAGCACTAGCAGTGGCCTCACAGCCCCAGTCCTGTTCCTGTCCTCAGGCAGCAGCCGCCTGCACTGGTTGGAGAAGGCACCTCCAAAGGATGGCCCAAGCCCTTGGCCCAGGCCCTCCCATGCTGGATGCCATTGGGCTGGCATGTCACAGCTGGCTCCCCCTGCTCAGAGACACCAGCTGCCTCTTCTTCCTTGGCCCCAGCTTCATCCTGCTCCTAGCAGCCTGGACCACACTGCACTGCTGGCACAGCACCTCCAGCACATGCCAATGGGTAGGAGGGATGGGGTCCTACCATCCCTCTGGGTCAGCCCTTCCTGGGGACCCTGGCAGGGCTAGGTCCTGCGGGGTCCTGCTCCTGGTCAGCAGGACAGCCCCTGGCCGGGTACCTGGCAGGGACCCACATGCACCGTGGGACAGGGCAAGAGGCCTCTCGATGGGCTCAGCCTGGGGAAGGTCACGGTGATGCTGGTTCTGTGCTGATCAGTCGCTGCCAGGAGCCAACACTAGAAGAAGGACCAGGATGGAGGTGGGGCCCTGCTCAGCCCCAGCGCTCTCTCCTCCAGGATGCTCCCCCTTGCTCTGCGCTCACACCCTGGATGTCCCCATCCAGCCGGGGCCCTGGGATCTGTGCTGCAGCCATGCCACAGCTGTCAGGAGAGGGCACCACGACCAAGCAAACAGGGTGTCTCCATGGTCTGAAGAGTAAAAGCACCTCCTGGTGCACCCCAGAGATCTTCACCTGCCGCTTGGTGCCCGTGAGACCTCTTGTTCCCAGACCCACAGTGTGTCAGGGTCATCCCTCAGCACTGGACGGGTTTTCTCCCTGCTGTGAAGGTGCCACAGCCGAAATCCTGTTCCCCAGGAGCTGGCGTCGTGGGCAGTGGGGCTGCCAGGGTGGCTGTGGTGCTTGCTCAGGGACTTGATAGGCATTATCTGGCTGGTGGCAAGTGGTGGCTTCTGCATCACTTGCTGGTTTTAGTTGGGTTGGGGTTTTTTTTGTGGTTTTCTTTTGTTGGTTGGTTTTCTTTTTTTTTTTCCCCCCTGATTAATCTGTCTCAGGGAAAGAAGGAGGAAATGGGAAGACGTTCAGAGTTATAGCATTTGCCTTTCCAAGTCACCGCTATGTGTGATGGAGCCCTGCTCTGCTGGCGGTGGCTGAACACCTGCCCACCCAGGGGAAGGAGTGAATGAATCCCTTATTTTGCTTCGCTTGGGTGAGCAGCTTCTGCTTTACCTGTTAAGCCGTCTTTATTTCAACCCATGAGTTTTCTCACTTTTGCCCTTCCATTTCTCCTCCCCATCCCAAAGCCCTGGCAGGGATCACTGGTGGGCTCCCTGTCCCCCCTGGCATGGAGGGGATTTCCAGGGCTGTACGTGGGTGAATCCCTCTCTTGCTCCAGCATCCCCTGCCGGTCCTACCTGCCCTGGGAGCTCTGCAGGGAAATACTCCCTCTGCAGCGCAGCTCAGACACACTGAAGTCCTGGGGCAGATGTGGCAGCTGAGCTGTGCTCATGCTCGGGGCAACACAAGGACAAGCTGAAAGCTCCAAGCCCCAAACCGATGGCAGTTCTGCACCTAAAAGCCCTCAGAGGAATCTTCAGCCCCCTTTGGGTCCCCTTGAAACAAGTCCCCAAACGCCCAGAGCATCCACGCGGCACCCCCACATTCCCCTCCCTGCCTGCCCTAGTGAGACCCACAAGGTTTGGGGAGGAGGTGGGAAGAGCCCCCATCCCCTCAGCCGGCTCCATGCCCCGACCAGCCAGCAGCAGCACGGTTGCTGGCGCTGGGAGAAGAAAGGACATCGCTCTGCAGCATCACATGAAGTAAACCTTTATTTCGTGGCTGTGCTCAGTGGGCAGGTGCTGGCAGGGCTGGAAGCACCCCGGGAGCTGGTGTCCAGCTGGTCAATGTGGCGCAGGGCTCTGGGGAGTCAGTGCCGTCCCTCAGCAACAGGGACCTCCACAGGCCTTTTCAGGAGGATGACTATAAACCTTCCTTCGCACCAGGATGTTGAGTAGCCTGAACCAGGGCACCCACTCTACATCATGGGCCACGAAGTCCTTTCGTTTTTTGAAGCTTCTCAACTGCATTCTTCACCCAAGTCTCCTCTGGGTTTGAGCAGATCTTGGCCCCTTTCCTGGTCTCAAACCTGCCAAGACGAAAGGTGAAGCTTGGTGAGAAATGACAGCCATAATCCCGCTCGTGTCCACGCCATCCTCCCTTCCTTGCACTCCTTCTCCTTTCCCTTTGGCCCTGCACACTGCCCCTGGGCACTTGGCATCCTACAAGCAGCCCATCCTGCAGCCCAACACCTCTAGAGCCTGTGCAGAACCTTCAGGAGATGGAAGGGACTCATGGCCTTAACTCTGCCCTGTAGACATGGCCAGATGGCTACGCCCTCCCCTCTTCATGCTGGCAGACAATCACCCAGGGAGGCTACGCAGAACTGGCCTGGTCCTGTCCCCAGACAGGACAGATGAACTGAGCCTGTGGTGATGCAGGAGACAAAACAGCAGTGAGGAAATGACCAGGACTTACACAACTGCTTGGGAATAGCACCCCTTGGGAGTCATGTAGAAACCCTTCAGGTGAGACAGCCGGAGAGGTGACTTATGGTAACTGAAGCAGCACTCGATCGGTGTGAAAACGCCTACAGAAGACAAAGAGAGATGGTGAAAATTTGCTTTGGTCTTTAAGACCCTCCCCCACAACAAGGCTGATGCACACAACATCCCCCAAGTTCTGCAGATGCTGCCGTGAGGAACTCCAGGTGCCTCCTTCCTTCTCGGGGCAAGAGGATGCTCCAGGTTATCATCCAGCACCCCCAGCCCTGCAGAAACCCCCCGGCCCTGGGAGCAGCCTCCGTCCTTCCATGCACCCCAGGACATGCTGCCCCACACCGACCAGGGGGTTGCTCCATCTGCAGCAGCACCATCCTTGCTCCACACCTGGGTTCTTTGTCTGGCCTCCCCAAGGGGACACCTCCAGCCCTGACCCACAGCGGTGGCCCATCGGTGCCTTACCTGCATCACAGTGTAGAGAGAGGGTGAGGAGCAGCACAAGTGCTAGGACTGTCCTTGCAGTGAGCATGGTGGCTGCCTGAGGGCTCTTCCTCGCAGGACGCTGCTCTGCCTCTTCGGAGGAGCTCAACTGTGAGCTCAAGCAAGGAGGTGCTGCAATTTATTCTCTCCAACCCCTCCCCAGATTAGCCCTTTTCCAAAGAATTTTGACCAAATTCAGGCGAAAGCCCTGTATGTTTTCTTTGGCCAAGGGGATTTCCGTGTCACGTGGGATCTTGAAGGTTACTGACCAAGATGATACCTAGAAAGACTTCAGCAACTTCTGCATTCATCGAATCGGGGCTGTGGGAAAGCCGCAGGGTCCGAAAGGGAAGTGAAACGCTCCTCTGAGGAGGCGTAAGGTGGAGGGCTGCTAGACCCAGGGAGAGGGGGTCAGTGGCGATAGGAAGGGCAAAGCCCAGTTTTCCATGCAATGTCACTGACAAACGACTGGGCTGAAAAGCCCAGGGCCAACATAAACGTTCTGGAGGTGGTCGGATGTCTGCGACCTTCCCGGAGAGCACTAAGCAGAAATGCGGTGGCGGCTGCTCCCAGTCTTTTGCAGCTCGAAAGCTGCAAGATGTCAAACACAGCCCAAAATTGCGTCACATTCCATGCTGTTCCTATGGAATGGAACACGAGTTTTCCCACCAAAAAGCCCTGTTTATTGCTGGGAAGCATGGGGTGAAAGGAGAATAGGGTGCAGCCAAGATCTCCGTCATGGATGAGGCCGGCTTAGACCTTTGGCTTCAGGGCCGGGCAGGCGCCTGACTCAGGAAGTGGAACTTCCTTGTTCTTGGAACTTCAAAGTCCTTGGGTGTTTTTCCATCATCTTCCTCCCTTTGCAGCCTTGAAGCCCCCCAGATCCTGCAGACACCTGCAGAAGGGGGGTCAGCCTCTCTGTGTTAACCTGGGGACAGCTTCTCCACACCATGCTCTACTCCCCCTTCCTCACCCAGCCACTCAGACCCTTCTGCAGGTCCTTGCCAGTCATGCACAGCTCCTGCTCGGAAGCTTCTTTCCCCATTCCCTCTTTTTTTTCCAAGCTGTAAGTGGATGCATGGAGCAGCAGGGTTCCATGAGGTCCCTCATCATCCGCCATGGGCTATCCAAGCCCCTCTTCACACTGGCAACCCCCAGCCACCCTCTGCCCCTTTGGAGCAGGACTTTGTGCCCGGGGCTGTGCCATCCCTGGATGCCTTGTAAAAAACTTGGGGGAAAACCACCCAATGCTGAGAATTGCTCTGGTCTTGCCCATGTCTCCTCAACCCCAGGAGAGGCATTGCAGTAGGAGACTCATATCCTGCTAAGAAAGGCTCAAGGAGCCCAGGCGAGGTATGCCAAGGCTCTTCCCAACCTGGTAGAAATTATTAAAATATATACTCAGACCCCTGTAGCTGCTGGGCTTTGGCTCAGCTCCTGTGGAGAGATGGAGTCCCTGTGTCTCAAAAGCCCAGCAGAGTCTACCCATGCTGTGTAGCTGCCAGAGGACTGAAAATAAAGCATAAAGCGGGACCTATAAACACAACCCTTAAAAATAGTGCTGTTCCTTCCTGTGTGTTCAACCCAGTGACTCAGTGTTTCCCTGGGCTGTAATAAACATTTCATGCCCTCCTGCTGATCCCCAAAAACATCTTTCCTTTGTCCCACAGCTTTACAGGTGCTCCCTTCCCCTTCTCGGCCATCTCCCCACCTCTGTTTTGCCCCAGGCTCCCTTCTTGCAGACTCACATGCCTCTCCAGAAGCCTCCCCCCAGACCTGGGCCATCACTGCTGGGACCAGAGTAGCCTCCCATCCCATGGAGACCATCTCATCAGGCCAGCCTTTTGGACACCACAACACTCCATGAGCTGCAGCCAAACCAGCAGTGCCCTGCTGGGGACATGGGCCATATTACTGCTCCCAATGCATTTTTGTCTTACCTGTGGTGTGCACAGGATCAGGGCCACCAAGCACAGGTGGCATGATGCTGTCATACCCATGGTAGATGTCCTCAAGCTGGGGGAACTGCAGGCTTCCCTGCAGCCACGGACCAAGCCTGCCCTAACCACGCGAGGGGCAAAGCCGCCATCCAAGGGCTGGACCCTGATCAACACAGAAGGATTTGGGGGATGAGTAGGCATGGTCTCACTGCAAGCCCATGGCATGTCTCCCCATGGCCTGGGGGTTCACTCGACCACTCCTCAGCTTTGGGTGGGCAGCACATAGTGCTGGTGGCTGACCAAGTACAGGGGCACCCAGCAGCCAGGGTCAGGGAAGAGGGGACAGACTGCTCTGGTTGAAGAGGATCTTGAGAAGTAAAGCACTCGTGTTGGCCTGCTTCTGCAGACTTGGACTTGATTATCTGGCAGAAGATCTGTCCTGGGATGCTCTGCTTCCCCTTTCTCAGGTTTTCAAGCCATCACTATTACAGCCAGACAATTCACGCAGCCAGACAATTCTCTGGAGACCCTTAGATGTTTAGTCTTTTACTTTTTGGGAAGGGAAAGGCTGATGTGCAGTCATTAGCTGAGGAGTGCTGGAAAGCCCCACAAGCTGACCCAAGTTCCCTTTTCATTTGAATGTTCTCTGGCGAATTTGCTTGTTTACATAAAAAATAAACAGCATCCTCTTAAATCTGCAAGAGGAGGAGGAGGGAAGCCTGCGGAACACCACAGGTGCAGACTTCACCAGCAATGGTGCCAGTGCGGGGAGGAAGGAGCTGGGCAGAACATGCCCCACACTTGGGAATGGGGCCTCGGCAGATAACTGAGCACAGCCAGCCCCACGTGCTGGGAAACACAGCCCCACGGTCATTGTGCTGCTTGGGAAAGCACAGGCTCTGCGCTGCAAAAGCAGCCGGCCTGCTGAGACAGGAGAGAGGTGGCTGAGCATCACCGAGTGTCTGAAACCTGGCCCCAAGTGCTGGGAGGGTTGGGAACAAGCTTCATGCTGTTGTCTTCTGTTCTGCCCCGTCACTTTGAGCCTTCTCCATTTACAATGTGAAACATTCTAGTTTTTCTTCTTTAAAACCCCAGCTTTCTGAGAGCAAAGCCCCTCCACATTTCTTTGGGGTGCTCACTCAAGGGTCTCGCCAGCTCCATATCGGCACTCTGGTTGACTCAGGATACAGGCACAAGCCAAGGGTGGTGCTCTCCTTCCTTCCCAGAGTCAGCGCTCACCCTGCGACTCCAGGTGTGACTGTGCCATGTCCTACAGCCTGGAAAGACACTTTAAAAAGAGGAAAACAAGAGTCTCTTCCAAATCCTGCTTCCTCAGCTGGACACTGGGGACCAAGTACTGGAAGCTGGTGACCCGAGCCACAGCCTGTGCAGTAAGTCCTGCCTGGTGGCCGCAGGAAGGATGTGTTTCCAGGAGCCCTTCCCCAGGAGATTATCTGCATGGAGTCACTAGGCAAGCTGGCCCACCAGCACTGGGGACACAGGAGAAACTCACTGCAGCCAGGCAGGGAACCCTCACCATGGTGGCCAAGCAGAGGCAGGGGTGGACGCGCCTGGACCAGGATCTGGAAGAGACCACTTTGCTAAGGAAGATAAAAATGCGTGTGATGCCAGTTTCCTCAAATGCACCAGAAAGAAGATGTTCTCCCACTTTTCTCCAGTTTGGGTGATCAGTTGCCTGGAGGTTAAGTGAAGGATGGACGTGGAGAGTCAGGAGGAGCTGCTGCTGCTCCCACGGGGACTCTGCGCTGGAGAGGCTCCTGTGCCAGGTAGCAGTCAGGGGAAATGATGTTTGATGAGGATCTCAGCCTAATTTTTTTTCAACCCTGACCTTTTTGTGCTCCTAAACTTAAAGAAAGCAGTGGAGAGATGCTTCAGCTCAGCTTTTAAAGCAAAGGTGTGACAACAGAAAAAGAATAGGACATGGAAGCAATTTCAGCCTAATTTTTCATTATTTAATTCTGAATAGAATTAGTCCTGATAACTCCAAGAAGGCAGTAGAACAAGTTGTGAATTCACTTGTTCCTTAGTTTTTGATTAGGATAAAATCCAGCAATCAGAAAAAAAAAAATCGTTTGAGAGAACGTGATGAGAAAGATACATTAAGGTCCCTAGATATTGAAATAAAAAAGTACTTGTGCAGGCCATGGTCTGAGTCGGCAAGCTGACATCACATCCCTCTTTGGAGGGCTCAGCTCATTTCTTTCTACAATATTTTTTTTTTTTTACTTTCTTGCTTTGTGTCATTGTAGCTCACTCGGCAGAATTCAAGGGCTCTTCAGAAATGAAGCTTCCTCCGTCACCTGAGATGGTCACTGAAGATGATCCTGGAGAGTCCCGACAACCTCTGTGTTTACCCAGGGGGGACTTCAGTTCCAAGAGCAGCCCTTGCAGTGACATAAACAAGGGACACAACCCTCATAAAAAGTGAAGATTAAGCAAATGCAAAGTGCGGGAGAGCCACAGGCACACAGCAAAACCGCGGCTGTGCAACCAGAGAGCTGAGGGGACATCCTGCTCGGCCAGCGCTATGGAAGTGGTGATACAGTAGCTTGACCAGAAGCTGCCCTAAGCATGAGCAGGCTTACGCAATACTTCATAGGAAAACCACCACACAGAGCAGGGACAGACATTTCGTAAGTCACAATCCAAATTTCAAACCAGAAAGGACATCGACTGCAGGGTCTCTTCTCCACAGCAATAACTGTGCCCCTCACACGTCAGCCTGGAGAGAAGGCAGGGCTTGGAGAAGGCAATGGCAGAGGTGTCTCATTGACAGGTCCAGATTGCAGGGAGCAGCGAGGGGGGACAAGCCAGGAGGCCAAGGTTAACTCCAGCACAGGCAGTGTCCTCAACAGTGAGGTGAGGTCCCACAGGGTCTGGGCATGGGGGGCAGAGTCAGGTGCCGGTAACAGGGTTCATCAACAGTCTCAGACACACCAAAGTGAGGAACCAGGTCCCAGATGCATTTGGAAGGGTTGGGGGACGTCCATTCAGCAGCTGGAGATGGGGACAGAGGCAGGGCTACAACACCAAAGAGTCCATCCAAGCAGGAGCCAAGGTATCTATAGCATAGGTCCAAGGTCTCTCCAAGAGAAAGGGCCAGGACATCAGACCAGACTCTTACAACATATCCAGAGCAGGGACTAGAGGCTCCGAACCTGAGCTTAAATGGGGCTCCTGGGCCTTGGCCAGAGGGTGGGGAAGTATGTGTGTGTGTGCGGACAGAAACACCTGAGGCTGGTCAGGCTGATTAAGGCCAATTAGTGCTCTCAAGGCCTGCTACTGTGCCATCTGATGGATCCTGTGGGAATGTGAAGGTGAGCTTGTGTGGAGACTCAGTGACTCCTCATTCTCATAAGGTCAATCAAAAAAGCCGGCTAACAAAATGGTGGAGAGGGTTTCCACTGATGTGGAGTTGGAAACCAAAGATGTGGGTTAGCAAGGGAGCAGAAGGGGCACACCATGACCATGGGCCCCCTGTCTCCTGTGGGCTGGGGGGAAAACCTCAAGGCAGAAGCATGTATCTTGCACACTAGGTGCAGAAGGCACACCTTGTCCCACCTGAGCATGACAGACTTGGCATTAGTTATCTCCTTGGCCAAATTCTACACCTGAGGCAGCCCATGTACCTCCAGGAGGAGCACAGGAAGGCGAACAGTTGGACATCCTTTGCACAGGGTTAGACATAGAGCAGCGGCAAAGCTGGGGAACATCTGCCACCAGCTGGCCGAGGGACCGAGCACCCAATATGTCCTTTGGTGCGCTGGAGCCGCAGTCCCTGAACAGCCCGTGCTGGAGCTTGGAAATGATTCATCGCTGCCGGGGCTGACTTGTTTACACAGCCGCCTCCTCCCTCGCCCGCCCTCTCCCCATAACAGAGAGGAGAACAGAAAAGAAAAAAAAAAAAAAGCGCACTTTTATTTCCGCAAAGCTTCTTATCCCCCAAAAGAACTTTCTAGCCTGGTGACTCATCTGGGGGAAGTTTCCATGGGCTTTGCCATCTTCCCACCACGCCGGGCCAAGGGGCTGGGCATGATTGGGATGAGGATCCCAGGATGAAGGGAAGATGCTTGTCCTTGACTCTCTTCCTCCTTCCAGCTCCCCAAAATAGCCAAGTCCCTGGGCACCGACTCTTGTATTGCGTTGCCTTTCCCACCTCTCCTGCCCCCCACAACGCTCAAGAGGAGCACACGAGAGCAGCCCAAGCCCTGGCTGGGGTGGGAGAGGTCCTAGCTCAGTCCTCTTGCCCCCCTACAGAACAGACTTGGAGCGTGACGTTTGCTTTCTGTGGGCTGCTGTTCGGCCGTGGCTTTGCTTAAACAAAGCACAACCCGGCTGTTTTTTCAGTATTGCCTTAGCAGGAAGGGAAAGGCGACTCCCTGTGAGAAAATACAATTCCTGCAAATTTTATGGCAAGATGAAAGCCTGTAAAGAGTGAAGAGGTGGAACAATAGCCCGGCTGCAGCAGCCGCCCCGGCTTTGCCATCTCTCGGTGATGCTGGGATTCCCTCATGGTGCTTCATCACACGTGTTCATCCCCGCGCCTCTGCAACGACCAGGCTTGGTCACCCAGCCCTGAGCTGGATCACCCGAGGAGAAGAGTTTTTAACATAAGGATTTTATTACTTTTACTTCTAAAAAAAGGTACAGAACATACATCTTGCTACATCAATGAACCAGAGCTTGTAACAGTCACTGCGCTCTACAGCAAATGACATTTTAAGCCCCAGGGACCAGTGACACCCACAAGCTCTGTCCTTCCATGCCAACAGTCACCATGTGCCCTCCCAGACTGCCCATTGCACGATGAAAAGCAAGGAGGAGCAGTGGTGTGTGTCCCCCTACCCCCCAGGTTTTACCTGCCCCCCATGAGGGTAGCTGGTGCCTGGCCCGCTGACAGCCCGGGCACAGGAGCAAGGTGAGCACAAGGATGGACCCAAGCTGGAGGAGCAGCTCCTCCTGATGAGTGCCAGCTGGAAGATGGTGGGAGCCGGCCATGGAGCCAAAACTGGTGTCCTTACAAACACCATGGTGGGACTCAAAGTGATCAGATCTGATTGGTGCACATTCATCTCCCCAGCATTTCTCCAAGCCGAGGACTTCACCCCCAACCAGACAAGTGTCCACTCTGTTTGCTGCAGTGCCTGGAGAGTGACCCAGCTTCCATGGGACATGCATGAGCCGTCCAAGACCAGCAAGAAAATAGACAAGGCACAGTGCTTTCCAGTGTTCCCAGAAAGGTCTTGACACTGTGATGCTTCAGTAGCAAGGACAGGACACTACATACATTCAAATGGCTACAAAACTTCACTACAAAAATAAAATTTCTAGTGTTTCCTATAAAAATAACACCACGGTACATGGTCTCAGGAGGCCACGAACCCCAGCTGTGGAGGAGCAGGGGGACGGGGAGCTGGCGCTGACAGCCCCTGATTTACCCTCCAGGTAAATCAACCCCAGCCAGCGTCACACAGCTGGGCTGCACAGGGTTTCACCCCCAATTCCTAATTACAATTAACCTGATTGCATTCTGTGCTTGCGAAGCCCGAGGTGAATCCCTGGTTCCCCTCTCTGAAGTAAATAAACTGCAGAAAGGAGGGATTGAATTATGGCAGAGAAAAAGACCATTGCAGTCCACCCTCCACCCTCTCCAGCTCGATGGCTGCCCTGAAGGTGCAATCTGACGGATCTATCCTCTAGCCCTGCTTTACAGCTGGCCCCTCGTTTTTGTTTTATCTCGCTTATTATGTGGTTTTACCTTCCATTTTCTACATACGTATTCATACTTTGGGATACGATCCGCTGAGGTTGGTCAGAGGAGGATCTAACCCATGAGATATATCTCTACCTACAAAGCATCATATCATGAAGACCTTTGCACATTCCAACAAAGTTCATACCAGAGTCAATGTTTAATAGGGAATTTCAGGGACTGACCATAGAGAAAAGATAAGGCTTGCATACAGCAATGTCTACACATGTAAAAATTGAAAACAGTTTGGGCTAAAAAAAAAAAAAAGCCTGGTACTGTTAGGGTGCTTTAACAGCCTGGTGATCAGTGCTATCCAAAAAAAGAAAAACTAAAACGCAACGTAGGTTCTGAAGGGTAGGCCCACAAACAGGCATTTTGTGCTTTTTTTGTGCATCAGCGAATTATTTCTAGAGAGAATACAGGACCAGAAGGGTGGTACATGGGCTGTGGTGGGGTGATTCCTATACGACTAAATCCAGAATTTTATTTAGGTCCTCCTGCCCTGGTGTTGGAAGCAGCTGGACGTGGGGCGCATCAGCTGGTGGAAGGGTTTTACTGCAGTTGGTTGGCCAAGAACCAGATCTCAGACTAAATCTGCAAGAAGCAGCCCATAGCTGCTGGAGATAAAGGTGGCCTGATTTCAAGGAGGAGATAGATTGTGGGTTGCCAGCTCCTCTGAAGGTGAAATCTGCAGCACTGACCTTCAGTCCTCTACTCAGATGCAGTTTTCAGCGCCTCTGTCTGAAATGCAAGCCTACCCCTCGTGCCTCCAGGGAGAGTAAATGGGGTGTTTGATTCACCCAAGGAGAGCCAGCACCCAGCTCACCACCAGCATCTGTCTCGGTCTGACAGTGCAAAGAAAGCAGCAGCAGAGAGTTTGTTAAGTGCAAATTGCATGGATTTGGCGTTAAGATTGCTTGGGGTGGCTGAGCCTGAGTCCAGCAGCGTGGGTGAGTGGCTTCTTGGCTGAGCCACGGTGAAACGCAGAAAAATTCCCAACGGCAATTGGGAAATTCACTTCTGCCCACCACTTGGCAAAGAGCCACCAAGCAGCTCTGGAGCAGCAACAGCCTTTGTATGTAACAGTGCCAGAAGAAAAAAAAACAAAAAAACTAATTTATTTCCAAAATACCTTCATCAGTCAATGACGAATTAGATATAATTTTCGACAGTCTACTCTGCAAAGAAAGATCAGTTTTCTCTGGTATCTTTATTCCCTGCCTTGCTTCCTACTGGTCACCAGTTCAGCACAAACTTAGCTTTCCTGCAGCAACACACATATAGTTTAGGCCAAAATCATCCATGCCATAAAGCATTCAGATTATTTCCATTGGATAGACATCCTTTTTATGTCTCTGCTGGTAGAGCAAGCCCTGTACCATTTCTCTTGACTTTTCTTCTGGTTTGACTCCAAATTTTAGATATAGCCATACAAAAGCGACACTGCAGGCCACCAGACCACCTGCCACAGAGACTGGGATGACAAAGTGCATTTGAGCTCTTGACAAGAAGCTGGGAAGGGGCAGATCGTTTGGTCTTTCCGTGTTCATCCGAGCTCTGGCTTGGCCTGAGAGTTCTTGATTAGTAAAAACTAACATATCTGAAGGCTCTTCCTTTCCTACAGGTGATGAATAATCACATGCTCTAGTACCAAAAGCATCTATAAAGGAACTGACAACCTTGTTGGTAAGGACAGAAGGACCTTTGTCTGTGGCACTTGTGGAGTTTAGAGTAGAAACTGAAGTAGTCTCTGGTGGAACTGGTGTGGCTGGGACCGTGGCGATCTCTTTAGTAATGGCCATGGGGTCTGAATTTGAGGCAGGAGAAGTTGTGTCTTGAGCATCAGCCACAGCATTTGCACTATGTCTTGCAGGTTCTGCTGTGGATCCTACGGCATTGTCAAAGCCATGCACAAGAGCCTTGGGATATGGGGTGAACTGGCTGGAGACCAGGCCTGCTGCAAAAACTGTTGGAGGTGCAGGAGATTTTAAGGAATCTCTGTTTGCTGCTGGAGTGACTTCAGAGTCGGCAACAACTTCCCCTGTCACAGGGGATGATCCTCCAGGGAGCTGGGTGGTGTCCTGCATGGCTGGTGTGGATTTGCTGGACACCTCCATCCTGGCAGCAGGAACACGTATTCGCTCCAAAACGCTTGTGCCAGTCCCTTGGAAGAAACTAGATGGAGCAGTGTTTTGAGACGAAGCTGTTACTGTAAGACCAACCTGTTTCTGAAAACCACCAGGCTCTTCTGGTGCCACTGCTGAGGTGGCATCACGTCCAAGTGGGGAGGTTGCAGCCTTTTTCTGGTCCAGTTTCTTTAAAATCTTCTTCACCCATGGTGCGTCTGGATCTGCACAAATCTCAAGGGACTTCAGAGTAATCAATCTGAAAATAAAAAGGCATCACTTACTGAATAAAGAAAACACTGTTTTAGAT
Organism: Arenaria interpres; assembly: GCA_013399435.1. Lineage (NCBI taxonomy): Eukaryota > Metazoa > Chordata > Aves > Charadriiformes > Scolopacidae > Arenaria > Arenaria interpres. Next base: position 13,367 of record VXAK01027367.1, on the reverse strand, counting down.
GATCAGCATGATAGAGAAGGCATGCAGACAACAACACTGACTCTCTCAAGCTCATAGTAAACACCACTGGCTTGGATGGGTTATTTATCTCAGGAAGGACAGGTGCCTCTGAGATCTGATTGAATGAGGAGCAGCTGGACATGACTCATGGGTGAAGGGTTTCCCCTTAAGAAGTTTTGCTCTTTCAAAAGCATTGTCCTCATGTCTGGACACAGTGTTCACATCCAGCACTCGGAGCAGGGAGCTCTGAAGGCACCAGGTCCCCAGGGGCAAGCATATGCGAAGACAAAACCCTCTGATTTATTGACTGAGATGAGACTTTCCAAGGTCAGCCTAGCAGGTTCACTTTGGAGCAACCTCCTGGGCTGCAATAAAGTGGTCTTGATGGTGCTTCATCTTCAGGGAAAGCTGAAAACAACAAGTATCCTGGGGAAAAAATGTAGCTTTCCCCATCTGCAGACAAGCTCACAAGTCTGACTCCACCTCCAGAGAATAGCTGCTTTCGCAGAAACACGTGAGCTCTCGCCCTGCGTGCTTCCCTGCCCTGCTCTGCCCACAAGTATGTCCATCCCCATCCCTCTATCCTTGTCTTGCTCTGCACATGAACCCCCGACCTCACTTGGAGGCTGCTGGTCTTTAATTAAGGAAAAAACCCACCCTTCAAATAAATACCAGCATTCACTCTGTTTCTGGATTGCTCCGAAGCAAAGGGGTTTGCTGACAGCCTAGTGCTCCACCACCGTTGGAGGGGACATGGAGGGGCAGCACTTACATGACGGCTTGTCTGGAGCAGAGGGGCTCCGTCCTGCGGTAGCTCCTGATCCGCTTCTCGGCTATCGGAGGGGTAAAGCGGCCGCACTCTGTTGAACACTTCAGAGGTGCTTTGGGTTGCCCTGAAATAAAGTTTTCAACATATTAAACGTTGGCTTTTTATTAGGTACTGTAACAACTGGCGCTGTTTCTTTTTCCCCTTCTCTGGGGAGGAGAAGTCCAAAGCTTGCCCTGGGTGCTTCCAGTCCCTGCTAAAATGAGATTAAGACAAATCCCATCAGGGATTGTATCACCCAAAGAGGTGATAAGATACTCAGAAAACTGATAAAAAAGCCCTGAGAAAATTTTCGGGCTCTTGGGACCTCTTGCCTTATAGGATGTGCAAGCACTGGATGGAGGTCCCTTGTGCAAGTACCTGGACCTGCAGGTCCTGCACCCTTTGGGTCACAGGAGGACTGCTCTCAGCACAGTGCACAGAAGAAACACTTCTTCATCCCCAAAAGACCTGCTGCAACTGCTCTTGGTGCAGGCAGTGCAAATCAGAAGGCAGGATGTTTATCCTCTCCTTATCTGGATCAGTCATATCTCTTCCTCCTGGGGCACCTACTTGACCCCTTCAAGGGACAAAGCCAGCCACACCACTGGGGACCCTGCATTTCTGCACCTACCCTACCTAACCGTGGGCATTTGCCAAGCGAGAGGAGGTGGCACAACACAGCCTGGCAACTTGTTTCTGACATCCCACGCAGCAAGACTTAGACAAATAAGCCCTGATTCACCTAAGGCCCCCTGTGAAGAAAGGATCCAGAGTTTGGCTTAGATCAGGCAGTCTCTACAAGATGTCTCAGATTCGCAAATGAATTTGGTGAATTTGATACAGTTCAGTTGGGAACAATCCAGCCAGCGCGTGCAAGAACGGGCATCGCTACAGGAGCACCCTCTGCCCTTTTGATTCATTTAGTGGGGGAAAACCATGGCTGCAAAGAAATCCCAAGCAAAAGCTCCAGTGGCTTCCCTACAGAAGAACATTTCAATCTCTAGGTCTCTGTAATACCAAAGCAAAACTCTTTTTTTCACACAATAATGTCAAGAATACTCCCTCAGAGGGAGCCGACTTCCCAATTAACTCTCATTAGCCAGAGGACATACAGCTGGTGCACTCCACCCCAGGAGCACCATTCAACAAACCAGGCACAGCAGCGAGAGGGCCAGACCCATCGCTGTGGACAACTGGCGAGGTGCATGGTAGGGACTGCTCCCAAAGGCTCTCTGATAACCATTAACTGACCTTCCAATTACAGGCATCACGGGCAACCTGGGCCAGTGTCTCGCCACCCCCACAGCAAAGAATTTCCTCCTAATATCGAAACTGAATCTACCCTCTTTCGCTTTAGAACCCAGCGGTAGGGGTCGGTCTCTTCTCCCAAGTCACAGACGATGGGACAAGACGAAATGGCCTCAAGTTGCACCAGGAGAGGTTCAGATTGGATATTAGGAATAATTTTTACACAGAAAGGGTTATTAAACATTGGAATGGGCTGCCCAGGGCAGTGGTTGAGGCGCCATCCCTGGAGGTATTCAAAAGACGGGTTGGCATAGTGCTTAGAGGCATGGTTTAGTAATGCGGAGGGTTTTGCTTTGTTTTGTTTTTTTATCATCAGAGTTAGGTTGATGGTTGGACTAGATGATCTTAAAGGTGCCTTCCAACCTAGACAATTCTACGATTCTATGATCACCCACAACTTCTCATCCTTAAAGCTCTTTGCCCCGTTCCCTTCCCTCAGAGGGGAATAGATCATCCCTTTGCCCTGGGCAAAGTCCAGCTTTGCCTGCACTGCTGAGATGCTGGCTGCCAGCCTGGCAACCCACCCTGCTTAATTGCTGCAGCAATCACTGATGAGTGCCACATCTGAGAGCAGCCTGGGGAGAGGTGTGCCACCTCCTCCCGGCTCCATGCTGCACCATCCTGGGGCACACAAAGACCTTTTTCCAGTGACCAGGAGAGCATTTCCCACCTGTGCATGCACTCACTGCACACACACACACACACACGCTGCAGGCAACAGCACTCCCGCAGCCATGGGAGCACCAGCATCCTCCGGACAGGGAGCCTACATCCATCCTTGGACAGACTGCCCCCATAGCATGTCCCTCAGGGACATGAAAAAAGGGGAAAAGTGCATTCTTTTCTAACACTGATGATCAGAAAGTCTCTCCGACGCTCTCCCCACCTCCTCTCAGGAGTGGCAAAAGCCATCGCAGAGCTGCTCAGAGTTCCAGCACTGCCACCATAGGCTCCCCCCACCACTTCCCAAGCCCTGCCTGATCCTGCTAGAAGATCTCTCCTGGACCACGGAGGGCCCGTAGCCCCATCCAGCACCCCCTTGCCTCCCCCCACTGCTCCCCCGTGGCAAGCAGAGCTGTGGCTCACCTCCTGCCAGAGTCACCAGGCACAAGACCCTCAGCACAAACAGGACCTGGAAAGAAAGAGCCTTCATGTTCCCGTTGGTCGGTGGCAGCAGGAAGGACAGGCAGGGAAGGATTACAGGCAGCAAATCCCACTCCTGAGTGCTTATTGTATCCTCGGGAGCAGCACAGCTGCTGTGGCTCATCCCAGGGTTGTGGAGCCCCGGGACAGGGCTCTCAGTTGTTATTCAGCTCCCCCCATGCACGTCTTAGGGTGACGACAGGAGGAGGAGGGAAAAGCAGGATAGGGGAGGGAATACCGCCTTCTCTGGAGCTAGATAGCTCCTGGAATTCCCCAGCCACACTTACGTCAGCTTTTCTCAGTGCTCACAGGGCAGCGCCAGCCTCCTTGGCAAATTATTCAGGCTGGGACTTTCAGGAGTTGACTGCTCCATCCTCCTCTTCCACCAACACCTCTCTTGGCCAGGCAGCCCCTGCCAGGGTGCCACTGTCCCCAGCCTAGTGAAGCTCCCCCCAGCTCCAACCCGCAGCCCCCTGACACACATTAAGCTCATTATTTACCCCAAATGCAACAGCAGCTATTCCCTTCCGTTTTGGGAGTCATCTTACAGCATCTTTTGGTCATCAGGCCAAAAGAGGCGGCAATTGCTAATCAGGATCACAAGTTCCTCAGGTAGATTGGTGAGCCCAGGCCAGGCTGCCTCTTAGGAGCCTCACCAAAGGAGGTGTCCCATGGCCTCCCCAGGCAGCCCCTCGTTCCCTGGGCACGCTGCCTGCAGCCTCTGCTGGTCGCTCCAGCCCTGACTTTGGGGACACGGTAGGCTCTCAGCCATCGGGGGTCACTGATGCTGAGGGCTGGAGAAGGAGACTCCCAGCTCTGCAAGCCACCAGGCTGGCTGGGGGGGCTTCCCAGCACCAGCACGAAGCCAGGTCTGATGCGGATATCCCCCACAGCTGTCACATCCTGCACCTTTACTTTCTTTTTCATCTTTGATCCCAGCAGAATACATAACAATTTTCCTCCGCCCACTCCCTGAACTGGGAGACGAAGATAAGAATGAGACTGAGACAGTATGGCTGCCCCTGAAATCTATTTCCCCCCCCCCCAGAGTTTTCTTAGGGCTGGTGGAAATCTGGCTGCTCTGTGCTGTGGGAAATTCCAGCAGCTCCAGTTAGGATTTTATTCCTAAAGACTGAAAATCCCCAGGTTTCCGTATGATGTATTTTAAAAGCATTTGGTGAAAACCCCAGCCTGCAACTTCAGCCTTTGCTAGAAGAAAAAAAATATACTTCAAGGAAATAAATTAAAATAAAAATTAAGACCTTGATTGATTGATCCTAGCCGGTTTGATGCAGCCAGAACAGCACACGCGGCAGCTGTTGGGATGTTTGCTGGCCCCTTCCCCAAATGGTGTTTTCTCAGGCTGGGCAGAGCTTTACAGGAAAGTTTTATTCTGGGAACCGGCGCTGCCTGAGGCCGTGGGGCACCTTGGCTGCTGGCCGGGATGGTGCAGTCCACACATGCTCATGTCTACCCTGAAGAAACAGGTTCTGCTTCTTCTGCAAAGGGTTTGCTGCCAGCGGTGGATACACTGAGACAGGGCTCCAGAGAAAGCGGGAGGGCGAGCGCTTTGTTTGCTAAAGGCATGACTTGCCACAGGCCTTGTTATTTTAAGGCACAAGCAGCTCTTTGGCAGCTGCTTTTCCAGTGCAGGCTGGACTGGTGGTGTTTCACATGGTAGGGGACTCCTCCAGGACACTCTCGGAGACCCCCACTTTGCTCCCAGTGAGCTGGATTTGGAGGTGGCATCTGCCCCCAAGGAAATCCCACAGCAGGAGGGTGGAGGGCAGGCACAGCCTCAGCACGGCTCCATGGGACACGGCAAGCCTTCAACCGCCATGGGTCTAGGCCACCAGCAAGCCCTGCAGTTCCCACCAAAAGCAGGACACAGTGATCAGCTCTGATGAGAGTGGGCAACTCCAACGAGCTGTGACAAACCTGGGCTGCAGCTGGCAGAAAACCGGCATCATCGCCCCCAACCTGCTTCCTACACCACCCTCCCCATCCCATTGCACATCTCCCCTCCAGCACGGCCACACCAGCCACTAACCCCACTCCTTTTAGGTCTTGCAGCATTGAAAAACCCAAAGTCAGATGATCTGCTGTAGCTCAGGAGATATTTCTGCTGTAGCTAGCAATAAACCATAGGTGTTGCATTCATAGAATAAATCAAATTGTTTTGGTTGGATGAGACCTTTAAGATCATCCAGTCCAACCATTAACCTCATACTGCCAAAGCCACCACTAACACATGTCCCTCAGCACCGTGTCAGCCCATCTTTGAAATACCCCCAGGGATGGTGACTTAGCCACTTCCCTGGGCAGCCTGTCCCAGTCTTGACAACCCTTTTGGTGTAGAAATTTTCCCTCATAT
>VXAK01027365.1:0-66503 GCA_013399435.1 Arenaria interpres | reverse complement strand
TTCTCCAAACTAAACATGCCCAGTTCCCTCAGCCTCTCCTCATATGATTTGTTCTCTAGACCCCTCACTAGCTTGGTGGCTCTCCTTTGGACACGCTCCAGCACTTCAATGTACTTCTTTTAGTGAGGAGCCCAGAACTGAACACAATACTCAAGGTGAGGCCTTGGTTCTCTTCACTTCACTTCTGTAGACAAAACTCGACAAAATGGTGCTTGGACTTCTGATGGGCTCTGCTCGGGGACTATGCGTATGCTGTATGCTAAAAAGGATCATATCTCTAGGAGCAGCCAGATGCTGGGAGCTTTGAGCTCACCAGCAATAGTCCTACAAGTAAAAAAAATCAGTTGATTCAGACTGAAACCAAATAACATTAAAAGTTTAATTAAACTCAAATTTCCAGGTAACTAGAAATCGTGGTTGTTAGCCAAATCTAGCTTGATTCTATTCCCTGCTAGGAAGAAGACAATATTAGCACTAGCAATACTCTAAATCTTGCAAATGAGTTTAAGTCATGCAAAGAAACAACCTCCAGCTGAGATAAGTTTGACCTAGGTCAATGCAGGGAAAACTCTCATTAGTCTGCCTTCTAAATGAGAAGCTTGCTTCAGCTCAACTGCAGTAATAATTCATAGCCTGTACAGTCAGTCCAGCCACCAGATGGAGTGGAAATTGCACAGTGGCTAAAGCTACCTATTGTATATAGATGTATACACATAACTCTTCTTCCAAGTCTTGAATGGCAGCCAGAGAGACCAGGTTCAACTTCTGGAGTATTAAGTAAATGGTGACTTGAACCCTGCTAAGCAATCCAGGATATTAAGTGAAGATTTTTGTGTACTCCCTAAATCTGTAAAGGAGTATATAATCACAGTTCTGTAAGTGATGATTAACATGGCTAAAAACAGCAGTCTTATTTATAGAAGAAAAGGGAAATTGAAGCATACAGAGGGCAATAAAAACAACCAGGTATTCATTTTCCAACGAATCCTTAAAACTCTCCTCTCGTACTTTTGGTGACTCAGTTGCTTCTCTTGATGAGACATGCAGCTGTGTCCTGTCTCCTCTATGGCCCACATAGAGTTTGTTTCTGTCATATTTCTATCCTCTTCAATTTTGGCTCTCTTTCCCCCTTCTATCTGGGAAATATTTATTTCATTCACTTTTTATTCTAATACTATCACTGGAATACCTTACTAACAAAGATCTACCCAAAGGAGCTTTAAATGGCAGTCATAGCAGCCTCACATGTCATAGCAGCATCACTCTGCACCTCTTTCACATAGGAAAGATTCCTGGGGGGGGAAGCAAGACGACTGCAGTAATGCCTGCAATGGTATTATTTACTTTGGTTGGAATAAAACAATAATATTTTTACTGCAAATTGATCTAATTGATTTTCCTTTCTCTGCATGACACTTAAATTCTCTGACATTTTTTCCTGACTGAAATTTATCAGCTCCTCCTGGAGCTCATCCAGCAGACTATTTCTTTCCATTGCAGAATTTCCAGACAAGCTTCCATACCACCATCGCTCGTGACAATTGTGAGTGAGAAACCTGGCATCTCTCTTGCTCACAGAGCTGAGCAGCACCCACACAGGTCACTGGTAATTGTAAGAGTATGGAAGATCAAACCAAGTAATTACTGGAAAGCTGACGAAACCTTATGTGATAATAAAGACTATTATTACTCAAAGCAGACGTTCACTCAAAGGAAGGAAACCAGAAGCAAAGAAGCAAGTTTGAAAGGTAAAAAATGTTCTTAGAAAAAAATCAAAATACTTTTGAAACACAGGAGAAAACCGATATTTAAGTCCTTTTTACATAATTCGAGATCTCGCCAATGTAGGCAGCCATATGTGAGCTAGACTACATTCTCAGACTACTTTTTAGTTAACAGAATGTCCTTTAATATTAATAGGTGCTTATAGGAAAAGTTTCTTGCCAAGGTAGACAAAGGAAAATGACCTTAAACAAGGCTATTTCCATCAGAGCCCAGAGTAACTGGCTCAGACGGAAACGTCCAGACGTTCTTGTGGTAGGAAAGATCCTGCTCTAAGATGCTTTCTCTGGTATCCCACACGGATTCAGTTTCCACAGACATTTCCTGGATTAGTTCTATAATTTATGAGTGTTTACAATTAGAAGAGATGAAAAAATGGAACACATCAGAAGACGGCTTATTTTCTTCTCCAAAATTTAGATTATTGAGTGAAAACTAGCAAAAGCTTTGAAATAGTTGACTTAAAAAAAAAAAAAAAGAATGTCACTATAAAATAAAATCTCAGTGCCAAATGGAAGGGTTAGCTGCATTGTCACAAGGTTTCCCCTCCTCTTCTTGGGCCAGTCACCCTTATCAAACTGCATCTTCCATGATGTATTGCATTGTGGCCAAAACCCACACCTCATCATGAAAAAAAGCATGATTGATCGAAATTCAGTTTTCTTTGAAAATCAGTTTTGACAGAACTTCTTTTAGCAGTCTCAGCTTAGTCTCCTAAACTCCTTGTCTTCCCTTGCTTACCACTCCATGCCCACATCACAGGTACTTCTTAGGCCTCCAAAAGCAATAAATAGCAACAATGGTAACAGTCTGTGCAGTTCTGCCTAAATACAGCCACTCTCTACACCTGGGAAGAAAGGAGAGATGCTATGCAGACAATGTCATCACCTTCTACAACCTTTACACTGCCCAGGGTGAGTGGTTACAGACAAGTGAGTTACAGGCCCCTTTAGCCAAAGAACTTTGTCTCAAACTTGTCCAGTAGCTGGCAATAACAGAAGACTTCGCAAAATATTCTGGCAAATTAAAAAGTCAACTTGATACAAAAGAAAAGAAAGGGTTATCTTTGCTGAACACTCCCCAGCCAGCTCAGGATGCATAATTAAACATGAGGATGCAGCCCAATATTTCCTCTCATAGAGCAAGGTACATGGCAGCTGAACAAGATTGCATTGCTGTGATTTGTACCGTACTGTCTTCATCCAGCAGGACCAGAAAACTAACCATCCTTCATGGTTTAGCTACTCGTCTGCTTCAAGGGTAATGTCTTGTGTGATATATTTTTGCTACTTAGAGTCCAATTATCAGTGACAGAGGGAAATCTTTGCAGTTCTGCCAGGGCCACTCTTATTGGTGCATGCACAGCCAAAGGAAAGTAACCACTCTGGGGCAGCTCCACTCAAAGAGTCACAGAATCATAGAATGGTTTGAGTTGGAAGGGACCTTAAAGATCATAGAGTTTCAACCCCCTTGCCATGGGTAGGGACACCTCCCACCAGATCAAGTTGCTCAAAGCCCCATCCAGCCTGGCCTTGAACACCTCCAGGGATGGGGCATCCACAGCTTCTCTGGGCAACCTGTTCCAGTGTCTCACCACCCTCACAGGAAAGAATTTCTTCCTATTATCTAATCTAAATCTCCCCTCTTTCAGTTTAAAACCATTACCCCTCATCCTATTGCTACACTCCCTGACAACAAGTCCCTCGCTATCTTTCCTGTAGGCCACCTTTAGGTACTGCAAGGCAACTCGCTATAAGATCTCACGTCCATGTTTGGGAAGCTGTCAGAGATAAGGAAGGTAGCACCAAGGTAATGGCACAGCTCACTTTCTCCATGCCAGGAGTCCTTTTCTGGTTTTGACACCTACAACTGTCAATGGCTATTATATAGAGCCCATGACAATGCTACGATGTAGTCTAGGACTGCTTCATTGGTTTTCTGTGATAGCATGACGTGCTGAAAGAAAGTTTTAGCAACTATTATGTGTATCCTGGTTCATTAAAGCACGCACTGAACATACTATTTGGATTGAGCTTCCCAAGAGAGACCCACAGGAGATGCCCTCTATTGCATATCTCAGTAAAGTTTCAGCATGCGACAGACATCTAAGATACCCAGTCCTGTCACACCTGAACTCTAACACAGAAAACTGAGCTATGGACTCCAGGAGTCTTCAAGGATAACCATCTTCAGAGGGGGGAAAATTTTGATTCAACAGGATTTAGGTGCTTAAATTGGAATGCAGGACATAATTTGTTTAGGAGATATGGTCGTTTGTCCTTCTGTGGCTCTGTTTTCAATCTTTTCTCACACTTGTGAGTCCCCTCAAACCTTAGACCAGACTGTAAATCCATCTAAAATCCCTGCCCAAGACCCTAGGTCCTGTTTATCCAGCTTCCATCTCCCATCCTGGGTCTCTGGTCTCCTCCTACTTACTGGCTCATCCAGTTTGAAGTTCACTGGCACATCACCCAGATACATAGAGACATAGAAGAGAGCAAGGTCACACAGGAAATAGTTATAAATAGAGTTTAATAAGAAGATAGGACAGATTGCAATGATCAGGATAATTTTGTTTCCCTTCTTATCAGATACAAAATTCTAGCTTTATTCTCTTCAAGGGTACGCTTGAGTGGCTCCATCAGTTGTCCAATGATCAGTGACTCCTCTTTGTTAGTGGCTCTATTATCTATGTTACAGTTTATGTATCCGTGTGCTTAATTATGATTTTCCCTGTACCTTGTCTTTGTCTTTTATGCTGAACAGCTATTAACCAGATGGCCTTAAAAACCGGTTGCCATTACAGATAACACGTATCAGGAGATACTGAAATATTATAAATGATCTGTCTGTAATCTAATGACATTTTTCCACTACCCCTCATGTAATTTGTAAATGTTGCACAACCAGCACACTACAACTGACAGCTTCTAGAGATCTCATAAGCTCTCATCTCGCTAATCATGACCTAAATAGGGACATGTCAAATACCCATTTAAATGTGATTAAGACATTCCTAAATCATGATAGATAGTAGAGGGGAAAGAAGGAAATCAGAGTATACAAAGATAAAACCTGAAAACAGCAGTTAACATCTGTATTGTAAAGAAGCCATTGCAGTTACTCTATTTTGCTTTGTAATTTCCATATGCTACATGAAATACTGATGGATGTTATTTATGGTTGCTTCTGATCTTTCTTGTGCCTATTTTTCTGGAGTATGTGTGTGTGTGCGCACATGCATATGTGTGTGCAAAATAGTTTTTGAGCCAAGCATCCAAGAAAAAATGACTATGATAAACCCTGACAGAAATGTAACCAGTTCTGTTGAGTCAGCTCCTTTGCCCTCGATTTGCTGTTTCAGCCTTGCATGCAGAGGTTTGCAGAGGTTTACAGAAGCCACGCCAAAATAATCTCATTCTGCTTTTTTTAAAATTATCTAGATAGAAGATGCTTGAAGACATGTCACGTCTGCATGGAAGCAGAACATTAGCAATCATATCAAGAGGAATATGTACGGAGACGATTAATATTTATGCCTGAGCTTACTGTGTATGGAAATGAGACACTGCATCCAAATACGGTAATCTTAGCAGGAGAGATTCTGATCTCAGATATTTTGGTACAAATTAAGATGACTGACTTCTATTAAGATACATTTGCATAAATGAAAGCAAAATAGAAACTAAATATTAACTCCTATCTAATGACTTCCAAGACACAGAGTAAGGATCAGACAGTTAAAGCTTTGTCCGTTGCTTCAGACAAATGCTTCTAACAAATGAAGGATCTTTTGGGCTTTTTAACAGCAAGAATTAAATCTGGAAATCAGAATTAGATGTGTGGGTCTTTTACTCTAGCTTCATTTGAGGAGGCCTAAGATCCTCATCACATACCCAAGGATGTTTACATGTCCTTTGAACCAGTAGTCGCGGTTCAATGCCATCTGAGCTTCACAGTGCTATGGTCTGTGTCAACTTCTTTTCAGCTAAGTCCTAACACCTCAATCATGGTTCACTGATGAACCCATCTAGTTTGGCCTCTGGTTGTTCGAGAAATAGAGATGTTATATATGATTCTGGGAATCTGACTTCTACAAAAGGCTAGAAGAAACCCAAAGCTACTTATCTAGCAGCATCTGAAACACCATAGCTCTTTTGTGAGACTGGATCTTCTGAACGCGTGATCAAAGTCCCATGACGAGATAACCACACTAGTCAGTAATTAAGTCAACCTTCAGGCCTATACTGACCAGTAGAATCTGAGAAGAAATAATTGTTTTCCAGAATGACAGAGTTAATGTGCAATTAGCTGTTAACTGGCAAAATATAAATTACACATCTATCCCCATTATTATTTTTCTCATAAATATTTTTGCTTCAGTTGACAATTTTACTGGTGTTACCTTGATATTTTCTTACAAATCATTAGTAAAGATTCTGTACAGCCCTAAGAGGGGAGCAGATTCCCTGAGATCCCACAGTATGCTACAAATCATGGTATTTCTCCATTTACAATAGCGTTTTGAAATATCTCCACTGAAGCCCTCAGCATGCAGCGCACAAGCACAGATCTCCAAATTCAAAAATTAATATGTGCCATGTTAGGAGATGCTTGATAAAACTGTGATGATATTGCATTAGTAAATATAACAGGTCATGGACCCCAAGGAGATTATCTGGAAGGCAAGACCATAGCCAGCACATGCCACATGGATGTGAAAGTATTCTTAGGAGTAGATAAACCATGTACATCTTCTCCTGTCACCTGCTTCTCTCCCTTCAGGATCCCATAAATATGAACTTGGGTAAAGATGACAAGATGAGCCTTTCATCTTTCCAAAAACAGTTGTTCTTCTATCAATATCAAGAGAGGAAGCTCAGAACTATTTTGCAGACTTTGGCTTTTCACAGGAACATGCACAGCTTGGCTGTAGAAATGTAACAGCTGCAATGGTAAGTAAGGAGAAAAGGGATTCACACCACTATTAAACCACTGATACCACTGGTATTCTAAGAATGGCAATTACATGAGGTATTATCTCAAAGTCAATTTTGTGCACTTCTTCTGAATATCATCATATACTTAACGTTTCAGCTTCAACTCCTTATGGAAAACAAGAAAGTAGAAGTTTTCCCATCTCAACAATAACGGTTTGCTTGCTTCAATTCAGTAGCTTAGTGGAAAACATGCAATGAACATAAAAATAATGTATATTTCTATGACAAGATACAGTCTCAGGAGAGAATATCAGCTGGCCAATACACACAGCTCTACAGATGTCCATGAAGGTACACCAGCTCACAGCAGCCAAGGGTTGGGTCCCAGCACTGGTTATTTTCGTGTTGAGGTCATGAGGGGAACATAGTTTAAATTGGCATCTCCTGGTAAAAATGTGTTACAGTCAAAGCCTAAGCAATCCAAAAATTTCTCTGTGTAGGTTTATAGGCTGGGGGGGTAGGGGGAGGGCAGATGGCAAAATAAGTACCCCAGAAGAGCCTAAAACACACTGTCTGTCAGTTTTCTTGAGCCACAGCTGTTTGATCAGGTCATCAGACCTTTTTAAAGACCTCAGCATGAGAAATATGTAAGACATATTACTCCCAGGAGACTTTACAGGAGCATATCTACAAACCAGACAGGAAACCCATCCTCAGCGCTCTACATCCTCCCTGTCCCCCACCCCAAAGTAGGATTTTTCCAGCAGTATAACATGGGCACATTAACAGGACTAACTCAACTGTACAGAACACCAGCCATACTAAGATAAACCTTCATACCAGTTTCTGTCCTCAGCCATTAAGGTGCCTGTAGAAGCCAATGTCTTGTGATTAAAATTATATACACCACAGGTCACAGGGGAGACCTTTGCTCGTCTGCGCAGACATCATTTTGCATAGCAGTGTCTCATATGGCAAAGGAGAAAACATGTCATATAGGTTTTTATTTAGCCAAAACGCTGTTAAATTATTCAGGTCATTATTAAAATATGAAACAAGATTCAAACAGAAAAAGCAGTTAAATTTTTAAACAGGGAGCATTTAAAACCCTTTATTTGGATGGAATACATCATTCCAGCACAGCTTTTAGCAATACAGAGGTCAGCATTCCAGCCTGGGTGGGATGCTAGACTAACGTACGTGCATTCATATACAAAATACCAAAAATAAAAGTGAAAATCTTTAAATAGTTTGTTTCAGTCTCATTAAATAGTTGACATATTACACAAGACACTCAGTATAAATTCTCCTGAGGCACTAGTGATGCCCAGGATGAATTCACATTGCCTGAAGTGACAATGGAAGTTCACCATCTAGTCTAAGCTGATTTTTCTCTCTCCATAGTCAGCAAAGAGAAACAGGTGCTTCCAGATGGTGATTCATTCTCCCTGCCTTAAGGGATAATGTACCCTCTGCATCCTCCTTTTCTCTTTGACTACACAAAAAGCCTAGCCTACTTTTTAGACTATTCATTTAAATTTTAGATGGTTGAAATAAGCTGATGAAATTCCCATCGTACTTATAAGACATGCCACAATAAACTCAGTAACTTGGTTTAGTGTCCATTAACATTAGAAGTTTACATTATCTAGAACATCAGCTGTCACTGAGACTAGAATTAAGTGAACAATTGATTTTTCAGTTAAGTAAGTGGCAAAACCAAAAAGAGATACAATCAAATTCCAAATTTATTTTAGTTCGATCCAAACCATGTCATTGAATTTTCTACAGATTAAAAAAAAATGTTTTGGATTGAACCAAATATGTAATTCAGTGATAGAATAAATGAACTTTCAAAGGATTTGGGAAGAAGGGGGTTGTATTACAGACTGCCTAGACAACGGTGAGTAGCCCAGGAGGCTTTCTGCAAACTAGCAGAAGCTCATATTTATGTGTGATTTCAATCACTCACACATCCTGAAGATCAGCATTGCACTGTGGAGGCAATTCATAGAATCATAGAATCATCTAGGTTGGAAGGGACCTTTCAGATCATCAAGTCCAACCATCAATCTAACACTGACAAAAACCACTACTAAACCATGTCTCTCAGCACCACGTCTACCCGTCTTTTAAATACCTCCAGGGATGACAATTCCACAACTTCCTTGGGCAGCCTGTTCCAATGCTTGATAACCCCTTTTGGTGTAGAAATTTTTCCTTCATAAAGTTGCTTGACTGACACTGGTGGAAATTTCTCAATGCAAACCATGGGGAACAGCATTGTTAAATGAGGGATTGATTCTGAGCCCATCAAACCCCAGAGAGAGACCTGTGCTGATTTTAAGGCATGGAGAACTCAACGAGACCAATAATAATCCCGTTTTGGGAAAGACTCTTAAAATAAAAAGTAAAAATACATTTTTCAAGAAAGGGGAATTATAGAAATTAAATCCATGAAATAGAAATCCATGGAATATGAATCCATGGAAATAGAAATCCATGGAACATGGATCCCTTCACCCATACTGAAGTCTAGTCTCAAGATAGAGCAAGTGACAGACTTGCACCATTGATTTTAGCTGAACGCTTGGCTCAAATCAAGATTACTTATATGAGGTGGAGAAAACAATTCATTTTTATAATGATACCACCAACATAAAAATGAATCAGTTTGTATAAATGATGTCAAAGTAGTTCCATGTCAAACTGTACATTAATTTCTCTACAAAATTTTAAATTTGTAGAGTTGCATTTCCTTTTTTGGTCTTTTTTTTTTTTTTTCCTCCTTCTCCCTTATGGTAGAGTAACCCACATGAGTGGAATTGGAAGTGGACTTGACAGGAGGCAAAAAAGAATGAGCTTACCCCAGTGCACTGTGAGCTGTGAACATTTAAAAAAAAAAAAAGGTGGAAAAGTGGCAGAATTGTCTTACAGTCTCCTTCCTTACAACTTTTACAACACAACAACAACTTTCATGTCAAAATGAAAAGGCAAAAAAAACTTCAAACAGAACTGTGATTTTTATAGATGATTGGTGTTCTTTAATACAGACTCTTAAAAACATTGTTGTAACTGTTATCTTTTTCTGACAGGAGAGCAGATAAAAAAATTAAAACATGTAATTCTTGCAATCGTGTGTTGACTGTGAAAAGCCTAAACATTGCTAGTTTCTGACCTGTCATCATTCATGTCTTGTTCATGTGTACTACTCAAAGAACCTCACCACTCCTAAATATATTTAAACCCACTTTTAAAGCTCTTCTCTCTTTCATAATTGCATTAGAAGGGGTTCAAAGAGACATGGCTATTCTTAGCTGAAGGGTATGTCATCAGTTGCCTAATGAAACAGCAATTAATGATGGTTATGTTAAGTCCTTGATGGTAGAAGAGGGCCCTGATCTCATTTACATCAATATTAGCCAGGGAAAACTCCAGTGAAATAATAAAAATTACTCTGGTATAAATCAGGTATCACTTCAGTAAAGGGGAATAAAAGAGATTTTCACTTTCAAAACTAAAGAGAAATGATACACTGTTTAGACTAATTTCCTATCACATACAATGGTTATTCTTAGCAAGTTAATTAGAATACTTCTTGCTGATGCAGTCCTGAATTAAGTCAATATCTTCTGTGAGGAAAAAATGTTAAAACCACTTCAAAACTTATTGAAACAAACTAATATTTTGGCTCATATTTTAGCACAAAGAGCTCATAACCCACTCATCAGCAAAATATTCAGAATGAGATCTTCCAGAAATAGATTTTGTACCAAGGGCATCGACCTTTAAAGAAAGACAGAGAACTTGTGAAGATCTAATTGGAGCTAGCTCAGGCAGAGGCAGAGTAATCACAAAGAAGAAAATGTTCCATTGTTTGGAACCCCATTTTAAAACACTGATATTTACAATAAGAAAATACCCATTTTTCTAGCCAGAAGTGGCACATGAACCTGACACTACTTAAGACCGCTGTGGTTTTGTACACCACGAACTACATTAAAAATCACAGCATAATTTAGGTTGGAAGAAACCATTGGAGATTGTATGAATGTTTATTTATATATTGTGTTTATTTTATATACTTGCCTTAAAAAAATAGTATCCTTTAGGCAGCATTCCAGCTCTAATTAGTTGTGGAGTAGGATCAGTTTTCTATGAATAGTACAGGTTAAATGTATCTACAAATGCCTGTAAATGGAGGACTACTGTAAGAATGTTCCATCCATGACAAACATTACTGCTTCTGTGAGCAATTTTACTTCTTCTCAAATGCTTTTTCTCATTTTTCCTTTCACCTACTAAGGTGGCAAAACCAGATTCCTCTAAATGAAACAAGGGCTGGCCTCAGCACAGGAGCTCAAGGAGCTTTAAGCCCTCACAGGTTGCTCACTACAGAAAGCAGAGAAGGCCTGGTTGGTCAGTAACAAGATTTATTATACAGATACCATGAACATGCAGCCAGATATTGAAGGAAAAAAAATATACAGTATAAAAATTGCTTTCCACCCCAAATTAAAATGATTCTATTAATCTTGCCTTAGGTGTACTTGAACAAATAAATTAACTACTACCTTCAGAATAAATTCGCAGTGACAAGTTTTCCAAGAACTCTTCTGCCCATAAAATAATACATTTCTGGAAGTGAAAGATAATTCTCTACCATGCTGGAATTCAGGTGGTGAAAAGGGCTGAGATGGATAAATTCTTAAAGAAACTCAATTTTATATTTTGACTTACATTAGATCTTGTTTTAGAAGCCATGGTAAGAACTATGACAGGCCACTAAGATTCTGGCTTTGATATCAAAATTTGCTTTGCAGTTTCAAAGGGCATTGCAGTCATATATCCAAATCAGTTAACATCTGGACTGAGAACATGCTACTTTCCAAGTGAGGTGTATTATTGCAGAAACTAATTCTGCTTTCCATATTTTTGTATAAGCCATGCCTGGGAGTTGATGAAGTTTCGGTTTTTTCACCCATTTTGTTTGGAATTCTCCTGAAAAAATTCTCACTTAAATCTTCACATATAAATGAAATCTCTTTTTACAGGCTGCCTCTACTCACTTCCAAGATCTTCAGACACCATCTCTGTTCCAAAAAGTCCCACTAGATGGGATATCGAGGATCCACTTTCAAACACAAATTCATATCACTGTCAGCAATTCTTTTGCCATGAGCAATGGTCATTGCAAACCCAAACCCACTCCTGGGCAGTGAAGTCCTTAGCTATCTTTAGGTGCCAGTCCCTCAAGAGCCTCCAGCAGTTCTCAGACAGACATGGTTACTTACCCAGCACATTAAGCTGCTCTGTCTTTATTTCTATCACATTTGTATTTTTGTACTTAGTTTTTCCTCTCTCCAGTAATTGAGGTAAAGAAATGTTTTAATCATTTATGAACTTGAAACCCAGCCTGCAAGCACATGCTTGGTCTCATGACTTCTAAATATATCTTGTTAATTGTATAATCTAGTTCAATGTCCAAAGTAAAAGTTTTTTCAATATTGCTTGTTACAGACCCTTTGCTTAAACAATATCTTTCACCTCAATTTCACTGCCACGTTTTTCCTACACCAAAGTCAAGGTGACTCTAGGCCTTGAGCAGGCAAGTGCCATAAACCCCGATACTGCAGAGTTCGATCCTTACACAAACTTTCCCACAGCCATTTATGGCCACCTCAGTGCAGGCACATCCCTGAAAAAATCTGAAAAGAATTCACATATAAAGTAGTTCACTTGATTTCTACATTATGGAAAGAGCATAAGCGCAAGGAAAACTATGTTAGATAAGCCAAATGAGTGTCTGGTCTTTCTCTTCTTTACAGAAGAGGTTGGACTAAAATTGCTTTCTTTTTCTGGAAGATTTGTGTGCGCATTCTCCCTCAGTAAAGTATATTATATATCACAGTATGAGTGAATTGTACAAGTAGGTTACATTTAATGAGAAAAAGCACTATTTTTTTTTAATCTAAAGATAGCAGAAACTAGGATGTCACCAAAAATAGTCCTTCTGATCATGATGGCTGTCTTTACGTTGGTTTTGGACAATGCATTCAAAAAGTAACACCCATTTTACCTCCATCATTAGGAAAACTTTACTACAATGACCTTAATAGCACATGCTTAAAAGTTTCTGGTCTTCAATCAAAAAGTAAAACTGAGAGTTTCCAAAGTAAAAATGTGCTGATCTGCCCATTATTAAGCTGTGTAACCTCTGCAAATAGCTCTTTAAGATACAGGGCCTTATTCAGTCTTCACTCCTGGTGCACTCTCACAAATGTTACGAGAATTGCACAACGGACTCACCCCACATCTGAATGTGCCTTATAGATTGTATCATTGTATCTCTCTTCTTTTTATTTTTGACTGCCAGACAAGGAATATAATTGCACAGAGCTGGATCCCTGAGTTACCTGACTGCCCAAACATGGCCAGGGTCGAGAACATAAATCAGCAGGACAGAGAGTAAGAAACTACTTTTACCATAGTTTATTTCCCTTTCTCAATGCATGGGAAAACTATATCTATTTGTTCTATTTTTCCTTTTATAACGTCTCATTAGCTTCTTAATTATTCTGAAAATATAATTCAGATTATCCCTTACTACTAATCCTGTTTGTTCTATTTACATACCACAAAGGGAACAGGTTCTGGCTGCCACTGACCACAGCTAATATCCAACACACATTCCCCTCCTGGCCAGGAGCAGGCATTAAAACCCAGGTATCCCTTGTTGCTGCTACAAATGGTGTCAAGGGGAGGAGTATGGGCAGTCAAGTGTTGTTCCCCACACCCATGTCCATGCTGCAAATCAGCAACTACAAACGTGATAGCTGGTAGGCCACACTTCAACTAGCTTTAATGCATGGATTCTGGGATGAAGAACAGTTTAATTTTGATTCCACCCCTTAAAAGCAGGGAATGGGACAGAATGCAAGCAGCTATAGGCTATTCTTGCAGGAGGAGGGAGTGTTACTTTTTTTTTTTCCTTAGCTTTCTTGTTTAGGGGGGTTCCCATAGTTATAATTTCAAATACACATAAAAACCATGATCCAAAGTAATTAGTTCAGTCCTGTCTGCCATAGCCCTGCAGGCAGCCTAGAAGAAGCAGCCTGACAAGATATTCTTTATCCATCTTGCCATACAGTTTTTCATCGTCATAAATCTCTGATAGACCATACCTTTCTACTGTTAGTTTCTACCAATCACCCAAAAGGTTAACAGTTTCATTTTTTATACCAATCACCTCAATTAGTTTCCATTTACTATATCAATCAACTTAAAGCTCAACAGTTTGTTTTGTTCTTATACCAATAAACTTAAACTTATTATTTGCACCCTTGTCTCTGGCTGACTACAGGCATCAAGGGAAGACCATGTGGATTTACCTCAGATGCCCCATGATAACAAGCATCACGACACTATTTGATTTGACTGAGAGGAAGAGGCAGACCCACAGATTGCACAGCAACCTCTTACTGTTGTCTCTCCTCATGCTTCAGACACCAAGCATCAGGGTGATGGACAAAGAAGATATTTTCCCTGAAATTTATCTCCCACTTCAGAGTAGAGGTGCAGAGCTTTAGGAAAGCTCTAATAAGTTTCTAAAACCTAAGCTACTTTTCCTCATGGGTATCCAAAAATTAAAAAGCACCCAAATGCAACTCTCCTGCCTGTGAAATGCATTGAAAGTGAAAATATAAAAGCTCCTATTCAGATTATTACCTGTCATGTTCTTGACTTTGCATCAGTGAAGACACTTTCTACTACGTCAGAGAGGTGTAAAGCTCAAGACTTAAACACAGTTTAAAAAGTTCGTATGATTTATCTCATCTACAGTAAACCATCCAGCTGCATTCAGAACACCGTGAAGGCCCAAGTTAAGTTACCATTGCTGGCACATGTATTTCACTGCTCTTTGCGGTTCTGCTCACACATTGATCTCTGCTGGAGCTTCAGTGACATGACATTTCCCTGCAGGACCAATAATGGTGTCTGTGCAGGTGTCCCTACACCATGTTGTACCAGCAACTTTCAGCTCCATTCAATGCCCAGGTAGTGTTCTACATAACTACATGGATTTAAATCAAAGGGAGCTCTTGGTGGGAAGTAAATAGGAGACAACACAATGACAGAAATAAGTTCTTGGCAGGCAGTACTTCAGTAGATGCAAGGGGCAAATCAAATAGACACATTCTAATAGAAAATGGGATAGAAACTGAAGCTGGCGGCCTCGTGTAAACTGTACATTTGACGTTTTGGCTTAGAAAAGCTGGGTTTAGTTCACTCTGACCACCCATCAGATTCCAAGATAAATGGCACTCATTTGGATCTGTCAGATTAATAGATAGGGAAGGAGGAGAACGGGGAGTCACTGTATCTTCATGAATCGGTTTAATATTGGAAGGACCACAGAAATGGCATGCTGTGACTCTGCTGGGAATCACAGGACTTGGAACAACATTTTTTGGGTAGTGCTGCACGGTCAGTTTAGCTCTGACTTTTCAGATCCAGTTCACATGTCCTGATTTGTTCCTAGATCCTTTCAAAGGTAACCAGTTACGTCCTTCCCATATGAAGCCTGGCTGTAACTGAGCACCATTGACTCCAGCAGACTCACCTACAGGCAGTATAAAATAAAACTAAGCAATTTAGGTTGATCCACACCAGAGTACTCCAATGCTATCCCATAAAGTCTTGCCACCTCAGGTATCTGCGCAGCCTCTCAACACATGTTCTGGGACATACTTGCCACAAAATGGCAAGCCTTGAGTCTATGACAGCACTTAATTTCAGGGTCTTTGAGCTGAAAAAGGCATTAATTTCTGATAATTATTTCTTATAGCCATACAACTGCTATTTCGGACTTAGAGCAGACTTGGGCCAAGTACTATGCGTTGCAAATACAACCAATACTCACTTCAAAACACCTGTGCTGTAGAGCATGTTTGGGAGCAACTCTGCATCCCCTGGCTTGGAGGCCAGGAAATAACCTCTAGAAGAGCTGTCTAACAGTGTAGATGTCACCTTTGAAGACTTGCTGCAAAAGTTCCTCTCAAGTCATTGAATCATAGAACCATAGACTCATAGAATGGTTAAAGTTGGAAGGGACCTTAAAGATCATCTAGTTTCCCCCCACCTGCCATGGGCAGGGACACCTCCCACTAGACCAGGTTGCTCAAAGCCCCATCCAGCCTGTCCTTGAACACTTAAAGGGTTAGGGCAAGTCAAGAGTAGCAACAGACCTTTGAACACAGGGTGTCTTCCAAACCGATTCTATGGAGTCCGTGGATACATTTTGATTCATACTCTTCTTGTACACATACCGCAGCTGAAAGAAAAAAATATTATAGAATGCATTAAATACACAATATGAAAAGAAACATCAAATGATCCCATCACAAGTCACTCTTTTAATGGACGTTGGGAAGGAGGAATAAGATAAGGAGCAAAGTTTACGTGTGCAGAAGAGAAATACAGTGAAAACTGATCATAAGAACCAAGCCAAGCCTTCTGTCTCACTTTTTTCACCTCCACAGAGAAGGGACCAAAGCCACATGTTCCTACCAAAACAAGGAAGACGGGAAAGAACTGATGTCAAAGCAGTGTGAGAGTCCCTTGCTGGGCTGCCTTCTGTGCCAGAGGAAGAGCTAAGGAGAAGAGGGCACCGTAGCTCTGATTAGAAAGACTCTCTGTCTCTGCACCCAGCAGTCCCTGCACTGCACACTTTGACCTCTACCAGACTCTTCTCCGTGGTGCCCAGTAACAGTCTGAGAAGCAACGGACATGACCTGAAATACAGAAAATTCCATTCAAACATTAAGAAAACCCAGTTTCACTGTGAGGGTATTAAAGAGTCACAGAATCACAGAATATTCATGGTTGGAAGGGACCTTTGAGATCATCGAGTCCAACCATAACAACAACAAAGCAAACAAACAAACAAACAAAACCACAAACAAACAACCCAAACCAACACACACACGACACCCACCCACAGCCACACAAAAACCAACAATCTCAGGCATTAGAGCATGCCCTGAATGAATTACCCAGAGAAGTTGAGGAGTCTCCACCCTGCCCTAGCTGACCCTGCTTTGATCCAGGAGGGTTGGATCAAAGATGATGTCCAGGGGTCCCTTCCAGCTGCAGAGATTCTGTGACTCGCTATCTCATGGGTGAAAGAAATACTCAATAGACTGTTAAGCAAAGAGGAGAAATTAAAATAAGGACTTTCAGCAGAGGGGTAAAATCCATTTTACTACCTCAAGTTTATAAATTGGAAGGGGATGGGAAAGCATTTTGGAAGGTAAAGGTCTCACAAAATGATAAATTAATATATTTCTCACTGAATAAAATGAACAATACAATGATTTCAGGTTTTTCCAAAGCAGATTAGACAAAGTTGCATATTTCACGTATAAAATTTCACCATCTTACTCAGCAACTAACCTACTAAATGTGTCTATTTGGATTACCTCTGTCATTCAATTTTGAGTAATGTTTAAGGCCAGGAACCCTCCTGTGTTACTTGAAACTAGTGTTGAAGGGCTCAAGCTGTGATACAAAGTGAACAGTCTGTCTCCTAAATATCCCATAAATTCTGCCAACCATTTAACCCAGGATGTGTGACAATCTGTTTATGATTGCCTGAAATCACCCCTTTTCTCTTCTGTCTTTTTGCTGGGCATATCATCTCATTCAACACCAACAGAAAATTCACCTCGTTTCCATTTACCATTGTAGGAAAAACATAGTTCACTACTCAAGAGAATGAAAATTCCTACATTTTCATTTGCCATTTTCCTAGCCAATTCTTTTGGAATTAGCCATGGGTTAAGTTCTTTTAGAGGTCAGAGAATAAACTTTTTTGTTCTTTTTCCCTTCAAAATTGCTTTTTTGAAGTATCTAACTATTTTAAGCTCAAAAATTCAGAAGCTTTAGCTGCTTTCCCTCAACTATGCATCAGTCTGATCTGGCCACAGCTGCTTTGCCTGATAAAATTATAAATTTGAGGAATCACCTGGGGCCAGCTATGTGCAGAGAGCTGCCTAAGGAGCAAAACTGGAGAAGGAAACAGGTAAGAGCCACCGAGCACACATGAAAAAGATAATAGGGAAATAATCTATTAATCCACCTTTTTCCTCCTCCTGCACGGGAAAAACCATGTCTACATTAGTGAGTGACCCAAGGGTAGATATCTAGAGAGAAACCACTGGTGGTAAGGACCAGCACTCTTACACATAATGTCAGTGAGACTTACATTAGGCCAGCTCTAGACTGCTCCTGTGATCTGAAGGTCCATTAACCATTGGGGTGCATTTGGAGCCATCCTGGAGCACATCTTGTGATCACTTTCAGGCCAAACAAATGCAATTTTTGCACATCAGGACTACTCTGCTCTGTGAGTAAAAGCACAGTAAAGGGGATGAACGGACGGTTTTCTTCAAAAGCTCTCTCCTAACACAAACTAAACCACTAATATAGATGCACCTTGAAGACAACATGCACTCTGGAGTTATAACCGTGGCTGTGTCTACTTGGTGGCTGACCTGGGATTTATGTGTGTTTTAACCCGAACCTCTGCCAGAGACCTGCAAAACTTAAAAGCCTGTGCTGTGAATTCATGTCCCCATGGCTCCCTGGGAGTGGAGGTAAAAACTCATATCTCACTTTATAAGCTGGCAAGGGGGAAGACTAGACACATTGTTTTTCAATGCAGGGAGAAACAGAGCAGGGGGAGTGAAAATTAGTGTTTGGCACCTAAAATCCTGTCCCCCGTTTTGCACTGCCCTCTATAGATGCATGTCTAATATTACTCTGCTAATTAGAAATGTTCTGCCTATTTTATGTGGTGTAATTTATAAATAGAGGAAAATACCAGTTCTTTCAGTATAGAGAACACGGTTTATCTTGAGCAGGAGCAGCATTATTCCCATTTCACTGAAACATAGAGTTTACCTATATCAGTGTTTCTCAAACAGTAGTAAATTCATTTTTTAAAATTGAGTTTCCTAGGTATCCAAACAAAAATAACCCAACACAACTCCAAAACCATACACCAGAAAACAAGAAAGTTATTCTGCAGCACTTTTAAAAACAATATGATTTCTTGGTTTGGAATGTGGTTTCCTATTTTATAAATGTGACCTCGTGACATTTTGTTTCAAGCTAATTTTATTTTAAAAATTGGCGTCAACTAAAAGAATGAAATTAAATATAGCAGTTCAACTACCAGCATAGGGTACATTTTCTTTTGAGTCAAATGAAGTCATAGGTGGGAGGGTTTCTATGCTATGGAAGTGAGTGGTGCTTCCACACCAAGTTCCCACACTGACTCCAGATTTCCAGCCTTTTTGTCATACGCTACTGCTCCTTGATGGCACGCTGGACTTAACCCCAGAACTACTAAGAGAGAGCAAGGAGGAAGTCTTCAGGAACCTGGTCTGCTTTGCTCTGCAGATGTCCAGAAAAGGAGTAACAGAGAGAAACACCCAGAAAGCAGTGACAGCTGTAGCAGAAGAACCCACAGGGTTTCAGACAATGGCAATTCAGACATGAAGAAGCATCCCACTTTGCTTCTGTAAGTTCAGCTGCCTCTGCTGAGTACCTTTATCACCTCAAGCCCAAAGCAGACAGTCCCATACTGTCCAAGGGAGCCAGTAAAAGCAGGTCCAAGCTTCTACACAGCATGCATGGCAAAAAGCACTTGAACACTTACACTTCTGTACCGCACCAGCTGAGCAACACACCAAGTCCAGCAACATTTCTCCACAAGCATCAGCATGGTGGGAACATACTTTAAATGCTGTAAAGATGAAAAAAACATATATATGTCCACAGGTACAGAAAGGAAGTCATTCTCCTCAGGTTTCTTTCAAAAGTGAGTAGATATTCAGAATTAAAATCTGAACTCGGACTTGTTTGGTACCTAGGCATCTTCAAACAGGTGAAGAAATACTTCTGAAAATGCCAACACCTCAAGCATACCACAGGTAAATCACCTTACATTCCTTCATTTACTGTTACAGACAGAAGAATACTCATTATTCCATATTCCATATAATAAAACTTTCCATGTGACTTAAGAGACAAAAGAGATATTATACCCTCTGACCCAAGAGCAATTCTATATTCTTCAAGCTATCCATAGAAAGCTTTATTTTCTGGTTGAGATATATAATCACAAAAGCATTTTAATCTTTTTATTTTAAAATAACTTGATTCTGTGAAGAAAAGAGAAAATAGTTCACTCGACATTGGGTAGCATTTGTTCAGTGCATAGGCAGAAAGTGGAAAATTCATGCTCAGCGTGAACCTCTGTTAAAATTCTACACTTCTGCATTCCCAGAAGGACAAAACCATATCACACAGCCATTAATGTTCACCACCAGAATCTTTGCAATTCCACCGTTTGTTGTACAAATCACAGTCAGCCTTCTCCTCTTCTCATATTTGCAGTGGTTGAATTGAACCTTTATTTAGGCCGAATACCACCTCCCTTACCCATTTTGACTTCAGTACCCAAGTACCTGCTTGAAAAGCAATACATTACTCAGCAGAAGAGAAGATGGCAGAATATGATTATCATACTGTAAATTCTTTGGCAGAGGAATGCAATTTCTGAAGTGTGGTCCTTGCTTCTTTGAAGCACTGTTCACTGAGAAATCCACATCCACCCACACCCATTTCCACACGTAGTCCATGTTTTCTGTTTTGGAGCAGATCTTTTTTTCTTTTTCTTTTTCTTTCAACAACAAACTCTCAGGCAAAAATTCCATTTTACAAACACAGAAGCACTTCACCAAAAAAAACAGGCACCCAGGGAAAAGTTCTGAAAGGAGACTCAAGGATGAGATTTAATTTGCGGTAAATATCAGGGAGAGAGAACACAGGAAACATCTTGAAATAATACCCTGAAAATCCAGTAAGAGCTGTAAACACAGAGAAAACACTGCTGGCTGAGGAAGTGTCTTCACTGCACATTACTGAAAGCTGGGACATACGCTGAAGAGACAGCTCTCCAAACATGTCCTGTTCCTACACTTCTCTATCGGCAACAGTTATTGACCACTTTTGGAGACCACTCATTGGCTACATTTATGTTCAGTAGCCCAGGGATGAGGCATTCCGCCAAGACATGGAATAGTCGGGTTCAGAAGGCTGATTTAAGTCAGGCAGAGCAGGGCTACAAATCTCCCCCATGCAACCTCTAGCCAAAGCATGAAGTCCTTTCTCCCAGTAGCCACCATTTCCCTACATTTCAAAACAATTATTTCACCAGGATAAATAAATACTATAACTTATCCTGGTGGGAGCAATGGAAGCCAATATTAATCTAGATTATACATGATACATTATACTTTAACTCATATAAGAAGAAACCATGTAACGTGGATAAAGGTATCAGAAATTTATAGAGGTTTTAGATCCCTCTGTAACAGACATGTAAGGCCGATAGGATAGGCCAAAACTGAATAATTCTTTTTCTGAACTGGTCAATTAAAACATATATGCAAAAGAGCATCAATATATGGAAAAGAATGGCTATTCTTCTAAGAAAATTTCTTCTGTGTGTCAGCAATACTTTCTGTTGTATCTAAATTCATGGCTAGAAATTATTCAGGGAATGGTTAAATAATGCAATGCATCAAATTCATTTTAAAATTAACTGCATTTTCGACTTCCTATACACCACAAATTATTCTCAGTTGTAATTTACAATAGGCAAGTGTTAATTTGCCTAACCCACATTTTATGAATATGTATTGACTAATTGCAAGTCCATGGTTCAGGGTAAATAAATACATGATTTATATTCAGGCAAGTCACACAATCAATTTTCAATCTACTGCCTCAACTACAGTATCAGACTGTGACAGGTTTATTTGCATTGACACGGGATGTCATAGTTCTGTGAACTGCAAAAATGTAAATGTGAAACATTATTCAAGAGCCACCGGTGGATCATGCCCAGCAGTAACGTCCACAGCAAAAACCTCGGAATGTCAGCGGCCCGTCTGCTGCTGCTTGACTACAAATTGAACAAAACTCTAATCTAAGCAGGCCAGTCTTCACCCAGGGATCAGTCGTGGTGGCGATTTTGTTTCCTATGGTGACTACTAATTTAACACTTCCTCTCCTCACCCACCCGGAGAGAAGAGCAGCGCTTCTGCCATGAGGTAATGGGAGAAAAGAATGGCACTGTGCCCTCTGCATACTTGGATTTGGCCTTTCAGGTCACAATCATTGTTGAGAGCAGTTAATCAAGCTTTCAAATTAGTGCAAAAGGTCTGTTCTGCCTCTTTTTTGAGTGCTAGCGCTCATCTTAAACAAGACTCACTGGACACGGTGCATCAGGGATTTTATTGCTAATAGAGCTCCCAAATCCCTGGCTGCTTTTTGCACTCTATTCACTACCAACAAAATTTTTCAATTAAATAGAACATGTTTAAATAACATTCCATGTTGAAGTGCTCCTAACCTTTTCTTTAATGAGACATCTTGAGATTCACTTTCCATCTCTGAAACTAATTCTCCACAGTCCAAGAGAATCCTTGGGATGGTTTGTGAAAGTGTGCTTCAGAGTTCTGTAGAGAACTAAACTTCCCAGTCTGTACAGATTTCCATGTTCCTTGGATGTGGTTTCATTTTTTTCCCCTCTTTCTCCTTGATGAATCCCTGAAAAATGACTGAATTGTGACCTGGGTTTGCATTTTCCCATCCTGACAATAGGCAGCTTTCCTTGTGTTAATAATAAATATCGGGAATATTTGACAGTTACTTGAGTTACTTGTGTCTGGATACTAGTTTTAGGGCAATGCTGCTTTTTGCTTTTTTTTTTTTTTCTTTTTCACATCTCTGAAGGCATTTTTTTGGATTGTAGAAAAAAAACCAAATCACCTTTCAAGCCATGGTCATGTGTGAGTTAAGTGGGGGAACTCAGTTGCCTAAACATAGGTTCACAATGCTAACGTAGGTGCTCCAGGGTAGTATGCACGCCCTAAATGTCTTTATCCAAGATTTGAGTTACCTAGAGACCCTCTGTCATATCTGGCCCCCATGGCGGGGGAGGAGAGGGAAGGTCAGCCCCAAATATTTCAGGTGGCCCTAAACTCATTTATATAGGGAATGAAATTCTATCACAATTTACAGAAATCAATAGAAACCCAAACTCTATGGCCCTGGTGCGTGAGATCAAGCAGAGGAGGAACAGTTAAATTTAGCAAACACTGTAAGACATTCATTCAGCTGTAACAGTAAAGGTAACTCACATGATTATATTCTGATTCACTCAATAACTATTTTCTTACTAGCAGCTTTAGAGCTATTTAATGATGTCGTTATACCCACAATACCACCTGTCAGAGAAGGGGAATACAATGAAAGTGATGAGGTGGTGGAGTGAGACCAGGAAGATACATTCATTAGAGACGCAAGAAGGCAGCTGGTGTTATTGGACATAAAAAGGAGGTTGGGGAGCCTTGTTAAAAGTTATGTAGTCTCCTGAAAGAGTTACTGAACAAACCAGCAAAAAAGTTTGGTGGTGTAGAAAAGGATCGTCAATTACAGACACCTTTTAATTGTACTTCAAATTAAGGAAGATAGAGACAAAAGATTAAGTCACAGTTTTAATCGGTGTTAAGAAAAGACTCGTTAAAAAAAAAAAAAGGTTCCAGTTTCATTTCTTGAGATACTGTGGGGTTCAGCGAGCAATTTGAATGGAGTCTGCAGGCTGGAGTTAATTATTTGCATTAGCATTTCAGATGGGCTGCCATGTAAATACCAGCTCTTTGGTGTGCTGTGGATGTAGACAAAAAGTAAGCTAAATGCTTGATCTCCTTTATAGATTCCTAGATTATGTCATTTAATAGGTAGCCAACAGCATGGGAATTGAATGATACAGCCTTTTGAAAACAGCTCTGGGATCTAATTAATTGCGACAAATTATCCAAAGCAGCTTGGCATTGAGGAAGGAGGACAGACTCAGGGAGAAATGACAGATGGATGTGCAGAAAAGAAAGACAGAAAGACCTTTGCTGTTCTTGAAGGGCTCAGCCAAAAGGCTGCTCTCACTCCACCGAAAGGGTTTTGTGTCACAGTTTTGTGAGTCATTGCTATTTACGTGACGCCTAAGTTTTTGGTGACACCCTATGTCCAGAGCTTAATGGCTCATGGATGATCAGACCCAAAACCCAGGAAGTTTTAGCAGTAGTTGGGCAAGCAGCTGGGACTGGTCAGCTTGGTTTACCCTCAAATTTCACCCCTGTACCTAAGCTGTTTGTGGCCACGTAGGGAGAACCTTCTGGAAGGGTGGGCCTTGAGTGACAACAGGCAATAGCCAATATCCAGCCACTGTGGGAAGTTAAACCAATCAGAATTGAAGATATTCCTTCCCTCTGCCCAAATCCGATAAATGACAGAAGGGGGCAGAGACCCCCTAAGAGGTGACCTGAAGGCTCCTGGAGAAGGGGACCCTCTCTCTGCCCAGTCTGGTACTGGACTGCAGGGTCTCTCCATGGGATGAGGAGGCCACGTCATGCACTAAAGCCAAACATATCTGTGACTAAAAGCATTTGGGGTATCCGAGCCCCTTTAGTTTCCTGCCAGTTCTGTCTCAAACCATGACACCCACCCTGCAGGTCTGAGAGATGTCCTGTTCCCACAACCTGCTTAAAGCCCCTAGTAAATAGCTGAATGTATCGACATTAATGGAGATGGAGGATAATCAGCAGCATACTGATAAACTGAGATGCATAAACTGTGTGGTTCATGCATGCCTGGCATGCACAAATGTCACTTTAAATTCAGACAACATAATCAGAAGTCAATGAGCTCCCTGCGTTTTCAGGGCAGGCAGAAGGCATTTAGTGCTTCCCATAACTGTCCAAGCACGGACAATGAGTCTTACCTCAGCTTCAGCTCTTCTGGCTTTTCTTCCACAAATACTCTAGCAAGCAAGCAAGCAAGCATGCTTGTGAAATATCAAGCCATCTGCTGATCTAACATCATCGGCTTTAGTACCGCAGCCCCTCACCATGTTGGTGGCCATCATGCAAGTTCGTCAACATCTTTCTTGTACTGACAGCCCTAAAACTGGACACAATATTTCATGTGTGCTCTAACCAGTGCTGAGTGATGATCACTTTCCTTGATCTACTGACTATGTTCCTGCTGATACAGCCCCAGCTGCTGTTGACTTTCATTCCAAAAGAACAATTGGAAGAGGCAGGAAAAGTAAGAGACCACCATTTGTCAAAGATGCATTCCCCTATCTGTCACAAACTCCATCCACACAGCTAGAATTTTTAATCGCAATCATCAATAATTAAGTAGCACAGAATAAGTAGTTTGCAAACACCATCCACAAACTGAAATATCTGCAAATGTACGAAATATACTGTACTCCCAAAAAGCATAAAAGAGATAGAAATTCAACAAATAATTTCCTACAGAATCGTTCATCCAGATGTACTAGAAATCATAGCTTAGAACCGCAATTTCCTGAATAACACACTGTTTTAATGGGTAAACACTTTATTTACACAATGACATTCTGACTTATATTTCTGCCCTCAGAAGCATAGCTGTACAAACAGAATTGTTTCCAAAATGCAACAATGCAAACATGGAATACTGTACATTGGAGACTCTCAAATGCTTTTATTACCATTAAATAACTGTCACTTGACTTCCATGAGGTAGGTCAGTACAGTGAATGCCAAAATCCTGTGCATCTGCTCTCAGAAAGTCCAACCTCCACAAAAAAATTAGTCTTTCCAACAGGAAAAGGAAGAAGGGAATCACCACAGTACATAAGCAAATAGTGAGACCATTTCTGAACGAGGTCTACATATCTGTCCTACAGCAATGCCTGCCATCTTCACGCTATTGGTAAAACTGTCATTCTTTTATTTCAAAGCATCATTCTGAGGCAGAGAACTATCACTGTCCCATGTTTACAAGAAATGCAAAAAAGCTAAGAATAAAACCACAAAGAAACTTGGGCACCTGACCAACACTGAAATTAGTTACTCCACATTAGTTACTCGTGAACTTGGAGACCCCCTAAGCTCTAAAGAAGTGGAGTTTCTGCCAGACAACTTTCCAACAAGTTTCTGCTTTAAATGGCTCCATCTCAGCATGGCTTGGCAGCTCCGTATCTGCCTTCCATCCAAGATTTCTCAGACTTTTAGGCACAAACCCTTAGACAATCTAATGACAGCCTTATCAACCCAAGATTCCCTCTAAAATATGCTCTTATTCTCCTGCTCCTCTGACATGCAAAAGCTCAACAAGAGGCCCAGAGGCTGACTTCTGGGTGAGCTCTTCCCCTCTCCAGAGGTAATGCAAAGCTATTACTGAATCTGTCCCTTCCAGCAGCGATCTGTACTGTGGTGCATTGCTAGGACAGCCCTACTCCTTCCAGTGGCTATCCCACTTGAGAGCTCACTCAGGCATCTCTGCGCTGTGCCGTTCACCAGTCAATTGCACAGGGACAGCAGACATCTGCGACTGAGCTGGAAATTGAGGTCTCACAGGGCTTGCATTAATGAGCTAACCATTTTCTTTCATCCTGCTGCAGTTCCATCTGCAAAATGCCAGGGTTTCTATTTCTATGACACTTCCTCAGAAAGCTAGAGGAGAGAGTCAAGTTTAAGTGAAAAAGGTGTTTGATTGGATTTGGGCTTTTTTTCTACACCTTTAATACTCTTTGGGGAAAGAACTAGTCTCCAATACAAACAAAAAAAAGATTTAAAAGGTGAGTTTCATTAACAAGCTTTATGAAGTTTATTGTTAGAAACTGAGTACTGGTGCGGTAATTTCCCTTGATTACAATTACAGGAGCTAAGTTAGTTAATGCCAAGTAGTTGCCTGTGTTTTTGCCAAATAAGAACTATTTCAGAGCTATAATAGTTCCAGCATATTGTGTAAATGCATATTTTATTTAGATTTCTTATCCCAAGAGTTAAAAATATGTATTCATTATAACATAATTCCTTCAGTTTATGCCATGGGCTATTAAAAAATAAGTTTTACATTATTTAATTACTCTTTTGAGGTAATAGGTGCATAGAAAGCTTTAAAGCTTACTTTGCTTAAAAATCTTATATCTACATGATCAGCATTGTTTGCACTGTCATCTCCCAAAGTACAAACCTTTGTCTTTTTAATGTGAAAAACACCCCCTTTATTAATATAGTTGATATATGATATATGGCTCACTACCCAAAATCTAGTGAAGGTCTCTCCCTCTAAAAAATTATTTGTTTAGTAACCACTAATTGATAGGACAACAAGAATTTGGCCATCCATTTCAGAGAACCGATCATATAATGTAACCATCCACATGTACCAGCCAAAGTCCTTTGATAAAAAATGAAAATAATGGAACCTAATGTTCCTCTTTTTATAATGATCCTTTAGGCCTCATCTACACACAAAGTTAATTACTTTAAACTGGCAGAGGGAAAGCTTTGCCATCAGGCTTACAAAAGTAGGTAGCAATTTTTCATTCAAGTACATCTTTGTGGAAAACTTTACGATATTTCCTATCATCAAAATCTACAGAAAAATGTTATGCTGAGGTTATTTAACTGAAAGAGGTTATTGCATTTAATTAAACTGACCCTAATATTGGGATAACTCTCCCCTATCTGTAGTTATCTAAAATGTAGGTGTCTACTGTAAACTAATCTACTGAAGCGCTAATGTCAGTGCAGAAAGATGAGACTCTTCAAAGGGTAATTAATCCTCTGCTAAGACAGGAAGGATGAATCACCCTCTGGAAATACCTTTTTCCATCAACAGTACTTTTTCACATCATGCATAATAAAACTGTGAAACTCATTACCACAGGATGCTGTGGAGGCCCAGATGAAAGGCACTAATGCATTTAAAAGCCCTAGACTAATTCATGGAGAATGGGTGCAGTAAGCAGATGGTCTGAAAATAGTCACCAGCTCAGGAAGTCCATAAACAATATATCTGGAAGGTGGGAAGTATCCCTTTGTACACTGCTTCTTATGCTCTTCTCTAAACACCTGGTACCAGCCCCTGTTGGAAGCAGAGTACAAGATTAGATGGTCTGTTGGTCCAACCCAGTGGGATAACTCTTTTGTTCTACAGTTAACTCACGTCCTCAGTCAACATACGCACTCCCCTTAAGAAAAGAAACCATGTGTACACAAACACTAGACAGTTTTTCTTTATATAAAGGGATAC
The DNA here is from genome assembly GCA_013399435.1 of Arenaria interpres. Classification (NCBI taxonomy): domain Eukaryota; kingdom Metazoa; phylum Chordata; class Aves; order Charadriiformes; family Scolopacidae; genus Arenaria; species Arenaria interpres. Next base: position 38,553 of record VXAK01027365.1, on the reverse strand, counting down.
TATTCTATTTAGTATTAAGAGGTTTTATTTTGCACCAAGATGCTTCTTGGTCTGAAATGTGACCATTTTGTTTTAGCCAATAGATTGGGTTTTTAAGCCAATTAATTTGCAGAAGATTATTTCTGTATATTCTGACAGTAATATTTCCTCCAAAAAGATCAAATAGCTTTGCTCAGATATAACGTATTGATACCCGCTGCCTGTATCTCTGATACACCAGATATCTGTAACCAGTCATCCAAAGCTGAGGCTCAATTTCTGTAGAAGACATTCTATAACACGTTCAATGAATAATCAATCAATTACATAGCAAGAACATGAACATGTTCTTTACCTTAAGACAAGACTGAAATAAAAACATCCCTGAGAATAATAACATATTTGCAATATGACATTACTAGGCATGCCTTGCAGGAATACATCATGATGCCCAGCAAACCTTCCAATTTTTCTTACGGTCATTTTCTGTATTAATCAGACCTGTTGTTTCCTATGCCTCATTAGCTTTGTTAACTTTCTGGGACTGTGATTAAATTTCCAAACATGTGGGCATGGTTTTAAAGAACTGTAAACATTTTAAGAAACTTGCATATGTTCTAAAGACATTTTTTAGACAGGAATTTTTAAATTATGGGAATTTGGGCTCATTAGGACCAAACTATTGGAAAAAGGACCTCAGGTCAGAAGAACAGAAGGGAAGAGTGTTTTTTCAGTCTGAAAGCAACAGGATTGATAGATGGTGTAATGGAACAGAGGACCATGTTGTGAGAAACATGTTCCAAATCCCTGAGTCTCATTCTCCTTTTTCTTTCTTTTTTTTTTTTAATTCTTACCAAAGGACATGTGTCATGGCCATCCATGTGATGCATGAACTTCTCATGCCTGAGCCAATCCTTTGGGACACTCTGAAGATAAAATATATAAACTAAGCTGACTCCAGCAGTGTCCCGAGGAGAAACCAGTGGCTTTTAAAGTTATCTTCTTTCTTTAAAATATCATAGCTATTCTGACATGTCTGTTCAATAATCAGTAGGTTATTTTTACACTCCAGCAGGACTTTATTCTGACACACAAAACTTTTAAAGTCTCCTGGGTTTAAGTCCTAAAATTACTTGTAACTTCGTTATGTGACTTGTAGCACTGCATTTCCAGAGCCTTGCAGACACTAAAACACTTGTGGGGTAGGAATTAGTAGTGAAAATATACCCCATATCTTTTTTTTCAACTTTTCCAGATGGTTATATTCCTTTTCATAACATTTGTCAAGGAGAGGAAGTTGCTGTAGGATCCAGGAAATACATTTGCTTCTTTTGTCTCAAACTCTGCTGGTCCAATAGATACTTATTCAATCCTAGATGCATTTCTATGGTAGTTGAAGCCATTTCACCAATATGGGGTACATGAGGTATCCAGAGGCATCCTGTCCTCTAGGTAACTAATTTACCACAGGAAGGCAGTCAGTGTGACTTTGTAGCTCACAGAGAAGATTCTGTGTTCCAATAGTAAACATTTAAAATCTCATACATATATTACACTATATAAATCTTGTATTAATTAAGGCAGCACACTGCATTTTCCATACATTGAGGCAGAAGCAGTGAATAGATGTTGAAACCTGGATACGGTTTAGGTTTCAGGTAACATTTTCCAAGACAGTTATGTGTCTTTGAAACCCAAGCTCTGATTTCAAAAGTCATCTAGGCCATCTTCAAATGCAAAACCGTTGTGAAGTGAACCAGGGTAAGAATGTAAAGCACAACCATTCTGCAGTCATTTACCTCTCCTGTTGGCTGGTGGACAGTATATCTGTTGCTGGACTGAAATTTATCACAGAAATACAGAATTGCACAGAATCACAGAATCTTCATGGTTGGAAGGGACCTCTGAGATCACCAAGTCCAACCATACACACACAAAAGAACCCCACAATCTCGGGCACTAGAGCATTCCCTGAAGTGCCTGTCTACACATTTCTTAAATACCTCCAGGGATGGTGACTCCACCACCTCCCTGGGCAGGTTGTTCCAGTGCCTGACCGCCCTCTCAGTAAAGTAATTCTTCCTAATATCTAATCTAAACCTCCCCTGCAGCAACTTCAGACCATTTCCTCTGGTCCTGACATTATTCACTTCAGGTGAATATTTCAGGTAGTTGTAGAGGGCAATGAGGTCCCCCGTCAGCCTCCTCTTCTCCAAACTAAACATGCCCAGTTCCCTCAGCCTCTCCTCGTATGATGTTCTCTAATAAGTTTCCCTGTGCCATTCCCCAATGCCAATGGCATTGTTCCAGCCTACTGCCAAGATTCTTTCTATTTAACTATTTGCACTCAATTTGGACACCCCACACTAATTGTCTTCTCTAATCAATAGAGACAGACTTCAGAGGACGACTCAGCTTGGCTGAACTGCCTTCAGTCTATGCCTTACCAGCGAGTATGCAGGGACTCCTGCAACCCAGTTCCTAACTTCAGTAACTAGCTGAGCCATGAGTGTGCTTTTCTACAGCTCAGTTTAAGCCAAAACCAGACCACCCACGAGAAGCACCAGAATAGAATAGCTATTCTGGGCTACATTCAAATCTTTAACCTCTATGTGACTCTATGGTCCCAGTCTCCACGAAAATCCATAGAAGTCAGATTTCCAAATTCTTGCTTGTAAATGGGAATTCAGTGCCTGAGTCACTGTGATGCTTTGGATAATTTGCTTCCCTGAGGGACATAAACTGACAGTATCTAGATTAAGTAGGAAGACTAATCAGGAAAAAGGAAAACAAGAGAAGTATTTTGAATCAAGTGCACCAAGATTCCCAAAGCACTGAAAACCAAAAAATAAGCTTCTGTGGATCTGATAAACATTGACTTTCAGATCTGCTTCCTTCCATCCAGACACCCTTTGGAATAACGCAAATGCGAAGATTTGACATTTCCTCTTTGCTGATAATACCAGTGTTTTCCTTTAATCTCAGTATTCTTAGTGTTTGTTAGTGGTTAGTTTACAGCAGAACTCACAAACGGTGAAGCCAGTCATGAGAAACATAACACTAAAAACAAACCATAGAATGAAGAGAATAAAGGACACAGTATGTAGGTAGTTTGTGACTGACCCAATGCTGTGCATTCCCCTTACATGACAAATATGTATGTTAAAAAACATCACTTTTTAATAAACTTAGGAACTCAGAAACTAACAGCAGTTTTAAGCTTAATTCACTCACTTGTGCACTTGCTTATAAACATATATATATAATGCACATATAAAGAAACACATTTGAGTTCCTTGGTCACATGATATTTCTTCAATTAAATTACTCCAGCCAGGATCACGTCTTGTGTTTCATTACAGGTTCCCCAATTCTTCCAACCAAACCAGACTCATCTTTCCAAACTGCTTTCTGATCTTACCTGATTTCTTTCTACTATTTTCTCATCCCAGCCTAATTCTCCCTGACCAGCTTTCAATTTTCCATCACATTTTAAGACTTTCCCACTACAACTCTTTTCCTGAACTTACTAGGGTCAGCCCCAAACCTTGAGTCTACTCCTCTCTTTCTGCTACTACTCTGTTTGCGCTGGGATGCCAAACTCTCTAGCTCAGCTTGGACCTGCAATTACAGGCAAAATTGAACTGTCACCTCTTCCTCCAACTCCCAAATCCCCTGTGAATGTGGGATTACACTAAAACTGGTGGAAGTCGGATGGAGACTATTCACTAGCGAAGGACCATGACACCACAGAAGAGAAGAAACAGGGATTTGAAGTTCTGGATTGGGACTAAGAAGAGTCAACACAACTCGTGAGCTTAAAGAGATATCTGTATAATTGGAAATGAATAGTAATTTGCCATGTATGCAAGGAGTTAAATTAAGTTAGAACACTTCATTTAAAATGTAATTACTTTCTTACCGTGGATCAGTTCGGGTGCTGTAATTCTGAAAAGAAATGTTGGCCTGCCCTCACCTTTCTTAGACCTTTTCACATTTTTTGGTTAATTTTGTTTGGCTTGTCAAACACATGAAGGCTGGATCATTAATAGTATTCTAATGTGGCAGGTGCATATTTATGTGTGGGAAGGTGTCATTTTAAAGTGACAGCTGAACCTTTTGCTGAAATAGAAGGGTTTCTCCCAGGAGAAAGTGATCTTATCTCTTCTTTTTTCTCTGGGTATGGTACACTATATGATAGAAGATGTTAATATTAGAAATGGAACAGATGGCTCAGATTGAGATTGGGGGCACAGCTACGACTCGGAGATGGGGAAACAGATTCAAAAAGGAGCCGACAAGTGCAGAAAATTCAATTAAAAGGTTCATTTTGAGGAAGCAGGTGTGTGGGTTTTATTATTGAGACCTCCACACTCTCATCTAGAGTAACCCATTTATGAGGCTTGTGATGAACTTGTCTAACCCTGTTGCTGGCATTTTACTATCTATGCCTACTTGAAAGGAATTTTAAATGTCATTGGGTAGCTCTTGCTCTCCATTCCTCTCTCTTTGCTTACATCTGAGGATCTGACGGCTCTATTTCACTGGAAGGGCTGACAAGCCTGTGATTCTCATTAGGCACAGCGGCATATAGATGCTTTGGGATCCTTCTGAATGGACAGCTCTACAAAAGCTCGGTCCTGTATTGCTGCCATTATTATTAAGCGTAGAAAGCACCCAAACTGATGTTTGACAAATTTTCAGCAACATCACAATGTGGCGTAACTAACATATTATAAAATTAATTCCCTTCTAAGAACAGATTGTGTGTGGCTCTGTATAAGATTCAACTTCTTCGTCCTGGTCCCTAAGACTCTCCTAGACACTATTCTTGTTAACATATTATTAAAAGTTTTTAAAAAGATAGGACTGAAAACTGACCGGCTTACAGATTTACAGAATCACAGAATGATATGGGGTTGGAAGGGACCTCTGGAGATCCTCTAGTCCAACCCCCCTGACAAAGGAGGTCCACCCAGAGCAGGTTGCACAGGAACGTGTCCAGGCGGGTTTTGAATGTCTCCAGAGATGGAGACTCCACCACCTCTCTGAGCAGCCTCTTCCAGGGCTCTGCCACTCTTAAAGTGAAGAAGTTCCCCCTCATGTTTAAATGGAACTTCTTATATTCAAGTTTGTGCCTATTTCCTCTTGTCCTGTCACTGGGCACTACTGAAAAAAGACCAGTCCCATCCTCTTGACACCTTCCCTTTGAGTATTTATAAGCATTGATCAGAACCCCCCTCAGCTTTCTCTTCTCCGGACTAAAAAGACCCAAGTCCCTCAGCCTCTCCTCATAAGAGAAATGCTCCAGGCCCCTCATCACCTTTGTAGCCCTCTGTTGTACCCTCTCCAGCAGTTGCCTGTCCTTGGAGTCCAAACTCTATAGCCAAGTAACCAGATGTTTCATAAAATAACCCAAAGTACATCTTAAATTCAGCCAGGAGAGTTTTGCCCTTAAATGAGCTTAAATGTCATATAAGGACCTCACAGCTCTTAAAACCTTATTCTCAGCCCAGGTTTATTCAGTTTGCTGAAACCGTTCTGCTTTCAGCTGCTTCCAGAGAAGCTCCTTCCACAGGTGTTTCTGTGTTCATAGTTATATCTCCTTGCATGCTGCACCTAAATGTTGGGAGTTTCTTGTTAATCCATGTAAAAGTACCCAATGCAGCAGTGTGTCAGGTAAATCCCCTCTTCCTACCTCTTTCCCTTCTTTCTTGGACCTTCATCCCCACAAGAAGAATTTACATGTTACTTTTAGAGCGGATCTTGAAAGTAATCAAATGTGGATTCTGGAGGGCAAAGGAGTGAATGAAGTTCAAGGCTAAAAACTCCTTCCTAAGAATTACTTGCCAACATCCTTGTTTGAATCTGAAATGGTCTGGGATAGCAGGAGCACAAGAGGTACCACCACGTGCCTGATACGTGCATTGCACTTCCAGCACTGAATCAGAATTCATCAACGCACATGGGGAAATCAGGAGGGCAGGAAAACACCTGTCTTTGTATCCCTTCATACAGAGGCAGCTGTAATCTCAGTCTTTGGTTCTTATTCAGGCAGAGCTCCCAAATCCAGATTTGTAGTTGCTGGTCCAGATTGATTTGTGCCGCCTGGCTGTTTTATGGTGCTCTTCTGACATGAAGCTGCTGTGCAGCCCAGCTTTGCCATGATATCACTCTCCAGCACAGAGCAGGCAAGCTCATATCCAACCCACGTAATTGTGTCTGGAAGAAGACTTGGTTTGATGAAAAATCTGAAGATAAACCTCATCTAATTAGATTTTTTACCTGGATCATGATGGATCGTGAAACACAAGTGGGTTTGACTCAACTTTCTGCCTCTAGATAACTATTGTGTAACGTGTCTCCCAGACAGCAAATGACCCAGCAGAACTAAAACATACTCAGGCTCTCCTCAAAACTCTAACACTTGTGATTGAAAAATGAACCAAAAAAGTTGTCTTAAAACTTGTGCATCAATACGTTTTGAGTTGTTCAAAACCACCCAACCTGTGTCCTCTCAACCAAGAAAAGCAGCCCATGCCCTTTAATGATTTTTGGCTGCTTGTTAAATCAAAGGTGCAAATATGAGTCCTTTGACACCAAGTACATTTATATCATTCTGTAGAAATGTCACATGATGATGGTACAAGCTGTTAAGACAAAGTGATTGACACATCATCTTAACTACCCTCTCAGGTACTCTTTCTGAGACAATCAATTTGGTGTTCTATCTCATTAAATTTCACTATTTTGGTGCCTTATATTAGTTGAAAGAGACAGTCTACGGTGTCCTTGAACTAAAGGTATTTAAAGATCATTCTCACAGACAGGAATCCTGATCAGATAAGAGTCAGACCTGCTGCAGGCTGTCAAAAGGAAGGAGAAAAAGTGAAAGAAAATTATCCACCATGTAACTGACCAAGGGGTACTGAGATCTTTTTGTATGATATTAGACGGAATCCAGCAGCAGTCAGTAGCCAGTGTAAGGAATAACACAGTCACGCTATGAAACCCAGAATGTGCTGGCATATAAAGAGGCATTACAGCAGCAAGATTAAGTTTATTGCTCTGCTGCTTCTCTACTTGCTAATAATAAATTACTGCATTAATAACCCTTTATACTTATCCTATTGGAGATTATGTGATTACCGATAAAACTTTTAACTACATTAGCAACACTACACTAATTGCATTGACCGGCATAATGAAGTTAACGTATAAATATGGTGTCCTTGATATACACATGGTAAGATTGAACATCTCATTAAGATTAATATTGTTGGAATAATGTCAGACCGTTGGATTTTTATCCAAGGCAGTATTGCCAAACAACCATGACCCCCTGACTTGAAGTCTTAAAATTTAATATTAGGTAACAGGATTAAAACCGTCTTTTTCAGATGGAAACATAAAGACAAATTTAGAGGTGGTTTTATATAAATCAGAAGTTAATCAAGCAATTTAAGCAATTTAAGTCCTATGAGATCCTCACCCTGAAACAGACTGTACCAATGTAAATGACCCAGGAAGCCTGGCATAGCAGATTGGGATTTGTTAGTCTGAACAGCTGGCAAACACTGGTTTCCTTATATTTATTCCCAGTTCTATGTGACCTTTGACAAATAACGCTCTTTCATTCTGTACTCATACCTGCTTTGACTTGCAGGAAACCTTAATCAAAGGAGGCTGTGGACTAGAAGGAAATTCCAAAAGTAGAAAAACCAGTTTTTTCTACACCACCCTCTCACCTTAAAAAAAAAAGAAAAGAAAAGAACAGGGAGTTTGGCATAAAATCTGACCCACAGGCCACCACTTCACAGGATAAGTCTAGGAATGGAGAGGGAAATATGTAATAAAGCCAAGTAGTAGCCTGTGAATAAGCAGCAGTGATGCAACAGTAGAGTTTGGTCAAGAGAAGAGGCGACAAAGACTATGTAGTCTAATTATGATGTCCTCTCATGATTCTTGATGCCACACCCTCAGCGGGGACACCCCTACCTCAGACACGGGCTAGCTCTGGGACAAGGTTGTCCCATTCTTGGTGTGTTGGTCAGTCACAACTTGCTCTGAGCCACATGGCTCTTGTCTCTGAAGTCCATCCTTTGAAGGCATGAGCCAAACACAAGAGCTCAGGCATCTTCATTCTGGGCCTGAGCAGGACAGCCTCCTGTTTTGGTTGTCCCTGTGAATACCTGTCCTTCTGCTGCAATTCATCCTTTGGCAAAACAAGAAATCTAACGCCTATTTACCTTGAAACAGTGTCATGAGTGGAATTGCGATATGGATTGCAGGTGCCCAGATGCAACATCTCACCAACAAATGTGCTGAATAACCAGACAAGAGAAACACTGTTCCCTTTGAGGACAACCATATTTCTCGCTGAATGTTCCCTTAAAACACATGACCTTTTGGGCCTGCCAAATAGCTGCACTAAAGCAGTGAAATTTCTTTCAGTAAAGGTCTGAATAGAACAACATTAAAATCCAATATTTATTCATGTTACTGCGCAGTAATTTGATATGTAATAAGCATTAAGGTAAATATAATTCTGCAGTTGACGAATCTAAACTTTGCTCTATAGCTCAAATCTCTGGGGGAGACATGATACTTGACATTTAATTTGGAAAGGAAGGTTGCCTGGTGGAGAAAAAAACCTTTTCCGTGTCGATAGTAAAAACGCATTGGTGCATTTTATTTGATATGGTGGATTTGCTTAGCTTTATTTTCACATTTTAATAAGCTCATCTCATAAAAGTGTAATGAAAATAGAAAGATCATCTATCATAAGAATGGACTGGTACAGATTTTTGCTTTGGATTCTTGTGTAGAAGAAAAACAGTTTTCTTCCTGTTGATAACAATAAATGTAAATTGAACAGTATGAAATTACCTAAAACATCACAGGATGCTAAAGGGAGGTCATCATGCCTACATGCTAATAAAAGAAGCTGAATTTTCATGATGCATAATTCTAAAATGGCAATAACTTAATTTTCAGTTTGCAGAGTTAAAAACTGTAATGTCAATACAATATGCAGTTCATTGGCAAAGAAAACGTTGTTCTTGAGGTACAAATCTTCTTTGATACGGGCAGGTGAAGTTGGCCGTTACAGGTGGAACAATTTCACATCCACTTGAGTAAGGGACAGGGAGACAGGACACATAACACAGGGAGAATCTTCGTGCAGTGTCACCAGTGGTGGTGGGATGGCCCCATCAGGGATCCTCACCAGGTTAAGTCAAACTGAAGAGAAGCTACCCCGTCTGCACAGCTGTGTTTTCCCCTCACTTTATTCCTCTGCCTTATCCCATTTTCATTGCCAGCGGGCAGAAAAGATCTCCTCTCCCTTTTACAGAGGGGGACCAGAGGCACAGAAGGAGTCTGAGCCATGTGCTCAACTGCTTAGCTGGGATCGGGAGCGCATTTTTGAGGTGACTCTCCTGCCTGTCCCTGCTGAACCATGCTTTGCTTCTCAGTCTTCAGGAGCATGAATGGGATCTGTTTCTATTGAAAGTAAACTAAATGGGCTGCTCCAGGAACAAAGCTGATGGGTTCGAAACGCTGACTAGTGTTCAGGCCTTGGGACAAGGCCAGAGCTTGTAGCAAGCACCAAACTCCAGAGTGCGGTCGTTCAGTCCTCAGCCTCAGGTGTGTCACTCCACGGACCCACTCATATTGGACCCCTGTGACAAACTGAGCCTTGGAATCCCTGAGTTCAATTCTACTGACACCGTGGTTCAAATCCTGCTTAGGGGATCTAAAAATAGCTCCAGACATTACCACAGCCATAGGGAACCCAGATAGAAGTAGTAATTCTGGCTGGAAATGTTAACCTCAAATAGTCACGTGTGTCAACCCACCACCTCATGACTCTCCATAAGTGGGAATTTCACTCCAAAAATACTGCTTAGAGATCATACTCTAATAAACTCCTTCTTTCCTTGTGTTCATATTGCCTTTATATTGATTGACTACATTATTTCTGTTTTTTTCCAGTGCAGCAGTAATATAAATCCAATCATCTCATAGGAGTCACTTGAGCTGATGTATAGAAAATCAGCTGCCATCTGCAGGAAGATCCAGTAACTCTTATTGTTGTCTTTTAATGGAAAAACAAGACTTTTCTTGATAGTCTGATTAGAGAATCTCCCTCTTTTAAGAGATTAAAAAAAAAGTCTATATGACTTGTTTGCTAGGTATAACTCAGTATGGAAAATTAGGGGAAGATAGACATTGAATTTCTACATGCCAGTTTAATAAAGTAATAAATAATGGTTGGATTTAATCTTGATTTTACCACTCTTATTCACAGTAAGGACTGTTGACACGTTTAATCCTTCTGATTTCTAAGATCAAGTGACCTATGATGGCCAGTGTCATCTTCTTTCAGTGTTCAATCAATAGCTACTCACCCCACAAGGACTGCAGATATTAGTTGGTGAAATCTCCTTATTCACCCTTGTTTCTCAGCATGACCCCTGTATGGAGAGTAATGATGGGGCTGCATCTTTTTTCTGCCTGCAGCATCACATCAGCTCAACAGAACATGTGAGGGCACCATGATGTCGTTTAGCGACCAGCCCCCAAACAGCACAGAGGACAGCATTTAGAATTGAACTTGAGAATCTTTATACCAATGCAACACTAATGTCCTGCTAACCTCTGGGTCCAGCCACCTCCTCATCTCTGGTCCTCATCTGAAAGAACAGGTTCAACTACTGCTGTAATGAGAAGGGTAACAATGCTTCAGCAGACAGAAGGTACTGGGGTTCAAGAGCAAGGACGAGTGTATGAATTGAGGAGTGCTGATGGACAAAAAAAGAGACCTTAAGTCTAAATTCTAACCTCTGATCACAAGCGTACCTCATTTATGTGTGCGTGAGCTGCAGTGCTCTTTTTCCCAGGCTCCATCTGAGTTGTCCTCATCAGCCATTTCTCAGCAGCTCCTAATTATTCCTTCACCTACTGTGAACTTTTCCCTAATTACTCTTTCCTTGTCTCCCCAGGGCTTCTGCAAGAATGACAACGCCATTTGCAAATATGAAGTGACTCTGCGCTCTAGAGTTAACCTTTTTGTGCACTTCTCTGTCCCTCCAAGGTTTTTACGTTCTTACGAAGTCTAAATTTGAAAATATCTTGGCAAAGTCAGTTAACTAAAGACCATTCTTCTCAAGTTGCCTTGAGGGTGGAGAGGTAGACTGTACAAGAAGCCTTGGAGAAGCTGATTGCATTTTTGTTATATTTAGACTGAAAGAGTGTTGGTAAATGGTGATTTCTGTAAAGAGGTCACAGAAACCAAATTGTCAAGAGGTCATTGACCTTTCTTTAAACAGCTTCTTTAACCTCTTAACCCTGCAAAGGGAAAAGTCTCTCAGGAATAATCACTTCCTTCTATTGCATTTGTCCATATATCTCATTCTCAGATCCTTTTCAGACCTAAATTTCCTACTGTCACACACACTTCTCTTTCTCCCCAGCACGACACAGGGAAAATACCCAGCTGCATCCATCCTTCTCCCCTCATGTAATGAAGAGAAGGGCTTTGGAGATCCCATTGTCCTTGCTGCTGCTCAAGAACATCAGTAAGACTGACTTCAGTCCTTCCTGCTTGATTGCTGCCACTTTCATTGGATCAAGTTCACTGAGTACTTTTCCTAGGACGAGACCAGAATGATTTGTTTATTCTAAATGGACCAAGCTTCCCTCCTACGTGCTATGAGCAGTGCCATCATAGTTTGGCTGTGTTTCTTCCTCGTGTTTTTCTGGACTAGAATACCCCTGACAGTCATTTCATGTACTGCCAGTCTTTCTGGCAGCCCACGATCCTTCTCCTGGGGCACCTTTTCCACATGTGACATGTGAAGGAATTCTCCTGAGCCACCATCTTCTGTACAGACCATGGAAGGAAATTCCATTGCCGTTCTTTGTTTCCATTTCTGTTCTTCCTTTACTTGTTTTCTTTTTGTTCTTCTTTGACTTTCATCTGCCAATATCTGAACTTAGTAGGCAGATATGCTGAATAAGTAACAGGCAGACAAGGTGCAAGCTTGAATACTGGATCCCATCTGTTTACTTTGAACAACCTAATTAGCTCACTCTCCAAGACAAAGCCTGGGAGCCGTCTGGGAGATCACTCCCTGCAAGAACAGCTTCCAAATGACACTATGACTGAGATTGCCCCAGGTTTGGTTCCCCTACCCTAGCATCTTCCAACAGTATTTCAGCAGGATCCCCTGCTCTCATACCTCCTCACAGGCTCTGACATGTAGCACACAGCTTCAGTATTATCCTATGAAAACACCATTCTGGGTGTAACACAACTCTTATATATTGCTTTTGACATTCTAATGGAAAACAAAAAAATATCTTTGGGTCACCAGGACACCACAGGATACCAAAGAAGCCCACCATGCCAAGAACTATGGAGCAAGAACCCAGAAATTCTAGAGGAAAGCAGCCTTCAACATGTGCACATGAGGCAGTTTATGCTCACAGGCATCTGTGGGCAATCAGGAAATTAAGATATAATGCAGAGAACCGACTGATCTGTAGCTTCTGTCCACACACTAAAACTAGAACTCTCCTATATCTCTTTTGGGTCCATAATGGCTGCCCCAGTAGCTACTGCATTGAATATAATTGTGGAGATTCAAATACAAGGTAACATCTAGGGTGGCAGATAACTGGTACAATCCAAGACCTCACGAACATCAATAACTGGGCCAAGCTTCACCTCTTTAGAAAAAGGAACACATCTTTCAAACATACTCATCTTCCAAGTACTGTGTAGTCAGCATTCAGACAGCCCAGAAATATTCTTACAGGCACCACATAGCTATTTCCATACATCATCTTGCTGAAAGCTTCAAGGAAGCATCAAAAAGATGCCCAAAAAGCAATTTTGGAAGTATCCAAGATTAAGATGAGTGGGTCTTTCAACAAATGGTCCCATCCTTACACTAAACATTTTAGCAGCAGGCAGAACCGAATACAAGAGATAGCCTTCTCCAGTTAATACGTAAGTTATTCTATACTCACAGAAGAAAATAGCAAACATAGCTTGAAATGTTGGTTTGACACAGGTCATTTCTTAAACCACTTTTGCTCCTCTCAGATTAGGTTGTCACAAGCGAAGGACACGGCTGGACAGACAGGTAGGACTGATTAAACTGTCACCTGCCAATAATACATTAAGCTGCTTTGGCAGGGCAGGAGCAGCAGAGTGGCAAGGTTGCTGTCACCGGTGATGTTTCGCTGTGTATGGCCGCAAATGAAGCCCCTAAGGATGTCAAGGAATAAACAGGAGGACATAAAGCAGGGGAGCATGTATTATGCATGCACAGGTAGGGGAAAACACTCGTTAGTCAAGGACTTAACTTTAGGGACACAAAGGATGGCACTATAGCCCCCTCCTCCCATAGGACCAAGCTCTCTGCCCCTTTGGTTTTTGAACAAATCATTTTCTTTAAATCAAAATGGATACAAACCACATTCACAGAGGTCTGACGGGTCACTGCCGTAGACTCTGTCTTTAAAATCTCATTCATATTAATTTTCTTGACTCTTGCAGAGCAGAAGAAGACCAACACCAGCCCTTGTGACTTCATGTCATATTTAAGGCAAAGATAAATAGAGCACAAAAGATCTGGAAATTTTGTTCAATTAAAATGAGCCTTTACAAGCTAAAAACACTTATAAAAATGCCTTCTGAACACAAACAAACAAACAAAAAAAGTGTAATAATTCTGCAATATGACTTTGAAAAAATAACTTTGAAAGTTCATACATAGATTTCTCAGAGGATATCTTCCATTCTGATCCTAGCCAGAAACAAAACCTATACATGCCCAAATAAGCCATGCACATCTGTTCAATCAATAACCATGGCTCTAGTGCATCGCTCCTGTTTCTCTTTCCACTTGTACAGTACAACGTGAGGAATAGAGATGCCAGACCTCATTCACCTCTTCCTTAAATTATTTTTGTGCCAGCAGAAATTCTCTTATCCTGAGGATTCCCTCTTAACCATCATCACCATAGGACCTCTAAACCTGATCTGAGATCTTGCTTACAATAACCAGCATGAAGGCGAGATCCTACCTCATTACTTACCTTCTACCTCAAAAACATTTACCACATACGGCAGGAATCTTTGCAACATGGGTAACTAAAAGTCAGCAAACACACAACTGGAGCAATTGGAGCTGAGCAACCTTTGCAGTCAGGTTATTATTTTTATTATAATGGACATTTAGGACATGCTTGCACCCATGTGTGCAACTAGTCCCACAGCTGCACTTACTCTGCAATGGGCCAGCCAGACACATCAACTGTGTCACCATGTTGTCCAAGCAAGTAGTGTTTACTTGCTATTTACATTTCCAATTTAGAACTTATTGTCAAAAAAGGGATGACTCCTGGTTCTGGCTCTGTCCACAGCTAAAGACTTGTGCTGGTAGCAGCTCGGGTATGTGCTGTGCGTGGACATTGCCCCGAGCTTGAGCATTCAGCTGCTTCTCACGATGGATCTAACAGAAATTAAACTTTGGTCTGACTTCACTGTGGAATTAATTCCTTCCCTGTGGGTGTCTAAGCAGCCTCCGCCGTGGATCTGAATATCACTGGTTACATTACCCTTTCTCCAGCTCATAACCGGTCCAAACCAAAACCCTCAGAAGACTGTGAGAGGATTCCCACCGGCTGCAGTAGACTCCAGGAAAGCTGTCAGTAGTATTCAAACACTTACTGGACTATATTTTATGACCGACATTCCCCTCAGTTTTTTATTACTGCAAACATTAGCTTCTAGTCCCCGTTATTTTAAATTTGCTTTGAACCTCGGGAGAACAAAACCACAACGTGCTAATCTGACTGGCCACCACAATTCACACACCCCAGATACAAGCTCTCTGACTCCTGTGCTTGAAAGCTGCTAGCTTCGGGTTTGTTCCGACTTACAGAGCAAAGGTTGAACGTGCAATTATTCTACTTACTTGCAGCTGACACCTTTTTACATTCTGTTTCTTTGATCCTGGGACTCTCCAAGTTTTTAAGCTTAAACAAATAACTTCTATAGGGGAAATAACTTCCCGCAGCATCAGAGGAAACAAGACGCTTTTATCCGATAGCAGTAGGGAAGATGAAACCTGTCTATTCACCGCACCACAACACAGCACAATTGGATTAGGCTTACGGCTCCAGACCCCATCTAACGGCCACTGGATTTTTGCATTACTTAAAATAGAGAAACACCCAGCCATTTCCTGCCCTCCGTCCGACAGCTTTCTGTGGTGTTAGAAGTAAGGCTGCACTTTCTTTTGAGTCGGGAAAGAAGACAAGCAGCAAGTTGCTCTATGCGCCAAAGGGTGCCTGTTTACACCAAACTGCAAACGAATGACGTACTTCTGAGTCGTACTGAGTCTAAAATATATAGGGTCAGTAACTCATAGGGAAGCGAAACGGCTGACTCGTTGTTTCAGGTAAGTCTTCAGCAATCAATTAATTGCCTGATCAATGCAGCATGATCTAGGAAGCTTAATTGAAGAGAATTAGTACCTAAGAAGCACACATCTCCAGGGGGGGTACCACTGCCAGTAAAGTTAACAGCCTTTGGAAACGCAGCTGCCTTCTTTGATTTAGGAGGAAAAACGGTGTGAAACAAGATATAAGGACATCATGGATAATTGACATCCCGAGTGATACCCTTCAACAGGGCAGCTTCAGACTGAGAATTTATTGACACCCACAGACCCTGGAGGCAGGAGTGCTAACACATACATGTTCACATTTGGAACCCAACAGTAGGAAGCCATGAATTTTTTATCGTGCCGTCACAAAGTTGAAGCTGACTTTGCCTGAAAGGAACAATGCTCTTTTAAAGAATAGAGAACAGTCTCCCTATAGGTTGTGGGACTATTTTTTTCGTTACACTCCTGTTACAACTGCATGTTAGTAACCATATGAAACTGGTTACATCAAATGCTTTTTGTATTAGGCAGAAGGGGACAGAGGACTGGAGAGATTTTTATGTCACTAGGGCTACTGGGAACCTGATTTTCTCTTGCATATATATGATATACACTTTAGAGGGAATGAAGTAAGTGTCTTTGAACCATAAAAACCATCCAGCAAAATATCTCACATACCACTGCTAGCAGGATACTCTGAAATTCTGAATTTTTTATTGTCTCTTTTTTTTTGTCTGGTGAGTAGCCAATGCTGAGGAGAAGTAGGGGTCTGATCCAAGCCCTCTGTCTTTCTTGGCACCTACAGTCATTGCTTCCAAAAATTAGCTAGCTTATGTGTCCAGCTTTGGAGTCCTCAGCACAGGAAGGACATGGACCTGTTGAAGCAGGTCCAAAGGAGGGCCACGAAGATGATCAGAGGGCTGGAGCACCTCTCCTTGAAGCCAGGCTGAGAGAGCTGGGGTTGTTCAGCCTGGAGAAGAGGAGGCTCCGGGGAGACCTTATTGCAGCCTTTCAGTATCTGAAGGGGGGCTACAAGAAAGCTGGAGATGGACTTTTTACAAGGGCATGTAGTGATACGACAAGAGGCAATAGCTTCAAACTGGAAGAGGGTAGATTTAGATTAGATGTCAGGAAAAAATTTTTTGCTATGAGGGTGGTGAGGTGCTGGAACAGGTTGCCCAGAGAAGCTGTGGATACCCCATCCCCAGAGGTGTTCGAGACCAGGCTGGATGGGGCTTTGAGCAACCTGGTCTGGTGGGAGGTGTCTCTGCCCATGGCAAGGGGTTGGAACTAGATGATATTTAAGGTCCTTTCCAACTCTAACCATTCTGTGATTCTATGATTCTTTCTTTCAGTAGGTGACTACTGTCTGACTGTGCCCTGTACCTCAAGGGTTAGAGTGTGCACCACGGGGAGAGAGGGTGATAAAGGTGGACAGAAAATGACTGCAACAGAGTAACTGGGATGTCAACCAAGATTTTTTTCATCCTCCATGTGGATATGCACCTGAAGAGTGCACTGACCATTAATCCCTTGATACAGCTGCTAATCTTTTGGCTACCTAATAAAATATGTGGGATGTGCTACCCTTACCAGTTGCACTTTAAAAGAAAGCAAATTTAAAATATTTTGCATGTGTTTTGGAGTTTGTTTAACTCACCTGCCCCAGTGGGCTTCCAGAAGACTTTGTCTGGGTGATATTTAGTTCCCTATTGTGGAGTTAACAATCCAGCTGCACAGACAGAAATGGGTCTGGCCTGAGGAAGAGGCAATATTCTCGGAATTCAACATACCTTGAATTCAAATAGAGCTGTGATTAGTGAGTTAATCTACCACAGGGGATTTAGCAAGATGCTCTTAGCAGAACTTTGAACATGGGTATTCTGATTTTGCATATGTCATGCTTGCAGACCTCCATCCTGTATCTGAGCTCGCCTCTACCTTCTACTTTCTACCTGAGACAAGAGCACGCTTAGAAACTCCTCAGCATCCCATGTGTTAATCCTGAACCCACCCAGGACTTGCCATACAACCTGAGCCAGTCAGTTTTTCCCTTTCCATGGCCCATTGTGCAGACTGACTGATTAATTGATGAACGTGAGGAATGAAGCGAATGTGAATGGAGTGAAAGCTGCTGTATGAACCAACAGCACTAACTTCGCTACTCTTCCTCCCTTGGAGAAATCGGAGTATGTTCACACAAGAATCCAGCAGGCTACAGAGAGAGATATTGATTGCTTCTCCTCACAAAATAAAAAATACATTTTGAGGAAAGAGAAGCACATCAGATCTCTGGCAGGACTCCAGGTGCTGTTAATAAATTGTTCTAACTTCACAATCAAAGGCCTGAACTTGTCATTATTTCTAGATGCCTGGATTTGCATCTAGACTTGAGCCAGATGAGTAGGTAGGCTAGAATATGTGATGTTTATTTTTATATAGGAATTAATTTACCTTATGCATCTCCATGGCATTTCTGGTTACTAGACTACAAGAATGTGGGTAGGAAAACATGAATCTCACACTTAGCATGTGAGCTAGTCCTGATCAGGTGAGCCTGGGCATTGCATTTGCCCTTAGCAAAGGGTGAATACAAGGTGGATAATTTCACATCCCACAGTGAAAACAAATCAGGCAAAATTGCATTACTCTATATTAATCACAGACTAAGCAGGAGAGGAGGGACAGTGACCACAGCCCAGCTAACATACAATGACATGTTAAGCCATTAAATGGCTTAAAATCATCTATCAGCATGGTGAGATACATGGGGACATAGAAAGATCCACTCTCCCCGCAAAAAATAAAAGGGACTCCCAAATATGTCATTCTTCTCTTACCACTTTTATCCAGCCTGTGTGCTCTTTCTGTTTCAGCTACACTTGGTAAAAGCCCAGTTGTTTTATCCTTCTAATGGTCCTAAAACCCATTGTGTTTTGTGATGCTCAAAATTTTGTTTATGAGAAAAAAGGAAGCATGCCTGATGCATATAAAGCCAAGAATCTACTGTTAGTAACTGAAATCTTACCCATCTAATCACTATTACTCCAGATCTAATTATTACAGAAAAAAAAAATACTTTTATGCAAAAAAGTTCCCATAATAACCATAATAATACAATTAAAATTGTTATACACACATCTTAATTTCTATCCCTTTTCCTGATGTTATGTTCACCCTTATCCTGCTCTTCTGGATCACAGTGTTGGTAGTTTCCTTCCAGAGGTGGGGATGGGGCTCCTTATGGCGAGCCATCAGCATCTGGATTCCTTGACTGGGAGGAACATGATCTTCATATTAATGGTTTCCTCCCTTTAGGATCCATTTGATTTTCGGATCCATTTTGTATGGTTATTAACATACTTTTACACCTTGCTCTTTCTTAATCTGTCTGCAGCTCCGTGTCACACCTAAATTTATTACATCCCATGCCTTTGAGGTATGTCAGATACTTGTTCCTTGTTACCCCTAAAACCAGGTTTGCCCAACTCCAGATCCGCATTTCATTTAACGGACTATAGGTGAGATGTTTATAGCCGTTGGGTTCTCCAGTCTCAGGCTGTGCCCCATTTCATCATCTCCTGCCCATGCTCCTCTGTGCTGTGTCCTGTTCACTGTTCCGCTTTCCTACCAGGCTTGTACTTCTCTACACTACATCAATACCTTAAAGTCATAAAACCATGGAGGTACAACAAAAAGACAAACAAAAGTAAAATAAATTGGCCGTGGACACCTGGTCAATTAGAAAAATTGCTGTTACAGCTACAGCAAGTAAAACAAAGCTCAGGCGGGTCATGAAGAGTTCAGAAGAAGCAAACCTGACACGGCTTGGCCCTGCAGCCTTGCAAATTCAGCACAAAGCTTCTGGCCTGTTACTAGCAGAGGCAATACCGTATCTGTCAGAACGCCGTGTAGAAAAGCAGTGAGCTCAAAACTGAGCACATGTCAATTTAAGGCAATCTTCAGCCCCACACAGCACTGGTGAGACTCATTTAGATGGGTCACTAATGGGAAAAATCCACCGTTCTTCTAGTGCGATTCAAGGCCCCTTTGGTTGTTGATAGCCACACCGTTTCCCCTCTAGTAAAGATATAAAGTGAATCAAGTGAGAAAAGAATGAAAGGAATTGCACGGCTCGCTTTGATTACCTTGCACCTTTTTACCGTGAAAGATTTGCTACGGAAGAAGGAAATCCAATGTGCAAGAATTAACGGCTCCAGGATATTAATACCATCTAGTTTTCGTTCTGTGCCATTTCCAGTGAATGGCTTCAGTCATGCAAGCACTCACCAAAGTACTTAGCATCATATATTCAAGTGGTCCCAAGTGTAGTTAGGGGCCCTTCAAGCAAAGCTAATGAAAATAGTAGGACAAGGGACTTTGTTCCCAAAGGCTGGCCCATCCTCAGTTCCTATTGCAAGACAAAGCCAGTGGGGAGCCAGATCCCTCCAGCTGGGTGCTGTGACACCATTCCCTTCTCCCAGAACTACTAACAGGAGTGTAAGACATGACAGATCTTGTCATCCTGTTTCAGAAAAAGGCATCTAGACTCAAGGGACTGTGCCTGGACCGTGAGCCCCGGTGGCAGAGCTGTGTGCTGGCTCGCTCGGGGCTACCAGAGGCCCCGGCAGTCGCTAATGCAAACACATTTCCTCAATATTCCTCTGCTTGGGCTGGCTCCTCTCTCAGCATTTACAACATTTCCCATGGTAAATAAAGGGCTATTACACAGAGTGTGAGGTATTGACTGTCAGAGTAAATTAAAATTAAATGGGGCCCAATTAACACTTGTTGCTTTTGCTAGTTTCATTTCTGAACAAAGGCTCTAAAATGATGACAAACCTGTGCGTGCTGCTCAAGCAGAAATCAATACGGAGACAGAAAATGCTGTTTCTGACTGAAATTGCAGTGATAGCTTTCTTTTAGAAAAGCCCAACAGAGGAAGTGTTGCTCCAAATACCTTACCCTTCAAACACAGCTTGAAAGCCTTTGCACCTACCTGTGTATTCTTCTCCCAGCGACTTCTTCACTTCCTTGGTTAATACTTTATAACATCATAGTCAGTGCTTATGCAGATCACTTTCTCCAAGTCAACATCAACACATTATCAGGTCATTGTCATTATTGTACATCTGAACCTTGCACTCCATCACTAACCAACACCAACTTCAGCAAAGAACCCAGGCATTAAAACTGAATTAAAATATCCTGCCTTCAATTTGCTTTTTAACCAATAACCGAGGTCACTTTAATCTTGCTGGAATGGGATGACTACTTCTTCTCAGCATCCCAATGCTTTAATTCAAGCACATTTCTTTGGCTTAATGTTTTCCTGCCTGCATTTCTGCATAATTAAAGCACTTCAGTGTGGTCAACAAAGTTAATAATATCCATTTATCTTAGGTAAACTGGCAAATGTCCAGTAACTACCCCCTTGTTTCTATCAGCAGCTCCTGTCTCCCCTTCTGTTTTCTCACCAAATACGCTGAAAGTTGAGCCTGGATTCTACAGCAGGTAGTAAAATAGTAATAAATATATTCTCAGGAAGCTGTGGCTGTAAGGACTCCATTGCCTACAAAGTCATTGTAAATTATGCATTGCTGTTTAGTATCCTTGACATTTTTAGTAAGTGCAATAAAACACCTTTATAGAGTTGGAAAGAACTGTATGTCAGCTCAAGGGAAAAAAAGAACAAATGAAAGACATAATTGTTTTATCTACAATAGATTTCTTTAGTAGATTACTACTGAGATGCAGAGACTTTTTCCTTGTCAGCTAGGCAGGATTAAAACCTGGAAAGCTCCATATGTCACTCAGCCAGCCATTAGGTTAGAAAATAAGGTGCAGAAAGGAAAACCAAAGAAAATTGCAACTGCTAAGCTCAGACCTACAGCAAGGAGTTACATTTCCCACCATTTTAAAAGGAAAGAGAGGGATAAGAGGCTGAGCAGGTATCCATCAGCAGCTCTCCAGAGGTCAATCAGCGTCACCTAAATCCTCAGAAACTTTTTTGTGCCAAAATCTAGGACTTAAAATTAGGCTTTGAGCAAGATAAAATAGTACTTAGAACCAGAAGTAAGAAACTAGCTAACAGACAGACCTTAGATTTCTGTCAGCTCTGAAGCATAAGCAAACTGTGCTCTGCTCTCCTCAGTGATCACAGTCCCAGGGACCTCTCGACTGTCACGATCAGGGCTGCGGTGAAGTCTATAAAGTAGATTTTCATTTTTGCAGGCATGATGTGAGGTTGCATTTTCACACCTACTATTAAATACAGGCATCAATCTGACTGCATCATTTCCAGCTGCCTGATAACAAGAGCAAAGTAAGCAGCTAGAAAACCAAATCACTGCTTTTCCCTTGTACTTAGGGTCCTTTCAGTTGTGCTGACATTAGAGTAAAAGAGACTGTTAGATTATTACCTCTTAAATCAGTTCTCTGTATCCTTGCTGAGCTAACGGTATGTTTACCATATCTTTGATGTCAGCCACAAATTCACTCTTTTGGGTCCCAAAATAAATGCATAATAAGGTTCAAATTGTGAAACTGAACTTTAGCTGTACTAACAGAAGTTCTACCTTGAAGATGTTTCTCCCTGTTTCCTGTATAGAAAAAATTACCGTGACTTTTCATACAAACATCCCTGCAGTAATTCCTTCTGCTCCTGAGGAATACTTCTGGCCTGCACTCCTGTTGTGGCTTGGAGAAAGCACTCTTTGAGGCAGGAGACTGTCCTGTCAAAAGAAAAAAAAAAATCTATATAGCTTTCCCCCCCACATCATTATTTCTGTCCTGCTTAATAACAAACAAACCCTCCAGACCTGAATGACACAGCACCACCCCCCTGAGTCTGCAGACAAAGGAAAGTGAAAGATTTCTATTGCAGCAGAATTCTTTCTGGTACCTGGGCAACAGGAATCCTGATTCCTTCAAGAACAAGAGCATCTTTTTAAGGTGGTGCCCATTAAAACATGAACCTTCCTACATCCTACTCAAAAGAAGGTGCTCGCTGAAATATCATTATTTACCTGCAATATTAAGTTGAGTGGGAAGGACGTTGTGAAATGTTTTGTTGATCATCTGCTCCAAGAGTGCTACCTCATCACCAGAAAGAATTCAGATATGACCTGAAAATGTAGGTATGACCTGCAAATGTCTGCAAACACCCATCACTTGCTCACACCACATTTACATCAGTAAAAGGGACATTTATACAATAGACACATCTATTTCATGTTACCCTCCGCCCCATAGATCCATCAGGATTTAAAAATGCCCCAAGCAAAATCCCCACTTGAATCTAATCTGAAAGTCAAGGTCTGAAGAAGTACTGGATCTTCTTGAGCTTCTGCTGTATGCTGGTGACAATCTGTCTGTAGGGCTTTTGCACAGATGTGCACTCACTGCCTCCTCCTCTACAGGTCAGAAGGACCCAAAGAAGTTGCCACGAAGCCAACCCTAGAGCTCCATAGCAAGTAAGGACCTTTCAAACAAGGGATGTTTGTGTCCCACTGAAGCAAAGGTGAAGCAAGCGCAGGTATCCAGGAGGACAATGCCAGCTCCTAACATAAGTAATGGTCATAGCAAGAAGTCAATCTGCGCTGAATTCTGCTGTTGGACTCCAAACCAAGCTGGACACACCAGTTCCCATTCCAAAAATTTATATACATCCTAATGCTTGTCGTATCAAACTAATCACCCAGACAGTGAATTTGTGCTTGTTCACATCTTCCTGGCTTGGCATCCCAGCTGGATGGATCCAGGCAGAGACCAGAGAAGCAGACTGAGCCTTGCCAGAGGCAGGGACCACGAGCAGATCTGAGTGCTCCCCTCCACTCTGCAGGTAACTGTCCATAAGAATGTGGAGGCTGCCTTCACATTAACAAAACCAGACCATAATCCCCCCCCTCCTACTGGAGCAAGACTAAAGAAAAATGACTCATCTATCATAGTTATTTTTGGGATCAAATAAATGTCAGGCAGTCCTAACAAATGGCCTGCATTAAGTAGTCAAAGCTGGAACATTTGATGACTAGTGTCACTCAGCAGTGGTTTTGGTTTTTTCCTGTATTTTTCCCCTTGAAAAGGTGTTTTGGATGGCCTGTGGATCTGCTTTTCTTGGATGAAATGAATGCCCTACATTTTAATTTTCATTTCAGTTACTTCAAGTCTGTGTGATAATAAAGAAAATTTAAAACCAGTTATTATTTAAATCACAGAATCATAGAATGGCTAAAGTTGGAAGGGACCTTAAAGATCTTGCGTTCCACCCCCGCCTTGCCATGGGCAGGGACACCACCCACTAGACCAGGTTGCTCAAAGCCCTGTCCAACCTGGTCTCAGTTTTTATTTCAGAGAAATGTGTTTTTCCTTAAAATAAGCCATTTGAAATTATGAATATCTGCACTGAAGTCTAAACTAATGTAAATAAATTAATTTAAATTAAAATAAACATGTACTGCTTAAATATTTACAGAAATGCAAACTGATGAATTGGTTGAAGTTACCAACTTCTTACCTGAAAACAGAATTTTCTCAAGTTATAAAACTCTTTTTGACATTTGGACTCTCTTTTCCAGGTGCAATTTTCCAAAGTAAAAAATATTAATTCTCATTTAATGCAGTATCAGTTCAATAACTATTTCTTTCAAAATGTGGATAGAAAAAGTAGATTGGTTTCCCTTCTTCTTCTGGTTTTGGACAAAAGACAATCGGAGCAGATGAGATCCAATAGTTTTAAAATCTTAAAGGGCATGATGACAAAAAAAAGAACAAGATTTTCTGACTAATTAATGGTAATATTTCAGTTATTTGTTAAATGATGTTTTGAATATGAAACAGTTTTTATTAACTTTTTTCCTTGATAGATCTACCTCACTGAAGGTAGTTTTATTAAATTAATCATTCAAATGTTTCTGTGCATTTAATTGAATTTTATTCCCATTTAAATGCAATTTGACACAAATTGCATATAAAGCATTAATCATCTAGTAGAAAGGAAACGTATCATTTATCATCTTATATAGTCAAAATGTGAGACATAACTATCAGAATAAGCATATATTAAGCTATGTTACTACTTAAAGACACATACAAAATCACACACACATGTATATATGGGTACGGATGTATGTCTCCACATCCACATACATATGGTGTACGTATACAAATATTGTCTTGGTTAGCAGAAAAATACCAAATTTATTCTAAAGATTTATGAATTCCCAAATCAAGTTGTTTTAATGGTTATTCGTCAGTAAGGACAAACCTGTCATTTGTAAAATAATTATAAGTTCAAAACAAGATTATAATAGATTATTTAAATCAAGGCTCCCCACTTACTGATTTAAATTATTATTAGGATTGGCAATTTACATCACTTTGAATTAAACTAATTCAGTCATGCAAGCACATTTTTTGGCATGAAAGTGTTCTAAAAGATTTGCAGAAAATTGAATTAGAATGCTATCTACTCAAAAATTCACAACAAAATAACTCAAGTTATTTAGAATTAAGTATCTTTGTATTAAACATGCTATGTAAATATGATTCATAATATGAATCATATTTTTGTTCAAGTTAGCATATTCCACAACCAGGGAGTGTGGTGTTTCTGAAGACCCTCTGAGTCCTCCATTGCCTTATGTGAGATAGATTATTTTCTACTTGAAACATTATTTAATATGTATTTTCTGTTAAAGGATGGATCTAAGGCAAAATAGGAGAATTTAGAAACAAGTTCTAACCTGACTTTCCCCAGGCTGCAGTGGAATAGAATTATTCAAAATGAGAATAAACAATTGTGCCTGTATCCAAGCTCAGATCTGCAACAAGCAGTTGGGGCTTTAGCATCCACCTGACCTTCATTTTCATCTCTTGTTTCAGGAACTTTTCTACTTCAAATTAAACCCCATGACCAGCATCTGACTAGACTTGGTACCAAGGTTGCACAGGAAGGACCATCTGCAGGTCTTGGCTCAGGTGCAGCAGCAGCTCCCTTGGATGACCAAACTGGTTTTGGATGTCGGCTTCCCCACCGCCCCCACAGCTGCCGTCCCCATCACATCTGGATTTTCAGCCTCTGAACAATGAAGGTTCTCACTATGAGCAAAAAAAAGGCTTGTGGACTAAAAGGAGGACATATGCCATGCTGTTCAGCGAAGGTCTTGTACTACTCACCACTGTGAAAGACCTGGATGAAGGACAACAGAATGTTTAATAAGCATATGACACTACGCTGGAAGGAACTGCCAGTCCACCGGAGGGCAGGATTATTGTTGCAAATCATCTTGAAAATTGGAGAAATGTGCTGGGAGGAAGAAAAAAGTCTGCTGTTCAGCAGGATGAAGCACTTGGGCAGGAGTAATCAACAGCGCTCACACAAAAGGGCAGCAACCACTCGGACTGCAATCCTGCAGAAACAATCTATGCATTGCAGCAAATCAGGGTCTGAAAATAAGCCAGCAACGGCATGAGCAAGGAAAACAGCAGCAGGAGACATCAGCAGGAAGATACTCTTTGAGAATGCATCCCATGGTGATACCTTCTGCTGGTCTGTTCTCTCCAGGTTTTCACCTTGCAACTCAGGTAAGATGTGGACTTTGGAAGAAAGTGCAGAGGGCAGCAATAGAAAGAACCCAAATTCGAGAAGAGAGAAAAAGACTTGGGGGATATTTAGCCTGAAGACAAAGCAGGGTGGTAACCAGTTCACCCATCCATTTCTAAACCCATTCTGGACTCCAGCATCCTAGGAGTTACAGGTACGCTGTCCCGTCAGTGACACCATTCATTCTGTAACGTCTTGTAATTCTAAGCAAACCACCAAGAAATTAAGGTAAGATTTACCTCACCAAACCCAAACATTACAGAGCAAGCACATTACAGGCTCTTTCGATACACAGAGGGGAATTCATTCCAGCCTCAGCAGAGGTCCATGCTTGTTCCTGAGAAGCATGGCCTACAAATGCATTTCATTGACTATAAGGGGAGCCCAGGGCGATTAGCGTGGCCGTATGTTCTTAAATGGCAGATATCTACTGAGCAGAGACAAATCCCACTCTTAGTTATTCAGGGGAACAGTACAAGAGACTCTCTTCAAAAGTACAGCTTTTGCAGAATTAGAGGTTGTGTCTGTCAAAGGAACTACATTTTTTTCTGCCAGTATCTGAAAAGTGTATGTTCAGCTGTGCAGCCACAAAAAGCACTTTCCATATTCAATACAGCTAATATCAGTGTCAATCAGCTAAATATAACAAATAAACAGAAAGAAACAATGACTTACTGTGCTGGGTTGACCCTGGCTGGACATCAGGTTCTCACCAAAGCCTCTTTGTCACTCCCCTCCTCAGCTGGACAAGAGAGAGAAAATATAATGAAAAGTTCATAGGTTGAGGTAAGGACAGGGAGATGACTCAGCAATTATTGTCATGCACAAAACAGACTCAACTTGGGGAAATTAATTTCATTTATTACCAGTCAAGTCAGAGTAGGATAATGAGAAATAAACTCAAATCTTAAAAACACTTTTCTCCTACCCTCCTCTTCTCCCCAGGCTCAACTTCACTCCCCGTTTCTCCATATCCTCCTGCCGAGTGGCACAGGGGGACGGGAATTGGGGGTTGCAGTCCATGGGGGTTGCAGTCAGTTCATCACATGTTGTCTCTGCTGCTCCTTCCTCCTCAGAGGGAGGAGGACTCCTTATACTCTTCCCCTGCTCCAGCGTGGGGTCCCTCCCACAGGAGACAGCGCTCCAGGAACCTCTCCAATGTGAGTCGTTCCCATGGGCTGCAGTACNAGTCCTTCCTACGGGCTGCAGTTCGCCACGAACTGCGCCAGCGTGGGTCCCTCATGGGGTCACAAGTCTTGCCAGCAAACCTGCTCCAGCGTGGGCTCCTCTCTCCACGTGGCCACAGGTTCCTGCCAGGAGCTGCTCCAGCACAGGCCCTGTGGGGTCACAGCCTTCTTTGGTCATCCATCTGCTCCAGTGTGCGGTCCTCCGTGGACCTCTGCTCCATCATGGACCTCCATGGGCTGCAGGGGGACAGCCTGCCTCACCATAGGCTTCACCACAGGCTGCAGGGGAATGTCTGCTCCAGCGGCTGGAGCACCCCCTCGCCTCCTTCTTCAATGACCTTGGTGTGTACAGAGTTGTTGCTCTCACATATTCTCACTCCTCTCTTCAGTTGCAGTTTTCTGTTGCAGCCTTTTCTCCCTCCTTAACTATATTATGCCAGAGGCACTACCACCATCACTGATGGGCTTGGTCTTGGCCAGCAGTGGGTCCATCTTGGAGCCAGTTGGCATTGGCTCTACTGGACATGGGGGAAGCTTCTAGCAGCTTCTCACAGAATCCACCCCTGTAGCCTCCCAGCTACCAAGGCCTTGCCACACAAACCCAATACACTTACTGGGATTCAAGAAAGCACTAGGATAGAATATGTGGTTCATTTTCTATTAAGGAAGTACCAGCCAAGTAGTACGAGGTGTGCTAAAATGAATGTTAGCTTAAGTATGTTCCAAGTTAATGAACTCTAGTGTTTCAGAGCAGAAAAGCCTGGTCTGCTGGGAGTTAAATGGCAGTGCTTCTTATCTTATAGACATATTGATAACTGGAACAAATAAGATGGTATGTGCAAGAAAAGTCAAAAAGGATCTCAAGACATTACAGAAATATTGGGCTCACTGCTAAAGAAAACAAACCACACTGTCCTTCAAACATATGAAATATAGCAGAGAGTTTAATCTTTTGGACCAAAATGTAACTTCCAGAAATGAATTCCTCTGGAATATATAAACTAGTACCCCTTTCAGTCTCTCCTGTCTGAGAGTGACCAGGGCAGGCAGATGCTTACTGAAGCCCAAAATCTAACATTTACTTACCAAAGAGTTGCAGAACTTAGGGTCACTTTTCGTTTCTTAACTACTGAAGTGACTACATCCTGAAGAAAACAACAGGATTTAATAACCTCATGTGATGAATAAGAATACCCTGCAGCATGTGCTTCCCTCTCCTTGTTGTGGGTTAGAAAGAACGAGCCTGAAAAAGTGGATCAAATCCAATGACTGTAATATGGGACAAGGGAGGATCTGTTTTGAACGCATAGTGCTATTAAGAACCTCAGATGAGCAATAAAGGGTCAGACCCACGACCTTTTACTGAAAGTAGCGCAGATACTTAGAAAAAGACCTTAAAAAGCAGGGAAAATCTGTAGTTGTCCTTCCCTAGTATATCTTCTCCACTTTGGAATTCCTTACACTTTCAGTGAGACAGGGAATTCTCACAGCAGCCTTTCCCTTTTGCAACGTGTTGTTTAACAGCCATCAAAGGATCTATTTTCCATTAATTCCTTTATCTCTTTTTTTAAATTCTTTCCTTGGCATCTAAAATAACTCAAGGTAATGACCTCCACATTTTAGTTATGCACTTTGTAGAAAAGCATGTTTTTAAATCCACAATCTGGAAATTTTATTAGGTGCCCCTTTAACTCTTGTGCTGAAGAAGGCAGGGATTCATCATTTTCTAATCTTGTTCTCCTTCTCCTTCATTGTGGTATCCTCACTCCTCGAATACTCTCTTTTGTTCTTCAGCTATGGAAGAAACTACATCAATTCAATAGTTTTGCCATGCTTTCTACTCTTCTAGATAGCTTTTTTTGACTCACTGCGTCAGTGAAAAGAATGACCAGAACTGAAAGCATCACGGGTTTGTTTGAGGGCCTTTCTTCTTGTTTTTTTTGACCTCATGTTCCTTATGTTCTATTTGCCTTTGTACTAACACAAACATTTGAACTGACATGCATTTTTTCAAACTTTCCCTTTTCTCTATTCATCTGCTTCAAGATGTCTGTCTGCACTGAAAATTAAATTCAACTAATGGAAGTGACCTCAGCTGGGGATTCTCTTGTTCACTCTAAGGCTTTCAACATTTTTTCTTTGTGGTCCAAATGGAAAGGCAGATGCCTGAACAGCAAGTCTAAACCTATTCACGTGGGACTTCAATCCATGGACCCTTTGGATTTAGTGTGTTGGCACCAGGGTGATCCTAGAGGAAAATTGCTGGTGCAGAGGGTAAGTAGTTGTCGACCTGTGTAACGGATTTACACAATATTACTCTAAAGATATAAATAAAGAATAAAGATACAAATGAAGAATACAGACCAAAGTCCACATGGTGCATCATCATCCTGTGTGCATTGGGATGCCTCCTCTGCCAGCAAAACTGTACCTCTGAGACTTTGGTCACGTGTGTCCACCTGTAAAGCTGCCCTTTAGCAAGGTCTGGTTGACTGGTGGGACAGAGAATCAGACACTTTAGCTGGTTTTACACATTCTTTGCTAAGTCACAGAGAGGCGTTGTATTCAGAAAGTCTTTATCCTGCTTACTTAGAGGAATGATGACAGCAATGTTTATACCAGACCTAGAGACAATGAGAGAAATAATTCCCCCGGCATCTCAAAGCCATACCAGTATCTCCACTGTCTTTCTTTTAATCAATATGGCTTTAACTACACCTCTAACCTGGGCATCTTCTTTGTATTTGTTCAGAGCCACAGCAGTGGCAGAATCCAAGCATACTGCTCAGAAGGGAACAGAATGGTTTGCTACAATATAAAAATTCTCTGTTTTCTCTGCCTTACCCGTGGCGGTTAAAAATATTAACATCACACACTATTTTTTGGAAATGGGGATTAAGAGCATCCCAGTGCAGAACTCTCTGCCTCTGGAGACATCTTCTGAGCGTTCCTATTCACTAGATACAGCACAGCCTTAGCAGAACACCTCCCAAAACCAGCCATTCAGCTTACCCTGCTGAACAACCATCATGACAGCTCTCCTAATAGATAGCTTTGCAAGTGCACCCAGTGCTCCACAATAGGTGAGCTGCGCCACACAAATTACACTGAGTTATGTTCTTTCTGCAGATGACTATAAAATTATATAGGGCTCTCTACATAAAGAACTTAACTTGCCTTCTGCAAAGAACACAAATGCGTGGCATGAATCACGAGGACAAAGATGAAACTGGTTCTTAATAGCTAATTGCTTCACAGGGGAGAGATCACCTTTGTGGGGGAAAAAGGGCCTGTAAATTTAATACAAAGCTGAGGCCTCTTAAAGCCTTCATATCGAACGGAGGAAAGAATTACTTTCCTCATACAGTATTCTGCGCCCTTTCTTCCTAATTTCTTGCATGTAAGTTAGCCAGCTGTTTTCCAAGCTCAGGGTGTATTCCAACAGCATCTGAGTTCCTTCCAGGACACAGTTTTGTTCTGTGATGCAACGTAGAATCATAGAATGGTTAGAGTTGGAAGGGACCTTAAAGATCATCTAGTTCCAACCCCGCTGCCCTGGGCAGCAACACCTCCCGCTGTCAAACAGCTCCAGAATGATATTTTTCTTCAGCATCTGTTCTTTTAGGCATTTTAGAGAACATCTGGCCACTTCTCTCTCGAGCTTGAGTGCTATTCATGGTTACCACTAGTGTGTCTGGCCATGTGAAATGAGGGACATCAGCAGAGTATGACCCTGAGGAACTGTGACCTTGTTTGAGACCTCTGTTGCCTCTCCCCATTCTGCAGTCCTGTGTGCAGAAGGTGGTCTTAGCCACAGACCAAGAAAGAGGTCACAGTATGGTGGAAGAATCAACCATAATGTTACTTGTACAGGTCTATCTAGACCCAGGCCTCCCTCTGAAGGTGGCAGGCTCCTGTCTTATCAGGACAGAGGTCTCCCACACATATCTTAGAGCACTTACTGTGAAAAGCCACAGAATTTTCCAAGGTCAGCCTAGGCCAGTGTAATGGAACCACCTCCTTGCACGTCCTCCACCAGCTTTGCAACACCAAAGGGGGTTAGCTTGGGCTTTGCTTGTTCCATCCACTAATGGCAATGGTGAAGACTGAGCTGTGTTCCCTTTCAACCCTTTCTTTTGCACACACACACACAGAAATACAAACTCTTGAGACCAGCTCATCCAGATCACACCAAACAACCCACCCACCCAAGCTGGTGCAGAGGGAGAGCATACTTGGGTGGCAGAAGAGCCTTGATGCCTTATCTTCATCATCCACTGCTGATACATGTGAAAGAGCTGATACTTTAGGAAGAGCTGCAGTAGCTTTCTTCTTCTGGAAGCAAAAAGGATGCAGACACTGAGGCACACTTCTTATCCCATGTCCTTCTTGGCCTCACGCTGTTATAAGCCTTGGCATTAAAGAGTAATGCATTTACCATTATTCTTCTAGCTCTGGATGTCTGGTTGAGTACAGTACAAAGATTCCCATGTCCTCACAAAAATCAGCGGCTTCCTTACAAAAATCTCTTTCCTTTCATGACCCATACTAAGACCTGACCTGAATTGAATTGGTAAATTTATCAGACTTCTGAGAAATAAAAATAAATAACCTCAGATGTCAAGGGGTAGAGCAACTCCAAAATTCAGTTTTCAACTTTGAAATGGCGTACCACCTGCTGTTGCCAAAGATTTTTATATTTAATGTCTCTGAGTCAAGGGATATGGACTATGAGACCAGGGGAAGGAACAAAAATTATACATTGGAGAAAGCATTTCAGCACCTAATACCTTTCAATACCTTCTGGAGGAGACTGACACTGAACACAAACTTTTCCTTTATTCTTCCCTTTAATAACAGCAATTGCTGCATTTCCAACTTCCCAAATGGCACAAGGGTATACTGGCATGAATTTGACTAACCGTGGAAAATTTCCATGTAATCAAGACACATGAGAGACCTGGCAGTGTTTCAGATCGTAGAGTGCATTTCTGAGACCAGATTTTTATGGGAATCATCTGCTGACAATTAAACTTCACAACTCCCTTTAACTGTAAGTGAAGAGGGACTATTCCCATTTTGCATGTGGAGGAACTGGAGAAGGATTTTAGTATAATCTGCAGAATCAAGAATCAACATTTCTTGCTTCTAGTGCAACTGTTCCTTTCGCTGAAGACAGCTCCTCAAAGATTTTTACTACTTGCCATCACTACCAAGTCTTTGCTCAGTTTCCCAGTTGATTATTTTCTTTTAAGGTTCCTGATGATTTAAAGTCATGTTACTTTTTATTTTCACATAGCCATTCCAGGAAGAAGAACATAAGCCTGTTCACAGTACAAACCTGCCACGTGTAGAAGCTTCTCTTTTGTATTTTGTGAATGGACTTTATTTTTTGTTCAATTCATTTTCTTAAATTGAAGAATGTCTCTGCCTGGTCTTGGATCCAACATGAAGAGCTATTTGATCTGTAACTCTCCTTCCATTCAGTTGTGTGATAATGTTTATTCATATTTAAAGACTCTTTTCTCTCTGTCCTGCCATAGCTCTTTTCTGCTACTCTAATTTCTCTTTTGCTATATACTGGTGGCAAGTCTTGTCTACATTACTGACATCACGAGTACTTCCATTTTGGCATGACTACAGAGTGGCCAAGCTGGACCTATGGGAATGGCACCAGGCTTGATAATGGTCTCAAGAAATATTCCTGTGAAGCAGTAGCCGAACTTCATATTTGCCCTGAAAAAAGTATAAAACCCCATGACTTCAGTTCATTTGTATGTGTGCCTACCATTAAATTTTAGCAGTAGTTTTAATTAAATGTAGAAACCCATAGAAATCTGCATATTCCTTACTACATCTCGATACAGTGTCTGCGTACAAAGGTGACCTCTTCCTAAAATTATTTCTCCATTCACCATCTACAGTGCTATCCTTCATAATTTTGTTCTATTTCACTGCCTGTGACTAGCAGAGAAGACCTTGACAAAAACACCGAATTGACTGGAGAATAATCAGATCTACACTCTGTAAAAGAAATGAACATTTAACCATTGCTATTTCCTCAAGAAAATCGAATTCTTTGCAGACAGATAATGTCACAATACACAGCTACAGAGCTTGTTACTCATGAAAAGAATTATCTTAGAAAGGAAACACTAAAGCAGCATTCACAAAAGCGAAGCTTCATTTTTCGGAAGGTCAGTTTGCTCAGGGCAAAGTCACGAGACACTTTTCCAGCTTTTGTAGGATGATATATCACCACATCAGTCATGCATAGAAAACGTAGAGTTAGGGTTTATGTGCTGAGGGAAGATAATCTAGCCAAATCCCCATCAGCAAAGCAAAACAAACCAGATAATAGCTCCAATATCTCCACAAAGCCTACAACCCTGACTGCTTTTCAGAGCTCCATAAAACAGACAGAACAAGATCCTGTGACCAAACATAGAAGAAAAATGGGGTGTGCGTGTTTTCCTCTGCCAGAGAAGATCAAAAAATAATATCTGCTGATGTAGCATTTCAGTAAGTAATTTCTATGTGCAGAGGCAGGGGATGAAACACGGGGATTTAATGACAAAGGAGTACCTGTCTTTTTTTGTGTATCAGCCAGAGCTGTGGATGTTGGGGTAGGACCTGAGATGAGGACACAGGTCCACAATGAATGGTTTGTGTTTTCTTTCTAGCACTCTCACTGTGTCCAGTCTCTCCATCCATAAACTAACTGCAAACAAATACACAACTCATAGAATCATAGAATCATAGAATCGTCTAGGTTGGAAGGGTCCTTAAAGATCATCTAGTCCAACCATCAACCTAACTCTGACCAAAATAAAAAAAAGAAATAAGCAATAAAAAAATCACTAAACCATATTCCTGAGGACCATGTCAACCCGTCTTTTGAACACCTCCAGGGATGGTGCCTCAGTCACTTCCCTGGGCAGCTCATTCCAATGCTTGATAACCCTTTTGGTGAAGAAATTTTTCCTAATAGCCAATCTAAACCTCCCCTGGTGCAACTTGAGGCCATTTCCCCTTGTCGTTATCTCCTGTGACCTGGGAGACAAGACCAACTCCCGCCTCTCTACAACCTCCCTTCAGATAGTTATAGAGCGCGATAAGGTCTCCCCTCAGCCTCCTCTTCTCCAGGGTCAACAACCCCAGCTCCTTCAGCCTCCCCTCATAAGATTTACTCTCCAGACCTCTCACCAGCTTCGTTGTCCTTCTCTGGACCCGCTCCAGCACCTCAATGTCTTTTTTGTGGTAAGGGGCCCAAAACTGGACATGTAGGCGATGCTCATGGTGATCCTCATCCCTTGAATTGAAGACAATAGGCTCACCACAAGAACCTCCAATAGCTGTAGGATCCCTGACTTCTTGAGGTCTCCATGAACACAGAGCTCAAAATAGGAGGCTGCACACAGCATGTTGCTGGCTCAGTGTTGTTGCCTTTTGTACAGCCAATTCAGGAACCACTGGCATAAATACTCAGAAAATGGAAAATAAAGCCCAACTTTGGAAGGCATTTGAAATTCTAGATGAAAGTCCGTATTTAATATTCTGCACATATTATTCCTGCAGGTACTGATCAGCTGCCTAATTTTATGTGAACTCCACCACTTTCCATGGCAAGCTCTATTAAGCCTATCTGCAAATACGGTGATTAGATAGTTGGAGACAACATTTAGCCCTCAGAGCTTCCAAACCTATCCGTGAAGATGCAGGTGCTGGTCTGGACATCCTTGACAAAACTCTGTGAACATGAGGGATGAAACTCAATGACATTATTGCCCCTATAGCAAAAAGTTAGTTTTAATACTCTCTTCAGAGATGGACATGAACATGATGTGGGGTAAGTCCAACACTGGTTTTATGTACGAAAATTCCGTGAAAAGGCTTTCCAAAGTTGGAAACACAGCCAAGGCAGAAGTCCAAACTTCTCCTGAGGCTGTCACTTGCTGTGACAGACTTTGGGGGCCAATAGAGCAACAGGCAGTGTGTTGTGGGTTTTCTAAAGTGTATTTGTCTTGTCAGCACCCCTGTGTGGGCTGAGATCTTTCCAAGATGATCTTCCAAGCAGAAGCTGAGATATTTGCTCTCCAAGCCAAGAATGTCAAAACCTGTGATAATGTTCAATTATAGTAGTTTTATTTCCATTATGTCTAATGTCTAATGTAGATATAATTGATTTGTTTTCTGGATATTTATGCATGCAATGGCACAGTTATTCAATAGCTCCACTCTGCTTGGCTCAGAGAGTAAGCTTCTTGCAATTCATGCCTTGGACATTAAAAGCTTCTTTATTTGAAGAAATATTTTTAAGAAGATAGGGATTATTTCTACATGCGTTTTTCAGAATCGGGTACTTCTGGTGCCCTTATAGCACCGGCTCAGAGCACGCTGCATCCTGCACAGAAAACACTCCCAGAAGGTAACACATTTTGTCCAGATATTTCATAGATGCCATTTACACCTTGTCAGAAATGTCTCAACAGAGGGGCTTTGTCAGAAAACGATGAAGCATCCAAATCAAAACTTTTCACAGCCACCTACCTGTTTTCATGAAACTTTTGGTCAGGAGAGGTTCCTCAGATGCATGGCTGAGGTTTTAGATGAGGAAAAGGCAAAATAACGTGTTCTGCCTGATAAGGGTTTTTTGATATGGTCAAGACCTAGAATCTGATCTTAGCTCACTTAAATGCCAAGCACGTTTCATAGATATTGGAATGTAGCACCTAACAGGACCAATGCATATTTAGTTATTCACATACAGTCAAGCAACTCCTGATGAAGTTACTGCCGAGCAGGAGTTCAGAAACCCACAAACAATGTTTGCTTGCTTGTTCCTCAAATGGCAGCCTCAAGAATTTGGAGAAGGAAACATTACTATCTTTGTCCCCAGACAAGGAGTTGTGGTAACAAGAATTTCCTTTGAGGGTGGCAGAGCACTGGAACAGGCTGTGAGAGAGGTGGCGGAGTTTCCTTCTCTGGAGATATTAAAAACCCTCCTGGATGCATTCCTGTCCAGCCTGCTCTGGGTGACCCTGCTTTGGTAGGGGGTTGGACTAGATGATCTCCAAAGGTCCCTTCCAACCCCTACAATTCTGTGATTCTGTGAATGCCCAGATCTCATACTTCATCCTTGAGCAAATTGCTGAGATCTTTGCCCCAAAAGTGACTCCCTGTTTGCATCCACAACACAATATGGACTGGAACCTCTCATGGGCTACAAGTTAAATTAATCACCCATGCACACTACTTCACTTGAAATGCTTTTTTTCAAGCAACTGAACAGGTGTTCCTGGGAGAGGAACTCAGAAGAGCCCAGTGCCTACAGTACACTTGCAACACAGCATGGGTGGCCCTCGGTCTGCTCCTGTCCCATCCACCCTCGCTAAGACAACATCAGGCAGAAATGACATCTTTCCTTTCAGAGATGCCAGAATATTTCAAAGGAGGGCCTTAGGTTGTCCGTTACAAGGGCAGAAAATCTTGACAGCCACTCAGACGTGGGGTTGAGGCAAGCTGCCAGCGCAGAAACCAATGCTGTAGCTTATAAGTGGTTTAGGAGTCAGGGAGCACGACAGCTACCGCATGCAAAAAGAAGAGCAGGATAAAAACACAGACACTTTATACAGCCTGGAGGGCTGGCTGTGGTAACTCCACCAAAGCCTGCGAGGAAGTCACCCAGCTCAACCAACATCCTCCACAGCTGTGGGCTTCACCACTACTCTTGTTCACAGACCCAGTTTTTCAAGGCTGACTCGCATCCCGTGCTTTCCAAGTGGCATTAACACACTAGAGAACATTCCTGCGTTGGAGAGGACAAACGCAAGGACAGCACAAGAATCGCACTTTTCCTCAACAGGAAAAGCTGTTTTTCCTAGACTGGGCAAAATTTGTAAACATGGTATTCACCACTCTCCTACCTATAGCTGGTGTTTAAAAGGGGCAGGCAGGAAATGAACAGCCAGCAGATCCTTCCGACTACTCTGGCTATGCTTTCTAAAGTGGCCTCTGCTATTTCTTAGCCATGCTCCAACTGCAGCGCGGGGCGGAATGTTCTGTACAGATAAAGTGTCAAAAATTGCTCACAACCAATCTTCATATTCAAAGACATGTTTTCCTTTAATTTAGCAATTCTGAATGGCCTCCGATCACTTGAAGACGTTGAAAAGCACCGCAAATGTAAAGAATTACAGCATTTGCTTTAACCATAGAAGCAATTAACTCTCCAGCAGTGTGGAAAACAGCTTTTGAGCTGTATTTATTGATGCATAGATTTCACTGTAGGGTGATATTTGAAGACAAATTGCTGTGCCCATAATTAAGACTGTTGAGGAATTGGCAAGTGAAATATAATGATGAAAGACCAGCTCAAAGGGCAAGTGAGTTAGATTGGTCAGGATGATACAATCTATATGACCTCAGTGCCCTATTCCTGCTCATTGATTTCCCAATTAAATATAACTTTTTATTCAATCAGTTAGAATATACTGCAGGTTATTGATGCACTGCTAGTAGGAAAAAGCAATGAAGTAAAGATAAAACAGTGGGTGAGCACTGTCTCATTTTAACATTTTATTAACCTTAATGGGGTCATGATGAAGATGATGTTATTCACTTGGATCTTTTTGTCCGTTTTTCATTCCTATTTTTTTCTCTTAAAGTGAATTTATTCGGACCAACCTGGGGCAGACAAAGCCCAGTCCTGGGAGGTGTAAGGCCCTTTTGCTCTCCTGTATTTGAACGATGTTAAAATTCCATCATCAGTACTGCACCTTCACCCCATCTCAGCTAGAGAGAGGAAATACACAGAGACAATAAGAGATGTAGAACAGTTTCTGTGCAAGGAGAAATCGAATAGACCAGGACTTCAGCTTGGAAAAAAGCCAGAAGAATGAGACAATGATCATGGTCTATGAAAAGAAAAATTACGTGGAGAAGGTGAATAGTACTGCTTAGCCCTGCTGAACTTTAGGCATCATCTGCAGAAAGGAGCTGGAAGGATGGGAGAAGAAGATTTCCAGAAAGAGCGTTTGGGATAATTTGGCTGGACCACAATGTTGCCAGAGGTTTGTGAGAAAAAAGCTTTTACTAGGTTTCATTTAAATTATTATCAGGTTTGCACGACAACTTGTTTCTGGTTTATGCCACTGTTTTGAATCAGACCCTCGTTTGACTGACCCATCATTATTTTTTCTAGGAGTAAGGAGTAAGCTTTTATTTATTCACAGAATCACAGAATGATATGGGGTTGAAAGGAACCTCTGGAGATCATTTAGTGCAACCCTCCTGTCAGAGCAGGGTCACCCAG